>JAGXOD010000031.1:4937500-5426208 GCA_020368025.1 Brachyhypopomus occidentalis
AAAAGTGTTTAGTAATACAATTATTACCTTCGGAGGAAGACTGGTGACTTTAACAAAGACAGTGAAACACTGCAAGTTTAAGCAGCATATGCAACTTACAAAACAAACAAAATGATGAATTGGCAATGCAGATTATATACAATTAGATTTTTAGTAGTGAAGATATTTCACTCAGGATAAGAGAAAGGAAAATATGTTGTAAAATAAAACACTGTTAACATAGTTGCGATGTAGTTTTGAACTGGAGAAAAAAATTAACCATGAAAAAGATTTTGTCTGTACTAACCTTATGCTATAGACAATTCTGTAATGTGGTGAACAGTGCCACCCTGTGGTAGCAAAATGTGGTAGCTTTTCATGTTTTAAATTATAGGGGGATGTTTCAAGATCAAGGATCTTTTACGATCACAAATTACGATTTTTTTAAGGGGAAGGTGTTATTCAGATTACGCAGTCCTGATCATCCTGAATGTGGTCTTGTAAATTGTTCCAAAATAATATATTTGTCCATCTGTGATCATCTTGAAGTTTTTGAAAATAAAAACTTATTTTTAACCATAAGCTCATTGAAAACATTGTAATCATTCACTGATATTTACATAAATGTATCTTATTTCTTTAATGAAGGGGTTATAGGTTAGGTGGTCTATAGGATATGGGTTAGGTAGTCTTGGGTTAGGTGGTCTTCAGGTTATAAATTAGGTGGTCTGGGGTTAGGTGGTCTATAGGTTATGGGTTAGGTGGTCTATAGGATATGGGTTAGGTGGTCTAGGGTTAGGTGGTCTATAGGTTATGGGTTAAGTGGTCTGGGATTAGGTGGTCTATAGGATATGGGTTAGGTGGTCTATAGGATATGGGTTAAGTGGTCTGGGGTTAGGTGGTCTATAGGATATGGGTTAGGTGGTCTAGGGTTAGGAGATCTATAGGTTATGGGTTAAGTGGTCTGGGGTTAGGTGGTCTATAGGTTATGGGTTAGGTGGTCTATAGGATATGGGTTAGGTGGTCTATAGGTTATGGGTTAGGTGGTCTTACTGCTCTGGTGCATTGCTGATCTGGGGCATTGGTGATCTGGGGCATTACTGATCTGGGGAATTACTGATCTGGGGCATTGGTGCGGTCAGCATAAAGAGATTACAGGAGGAGTCTGAAAAGTCACTGTTAGGGTTAGAGTTAGGGTGAGGGTTAGGGATTAGGGTTTAGTCTTAAGAATACTAGGAAACTTAAGCCTTGGCCAGAGAGGAAGGAAGTAAACAAGTAAAATGAACTGTGCGTATTTCAATACTTATGGACATGGACATGACAAGACAAGTGATCAGAGTTATACGAGTTATATAATTATATGTATTGTAAATATATAATGTATTTGTTTTTTTCTTTCATGACTGAACTAGAACCTCAAAGGCACCTCTACATAAGAAGAGACATCTGCAGCAAAGCCATCTGCACTCAAATAAGAAAGAACTTTGAGGATATCCAAAGCTTCCAGTGGGAGACTCACAGTGTCACTTCTACTGAGAAGAGACCTGCCCATATTTACTGCACCAGGAGGCACTCTGTGCTCAAACTTGGTGAGTTGGTGTCACTTATTATTCATGTAGTCATCTTTGTTGTTGCTTGAACAACAACAGCTGGACTCATTTGGGTGCACATCTCTTCCTCGTCTTCATCAAGGAATATGTGCAGAAGTGCAGGAGTCTTAAAATACACTATTTGATCACATCTAAGTAAAATATAACCTGCAAATGCAGTGATGTGGGAAGTGCATGAAGAGATGTCCTAACGAGTTTGTTGGAATGGCATGCAATGTCTTGTTTTCCTTGTTTAAACGACCCCCCCCACCCCTTTTCTCAAGAAAGGAGTGGAAACATGAGTGTGTGGGATATGATACACAAGGCTTCACCACATATGAAACTCTCATAAACAAGCCTATGCTACCGGTATATTTAATGGGCTGTGGCAAAGCCACTATCCTACTAGACCATCCATACTAGACTAGAACGGACATTCAAAGATATGAATGGGCAGCGGAATCTGGTGGACACCCCCAAATATTTATATATAGTTGTTTTGACCTCGTAAAGAAAACCCTGGACAGAAGAAGCTTTCGGAAACAAAGCAGTAATACTATTAACCCGGAGAAACGACACATCTTATTTTTATACAGAAATATATTAAGCGTTTAGTGAAACGCGTGATATAGAATCGAAGAGACGCCGTGATGACATCACCGAAAATACGTTACGTCCTCTAGTTACGTCCCAACGTGCGTACGCGTCCTATGACAAACAGCGACAGATTTCTGACAGTGCTCCACTGGATTACTTGGCACATATCACAATGGGGATCCCGCGGTTAGACATGACCGGAATAAAGAACTCATCGTACTTTATCTATTTAGGCCAATGACGCTGAATTCCGGGCTTTTAATGTAGATCACTTAAAGGGGACGTGTGAAGAGAGTAGGAAAACTCACGCTGTTCCTGCGAAAGGGAGACTGTCAAAGACTCGGAACAGCGAGATGTTCCATCTACTCAAACTGTAGTCAGAACACTGATGAAGCTGGATTATAAATTAAGAACACGGGATTTATCAAGCAAAGCTGATAAATTCAAATTGCCATCGTCTGTTTAACGCAGGTAAATCACAGAATAATATGTGGTCCACATGTTTCCCTTTGAGATTTTAGATTGTACATTGACACTTCTGTGTTGTCAGCATATTTTCCCTTTATTTAAAGGAAAGCGGGCTCCCGGAAAACAGCAGAAGGATTTTAGGGTTGTTGTCATTCGCCGCCTTGTTCTCGGAGTTCTGTAGAAAGTGGTATTCGCGAAATGGGCGCTATCATACACTATATGAGTACATCTATAGCGCTCAAGTGAACTTTCGTAGTCAGCCATAAGCGCCTGTGGACGCGCGCACAGCCGAGTGACGCGTTGTTGTTGACGCATCACCGCATCACGTGAGGAATTAGTGAACTAGAAAAGTTAATACAGCTCAATGGCTTTCAGTGAACAGTTAAATTAACTGGCTCCTCGAGAACAAGCGTTAATTCGTTTTTTTTTTTTATTTTAAAGATCCAATACCGGACGGTATTGGTCTCATTGTTGGTTGGCTAGTAACACAGCCTTTGTAGAGTTAGTAGGTGAAGGTGTAGATTGTTGGTAACGGGGTAACAGGTCGGGAGATTCAGATCGTCAGAATCCTCATACTTGTTAAAACGGTTTCTTGTTTATGTTGTCCACCAGTGGCTGAAGCGTAATGCCGAAAAACAACATTAAGAGTCCACTTCATATGCAAAAACAACATTAGGAATCTACTTCATATGCAAATACGACATTAGGAATCTACTACATATGCAAACTAGTGACAAACATCGTGTTGATCAGGCCAACCAACGGTTAAAAAACGAGTCTGAACTTTGAAATGTTTTTGACTTCTTCTCTGCTTTGAATCACTTCTTCCCAAAGGGTTCACTCACCTTTCTGTGTCTAAACTGACCTCTGTTATTGGCCCTGCTTTAAAAAAATTAATGTAAACTTTGATGAATGTGTTTCAGTATGTCATATCAAACGGTTAAAGCAATCAATTATAGTGTTTGTACAAGACTACAAAAACCAAATGATATTGCATTAGGTTATTAATTTGAGTAGTGTGTGCTCCTGGCTGTAGTCCAGTGTTATTGGAGAGCTTTGTTTTTAAGTGGGATCTGTTTATTCAGTAGTTTGGGCCAAACATGCTTTAGCAATCTCAGTTTGTTTTGCTCTGTTTTGTCAGAACAGAAAGAAATGCCAGATTTAAACCACTTCCATAAACACACTAAACAGAACTCCACTAAGCATACTAAACACCAAACAGAACTCCACTAAACACACTAAACAGAATTAATCTAAACACATTAAACAGAACTCCAGTAAGCACACTAAAAAGAACTCCAGTAAGGTCGGGCCTGTGATTTTCCTGCATTAAACACTGTCAGTCAAATAAAGAAAACAAAATGGGGGGGGGGGGGATGTGAAGTGGGGGGGGATGGGGGGATGTGGGGAAGGGGGGATTCCTTCCTTCCTCTAAAGTAGTGTTTTGTTTTTAACTGCCTGACAGTTTCTCCCCATCTGTGTGTGTGTGTATGTGTGATATACACAAACTGTCACCATTAATCACACATCTTCACTAGAAGTGTTAGCAAAAAAGTATTTTAGCATGGGGATAACTATAGGAGTGAGTGCAGGAATGCTCTGGTTGGCATGGCGAACTCTATCTCTTTATGTACTGCTTCATTGGTGTGATTATATTTTTTTGCACACTGGTGAAAAAAGTAAACAATATTTACAATATTTAATAATCAATGAAAAAGCAATGAAACAACAATGTCACAAAAAGGAAAAAACAAACAAAAAAACAAAAAGGGTTTGGCACAAATAAATGAATAAACAGATCGTACCAGTATAGTATATGTATGGAAAGAAGGTGAAGAAAAGATATTAAATGATATTTTGCAGACAACTGAGCAAATAATAATTATAATTATTATTATATTTATTATATTTATAATTACAGGCGTAGGCAAATGTAGAGCTCGGAGTCTTCCTCCTCTAATTTGTATATCATGGTGCACTTGTCCAGACGGGACCCCAGTTCTCCCCCTGGGAGAGGCAGTATTGTTACTATACTGTGGTCATTGTCTCAGTTTCCTGTCCAAGCAGAACAGGGTGTTTATCAGACTCACAAAGCACACTGAAGGAATGTTTCAGGTATTTTATAAATGTATCTCTTTGAGCAGGAGAAGAAAAATATTTTTCATCTCCTATTTCTGTTAGTCTTTGTCAACACAGCCTTTCTTGATATCCGGGTTTGGTGGTGTCATCCACTCTCCAATTCAAGGTTGTGATCACTTATTCTGTATTTTCTTGAATATTTTCTTTTATATTTAATGTTTTACAGAATGTGACAGATTATTGTCTGTAGCATTTTAATGTATTGTCTATTTCATTTTTCAACTCTTTCAAGTCATTATTTTCTGTCAGTATACATACTACAATAATATAAGTTTTCATCTTCTTTTCCTCACTATGTGAGCCTTGCGAGCGGGTCATTCTTCTATGATTCTTCTGTTACTTTGAAAATTAAGATGCTTGTCAAATATAACATGGGGATGGTCATTTAAATGGTTAAGGGTTTGTATAGTGTAGATTGCACTTCTGGGGAACTGTAGTTAAGGCTTCTGGGGGACTGTAGTTAAGGCTACTGGGGGACTGGTTAAGGGGGTGGGTGGGTGTTTTTGTTTTGTTTTTTTTTATTGAGGCTTTAGGGGGCTGGTCCCAGGGTTAAAACGTATGTGTTTCTTAAAAAGAGTGGGACAGTCCTCTCAAATTGAGGTCAATCATTTACTTCTAAGGGATCAAATATTTGTTCATTGTCCACAACACCAATTCACTTTGTTCCACAGTGAAAGTATACCAAATCCAGACCTGTTTTACCAAAATCCATCTGGCTCTAACAAAGGCCACTGAAATGGAATGGGGAGGTATGTGATTTGGGATTATAGTTGTTTGCTGTTTGTGGTGTAAAACAGATGATTTGCAAGGTGGCAGCTTTTCCTGCACAGAAGGTTCAGAGTGCTGCTATCCATGAATCATGGATCAGTGTGTGGCTGTACATTGTGCATAGCTGTACGGTGTGTGTAGCTGTACAGTGTGTGTAGTTGTACGGTGTGTGTAGTTGTTCAGTGTGTGTAGTTTTACGGTGTGTGTAGCTGCAGTGTTTTAGCAGTGTGTCCTCCTTTCCTGTCTTGCTGTATTTCCAAATCTGAGGCTGAGGTGTGCTAGTCATTGTGATCTTTCAGTGTCAAACTTTTCCACTGATGGCAGTGTCACAGTAGGAAGCATTTGGCTCCTACAGTAACTTTATGTCTAATTTCATTTCTGACTTTCTGATTTAAACACTATATCAGTGTTCGGCAGGTCATCCTGGGGGGGGGCGGGGTGTTAGTACTTTGTGATGGAAGATGTTACTGCCATACTACTCTCACACACAGCAGCAGACCCAGGATGTGTGCTGTTACTAACACACAGCAGCGGGGTAGAAGTTCATTGGTTTTCTCCATAGTGGTGACCTCTCTGGAGACAGTGTGGTAGTTACGGTATGATTCTGTCTAAACACCAGTATTGTCTTAGAAAGAAAAAAAATTAAAATAGACTGGAGTGCTAGTTTTAGTCTAAGTGGGACCAAGTTCAAACAAACACTCTCTCTCCTGTTCTCCACACACACACCCCTTATGTCTGTGTGTGTGTCTGTCTGCATTCCTCCCTTGTAGATTAGGATAACTCCTGGTGGCCCTGCTGGTAAATCTGGCTGTATTTAGGGGAGTAGTGAATACATTGTTTAGATGTGCTGTTGTGAATACGCCGTTTAGCTGTGCTGGTTGGAGCACATTTGCAGCTTCCTGAATGCTGTTAACAGGCTGTGAATCACACCGGCTGCTACATAAAAAATGAGGCAATAGTAACATTTGCAAGCTTCACACGCCTTTGTAAAGAGTTGTGTATCTGTGTGTGTGTGTGTTGGTGTCTCTACAAGTGTGTCTTTGTGTGTGTTGGTGTCTCTATGAGTGTGACTGTGTGCACAAATGTGTCTACACTTGTGTGTGTGTGCAGTTGTGTGTGTCTGCACTTGCGTGTGTCTGTGTGAAGTTATGCATGCGTGTCTGTGCATGTGCGTTGTGTGCTGTGTGTGAGAGACAGAGAGAGGTGTGTGAGACAGAGAGAGGTGTGTGGGAGAGGTCACAGATGATATCTGATACTGAGAAAGGCCTTCACTCCATACAGTGCCTCTCTGAGCAGGTGTTAACATCCCAGAGCTGGATCTACACCCCTTCCCAGGGCCGCCTATCACACTATATATAATTATTATTATTATTATCATTATATTAAAGACTATATAATATTGTGGGACGTGAGGGTGGAATGCAGGATGCCTAGACGAGCGTACATTTAAATGAGGCTTTAATATAAAGCGCTGCGCAGTTTGAGCTTAGCATACATATAGAACACTTTGTCTCACTGTTAACGGACAGAGACCCAATGTGAGATAGACTCAACAAAGATGAGCAACATTGACAACATCGACACACACACACACACACACACACACACACATATATATATATATATATATATATATATATATATATATATATATATATATATATATATATATATATATACCTTGAAATAAACAAGCCCCAAGTGTATTGCATGACGTTAATGAAACGAGACACGGGTGAGATGGATGAACGCACGCACATTGAACCACACTCAAAGGAAGTACATATATGGACACAAACAGACGCAGACAACAAATACACACGTGACATAATTTACATTTTAAAAATCATCGAAACATCATCGATTTAGCATTTGGCTTTATTTATTACCATGATCACTCTCATCACCACTAGATCAAGAGTGAAGACTGAATCTCTTCGTAGCAGTGGTTCATGAGTCGTTCTTGCATAAGGTGCAATGTTCCTGAGCATGTGGTTTTGTTGTTACTTGAAGCATTTCTGAGGACTCCAGGCTGTGGTATGAGTGTCTACTCTCCTGCACTCCTGCTGCTGAACTCTTACACACTTTGTGTACTTTGGGTTAAACACTTTGTCCTGTTTATTAAATGTTTTCTTAATTCCCGTCTGCATGTTGTACTCAGGAGTTTCTCTCTGTCCTGCAGGTGTGACTTGGCCATGCGATGACTGTGGCAGCGCCACTGAATTTCAGCACATCCTGGCATGGACGGAACTAAGACAGCCATTTCAGTGATGAAGAACACAATGCTCAGTGAACCAGATGCAGAGAGAGGCGGAGTCTATGTGCAGAATGGTGACTCCTCCCCCTGCTGCACCTCCCCAAAGGTAGATCTAGAAGAGGAAAGCTTGGAGGCGGTTCTGTCAGAGCTGGGGACAGCATCAGACCTGGATATGGGTGTGAATTTAAATACGCAGGCAGAACTGGGTGTGGAGCCATGTTTGGATGTGCAGACGCATCTAGAAGAAAGGCAGAGCCGGGGGCGGAGCTCTCATGAAGGATCAGCAGAGAAGGAAGACCTGGAGAACAGCAGAAGCAGCGCTAGTGACTCCCAAGACCCCACCCCCTCTACCTGCTCCACAGGTTGGTTACATGCACAGAATTAGTTATTTTATATTTTATTTTATAAGATAATATTCAGGAAAAAGATGTGAAGGCAAATACAGTTTCAGTGCCCTTTTGTCATTTAATTTGGCTGCAGGCAGGTTGCAATACCTGTGTGATCTTGTCATGTTTGGGGCAGTGGGAGAAGTCTGTGGAGTGGTTCTGAGAGGTTTGAGACTAACACTGGATTTTGTAAGCTAACTGGTCTACTTTAACACATACGCTTATGTGAGTGTTTTTATATTAGGAAGAAAACTTGAAAAGAAAATGAAAAGAGATACTCTTTGATGTTTCTGCTGTATGTCCCATAGGACACCCTGTGCTGAGGACCTGTTAGGACCTGTCACATTTGATTACCTATGAGGTTTTCAGATTGTCCTGCTAAACTGCTCTGTTGTTTTGCTGTGGTACAGTTAACTGAACCTGTCAGTGGGTGGTAGTTTACACAAGCTCAGAACATCCTCTTGAGTGAGCTGCCCTTTGATCCACACACAGAAGCCTTCACACCCAGCTGCCTCTACACAGCACAAAGAAAATAACCACAGACTGCTTCTCATTTCTGACAGCAGCTTAGTCATCAGCAGTGATATCAGAGGATGTCATTTCATGCCTGACCAGAAAGGGTGGTGTTTGTTGTTTTGATGGAGTCTTGAGTGCGTGCACTTGCTGACCTTCACACACACACAGACACACACACACACACACACACACACACACACACACACACACACACACTCCTGCGATTCCTTCACTTCTCCTCCAGTTTCTTGGACGTCACTCTTCTGTGTGTGTGTGTAAGATCATGGTTTCCCACACTGGTGTGTTTTCTGTCTTTAAATAAAGGGTGGGGTGTGTTTTCTGTCTTTCAAACACACACACACAAAGCATGGCTTTCGGAGTCCACAAGGAAACAGTACTCATCTCCGGCAACTTGCATTCAGACTGCGCCTATATACCTCTATACCTATATGGTTTGCTGTTTTCCCTACTCTAATATTCAGTTCAACACCTCATCCAGGACTTGAGCTGTCCTTGCTGTAACACAGCACAATAGTATCTCCTTATGGAAATGCTCAAGAAAGAGTATTTTTCTAAGCACCATGTGACAGCTGTGAAATAGCTTCTCGACTGGCTGCTTGAACCCTCTTCCCTCTAGAACCCACACCCCTCTAGAATCCTATAGAACCTCTAGAACTTGTGTAAAAATGTTGTTAGCACTCATCTTGTAATCGCAGGTCAAAATTCAGGAATTCCGTGCACAACTGTGGCGTAGTGCAAACATCTGAAGCTATAATCACAAACTTGCATCACACACTTGATGAACTCTCATGCATGAACTTTCTTCTACATCTTGTGGCTTCCTGAACAGCTCACAATGAGTCCTTGGCATCCAAAACTAGACTGCTCTTTTGTTGGTGGTTTATTAGGATATGATTGGCTGGCTGGGGAAGTAACATTAAAGTTCAAACGGACAGTCTGTATTTCCAAAGTTCTACGCTGTAGAGGATGTCGGAGATGGCCAAAACTGTGTTGGTTTTTTGCCCACTCAATTATTAAGATTTTCCAAAACAATGAATATTTAGTATGTCAGCTAACCACTTAGTAAACATCGAAATGGACTAAACTAACTCTGAGTATTAAAGAGTGACAGAAAGGTGACTCAGTTAGCATATGAATGCTAGATCCAATACACTTTAGTTACAGTCCTGGCTCCAGGCAAAGGGGAGAGTGGCAGGTCTGCAGAACGACAAACCACATTTGAGTTTCAAATTCACATTGGGAAACACAATGGACTGTTGCATAGAAATAGTTTTCCTTTCAAACTAATTGTTCTTAAGAAGAACGGCCTTCTGTGCATCCATTGCTACAGTACACAATGTAGGTGTCTGAAAAAAGGTGGTACATGTGGTGTACATGTATTAGTACATGTCTTAGTACATGTGGTAGTACATATGTTAGTACATGTGGTGGTACATCAAGAATTTTTATTTGTCACATAAATTTGTAGCTGGTACAAATCATAGTGAAATGGAAACTAAAACATCTACATGTTAGTACATGTGGTAGTACATATGTTAGTACATGTGGTAGTACATATGTTATTACGTGTTGGCATATGTTATTACATGTTGGTATATGTGTTATTACATGTTGGTACATGTGTCGTGTTGCTACATGTGGAGTCATAATTTATATTTAGATCCTTAATTTATTTATAGCATGTGACTGAGAAATGCAGGTGCTGTTGTGCTGAAAAGAATAATATACTTTATGTATCTTTGTGTATGTGTATGTATGTATGTGTGTCTGTGTGTGCATGCGTGTGTGTTTTGTGTGTGTGTGCATGCATGGGTGTTTGTGTGTGCTTGTGTTTGTGTGTGTGTGTACAGATGTCTCTCAGACACCTACCCAGTCACTGTCAGAGCAGCTGTTGCTGGGCCGGGCGGAGGCATCTGGGCTGAATGTGGAGTGTCGTATTTGTGGTGACCAAGCGTCTGGCTTCCACTATGGAGTACATGCGTGTGAGGGCTGTAAGGTGAGGATAACACCACCATCAAGACTGCAGGGCTCCACAGGACTCCACAGGACTCCACAGTGCTCCACATGGCTCCACATGGCTCCACATGGCTCCACAGAGCTCCACAGGGCTCCACAGGACTCCACAGGACTCCACAGTGCTCCACATGGCTCCACATGGCTCCACATGGCTCCACAGAGCTCCGCAGGGCTCCACTTGGCTCCACAGGGCTCCGCAGGGCTTCACAGGACTCTGCATGGCTTGTCTTGCTGATATCTCATCTTGGATGTCGGCTCATCACTTGAAGCTGAACCCCAGCAAGACTGAATTACTGTTCATCCCTGGAACTTCAAGTCCTCGCCAGGATCTTTCCATCTCTTTTGAGAACTCGCTGGTCACCACATCTGCTGAAGCTCGAAGTCTTGGTGTAGTTGTGGATGACCAGTTATCGTTCTCAACCCATGTTGCAAACCTGACTCGGTCATGCAGATTTCTCCTTTACAACATTCGGAGAATTCGACCTTTTCTGTCTAGCGAGGCTACTCAAGTGCTTGTTCAGTCTCTTGTCATTTCAAGACTTGACTACTGCAACTCACTCCTGGCTGGTCTTCCTATGCGTACCATCAGGCCCTTGCAACTGATCCAGAACTCGGCGGCTCGACTTGTCTTCAATGTTCCTAAGTTCAGCCATGTTACTCCTCTGCTGCGCTCTCTTCACTGGCTTCCTGTAGCTGCCCGCATCAGATATAAAACCCTGATGCTGGCCTACAAGGCTAAGAATGGACCAGCACCTCCATACATGGTGGCAATGGTCAAATCCCGATCTGTACCCAGAGCTCTTCGAGCTTCAAGCACAGCTCGGCTTGACCCACCATCTCTCAGGACATGCGGAAAACATGCATCCAGACTTTTTCAGTTCTGGCACCTCAGTGGTGGAACGAACTTCCACTGAGTGTCCGAATGGCAGAGTCTCTTGCTGTTTTTAAGCGAAGACTGAAGACACATCTGTTTCAAGAGCACTTGAATTAAATTTTACTACACTAGCATGTATTAAATATTTGTGACTGTAATGACTTTTCTTGCTTTTATCTGTTAAGTAGGGTTTTCTCAGTATATATTTGAGTATATCTAGGCGTCCATACTGACTGTATCTAATAATATCTTTGCTTAAAGTTTCTTCCTGATTTTAGCCTATACTAACTAGCTAGAGATTTTGTTCTGAGTAAAACAATGAAGCACTTTTTGTAAGTCGCTCTGGATAAGGGCGTCTGCTAAATGCCGTAAATGTAAATGTAAATGTAAATGTACAGGTTTCTCTGTGCTGCTGCAGGGACAGCTGTTTTTATTTAGCTTAGAATATGCTGAACTTGATCAGGTGACAGGTGACATACACGAGGAAGTATATCACAAAGTAAAGCAGGATTCAATAGGAGTGTAGAGTGTGCTCTGATAGAGCAGTATATAGAATGTGTGTGCACTGCTGAGATAGAGCAGTACATGTTTTGCATGTATGGTATTTGAGTACACGTGTTTCACGTTGCTGCAGGGGTTTTTCAGGCGGACTGTGCGTATGAAGTTGGAATATGAGAAATGTGATCGCAGCTGTAAGATCCAGAAGAAGAGCCGTAATAAGTGTCAGTACTGCCGCTTCCAGAAGTGCTTAATCCTTGGAATGTCCCACGATGGTTAGTACCTGAACCACCCCACACCCCCATCACCCACACCACCCACAACACACACACACACCACCCACACCACATCACCCTCAACATCCACCCATAACACCCACAACACCCACTCACAACACCCACACAACCCATAACACCCACAACACACAGAATACATCACCATTTATAGTGCACTACAACAGAGTTACTCTTTCACTCTGCAGTGTTTTACTTGTGTTTAAGTAATTTAGTAGTTTAGTGACTCACACTCACTGTATGTTTTAATGTAGTGAACACAGAGGAACACAGAACACACTGTGGATATTTATGCACAGGTCCTGTGTGTGTGTGTGTATGTGTGTGTGTGTGTTTGTGTGTGTGTCTTAGCAATTCGTTATGGCCGTATGCCAGAAGCAGAGAAGCGGAAGCTGGTAGCAGGGCTGTTAGCGTGTGAGACAGGCTCCCAGCATCCAGATGGCTCCAACCTCAAATCACTTGCAAAGCGTGTAAATAACGCCTACCTAAAGAACCTCAACATGACCAAGAAAAAAGCCAGAAGCATCTTAACTGGAAGGACTTGCTCCAGCCCGGTATGACAGATACCATACTCTGGCCCAGTATGACAACCTAATCAAATACCACACTCTGGCCCAGTATGACAACCTAATCAAATACCACACTCTGGCCCAGTATGACAACCTAATCAAATACACAAATGTCCAATCAAATAATGCACTACAGTATAGTATAAACAAACAGCCACAAATAACCCAATCAAATACTGCACTATATTATAAAATAACCTAAATAGATTCTAAGCTCCAGTCTAGTAAACACAAACAAGCAATCACTCAAATACCACAATCAACCCTAGTATAACCCAAATGGCCTAATCAAATACCACTACAGTGATGTAGTGTTCACTCTGTTCAGCACAGGATGCTCCTGAGAGAGAATATACAGGAGAATTTGACTTGAGAATTTCTCTCTCTGTCTCTCTCTCTCTGTCTCTCTGTCTCTCTCTCTCTTTTCTTAGCCATTTGTGATCCATGACATGGATTCCTTGTGGCAGGCGGAGAATGGCCTGGTGTGGAAACAGCTGATAAACGGAGCTCCGCCCCATAAGGAGATTGGTGTACACGTGTTTTACCGATGTCAGTGCACCACAGTGGAGACTGTTCGGGAGCTCACCGAATTCTCCAAAAGCATTCCAGGATTTGTGGACCTCTACCTAAATGATCAGGTAACCGACTCTAAATTAACAACTCTGATCTCCTCCTTAGATTAGCATATTGATAACTGATCATTAGCATATCTGTTGATTTTAGAGTTGAAAAAACCCAAATACTCTTGGCGTTTTAGTCATTCTTTACTCCATGAGGAAGGATTTCAGGAATACCGCTCCTTTTGTATTCTGGAATATCCTTTTGTATTCTGTTAAATGACACAGGGGAAAGACCAGATTCAACATTATGGGAGGCCCTTAAGGCAGTTATGAGAGGCCATATACTAGCCTATGAGGCTGTCTTTAAAAAGCAGAAACGTAAGAAGCTTTCAGAGATAGGGGTGCAGCTCTCGGCCATTGAGCAGGAATTTAGAAAATCTGCATCCCAAACCACCCTCATTGGTATAATGAAATTAAAATATGAATATAACAATATACTGTCCAGTCAGCTTAAAACTCTGTTACTGAAGGTGAAGCAGAAACACCGTATTTGTATTTCCGTGGGGATGGTTAGGTGTGAGTATGTTCATCGGTCTTACCTGTGGCTTGTCTATTTAATGTGTGTTTACGCAGTGTCCCGTGCTCGTCTTTGTTTGGAATGAGTCTGTTATGTTAAGTGTACGCTACCGAAGTAGCCAAAGTGTGAATAAACGTTTACATGTTAGATGATCTCCGCCACTTTCTGTTCTCAAACCTCGCACGTGACAGGCACTTGGACCAGATGGTTTCAGCATTGAGTTTTACAAAGCCTTTGGTGAAGTCAAGTCTTCTATTGCATTCTGCTTATTCGGTTGTATCTCCTCTGTGTGTGAAATATAAGAATCAAGATGGCTATCTAGCCCATCTATACTGGTATTGTTTTATAATACAGAATTTTTGATCACAGGTGTTTGATTGCTATGCCAAAGCATATAAGATCCACCTTACTCTGGACTCTGCGGTAGCCATTTTTGGATGGTCGCCGAAACACAGCCAATAATGTCTCATATATGACCAGCTGATAAATGTGTAGATATTTGAAATATATAATGTGCTGCTCCCTTTTTTTGTTGTCAATGGGAGGGACTGGGGGGGGGTGATGTTAGTATGTAAAGTTGAAAATTTTAAATAAAATATTTTTAAAAAGATCACCTTTTAGGCATAAGTTGTAGAAGGTACCAACCATCAGAGGATGTAGTGTTGGTAGAGCACTGAGGATGCATTTCTCTTTCACTCCACTAGGTGACTCTGTTAAAATACGGGGTGCATGAGGCAATCTTTGCCATGCTGCCATCTCTGATGAACAAGGACGGACTGCTGGTGGCAAACGGACAGGGATTTGTGACGCGGGAGTTCCTGCGCAGTCTGCGGAAGCCCTTCAGTGACATCATGGAGCCCAAGTTTGAGTTCGCTGTGAAGTTTAACGCCCTGGAGCTGGATGACAGTGACCTTGCGCTGTTTGTGGCCGCAGTCATCTTGTGTGGGGGTACGCAGTCAGCTCACACATCACACAGACACACACACACATATGTAGACGTATGACGTGTGTGTGTGCGTGTGTAGATCGGCCTGGCCTGATGAATGTGAAGCAGGTGGAGGAGATTCAGGACAGTATCGTGCAGGCGCTGAAGGAGCACCTCCAGGCAACCCACCCTGACACCACCTACATCTTCCCCAAGCTGCTGCAGAAGATGGCAGACCTACGGCAGCTGGTCACAGAGAACGCTCAGCTAGTGCAGAAGATCAAGAAGACAGAATCAGAAACCTCTCTGCACCCCCTACTACAGGAAATTTACAGAGACATGTACTAACAATGTAATTCTCTCTCGCTCATATACACACGTACACAAAAATACTAATAAGACTGACCTTGCCCACACACCTGGCATGTTCAGTTAGTGTGTACATATGTCTGTGTTTGTTGGTGTGTGTGTGTGTGTGTGTTGGTGTGGATGTTGGTCTGTGTTGGTGCTGCTTTGTCTCACAGATGGACAATGGACAGATGTTAAAATCCCAAAGACTATTTTCTGTCATGTTTGGATGAATGTTGCTGTTTTAATATGTCAGGTGTGGGTCTGTGGTAGTCAATCTACTTTCTAAGAGTCTTTTGGAACTATGCATATAAAGAGAACGCATTTATACCGTACAAGCACAGTTCTGGCGCAGCTTAACATAGCCTAGCTTCTCTCATTTTATCTTAGTGTATTGCAGTTTTTATTTAGCTTAACATAGTATACTGTAGCTTAGACACTTTCCCTTGTCCAGGCTGCAGACAGTGGACCAGTGCAACTGTGCAGATGCTCACAGCCTTCCACTGTGTCTCAGTCTGGCGTCTCCAGCACACAGGAGTCTCTCCCTGGGAGAATGGGAGGGTTTCCTCTGAGTGCCTTACAGGTCACTGCATTGCTGAATGATGGAGTGTGTGGAAACAGAAGGGCGTAACTAGTGATGCGGTCAGAACTTTGCTCAACCTCAGCGTCCACGGCACTCGTCCGTCTCAGACAGGTACGGCAGTGAGCGAGTAAAGATCAAATCCTGTGCACATAAATGCAAAATGATAATCATTCCCCAAGGCCATCACACCTGGGACACCTGAGCCGTCGGCCACAGTGATCCCGTCAGACCAGGTGCAGCTGAGTCTGTAGAACTGAAGACCAGACCAGGTCCAGCTGAATCTGTAGAACTGAAGACCAGACCAGGTCCAGCTGAGTCTGTAGAACGGAAGACCAGACCAGGTCCAGCTGAGTCTGTAGAACTGAAGACCAGACCAGGTCCAGCTGAGTCTGTAGAACTGCTGGATCTGTAGAAATGGTTCATTGCCACAGTACAACAGCTTAGTGAACAGACTGTTACAACGCAAAAACCTCAGATCTTTATTTTGTCTTTTTGTTTTTTTGTTAGTGTTAGAAATGTATGTGGAATAGTGGATAATAAAACTGTGAAGACACATGATCACAGGCTCCCAGTCAGGCTGCCAGTACTGATGTGTTTTTTCACTGTATGACTCTACGTGTTAGTGTTTCTTAACCCTCCATTAGTCAACTAACCCAAAGCTTCAGACTCTCAGCCTCATCCTTTGATCTTATAAAATATTAATAGTGTTTGACGAACTAACTTTACAGTGTCACTGTAAAGTTTGTGAACGCTTTTTCTGTATTTCTGCATAAATTTAACCTGAAATATTTCTGGAAAATTAGACAATGAGAACCCAGGTATACGAATAAAACAACAAAACAATTTTCATTTATTTGTTGAGCACTGCAAACCAACATTAAATGCCTACGTTGCAAAAAAATGTGAACCTCTAGGAGTATCAGTAAGACTTAACACTAACCCTAGGAGAATCAGTAAGACTTAACAAACAAGCAAATGAAAATGGTTATTGTGGTATCGGTTTTACTTGGGTTGTCTAAAGTTTAGGGAATTTTTCATTTCAGGTCAAATTCATGCAGAAAAAAAATTATTCTGAAGTGTTAACAAACTTTGTCACACCATTGTAAGTGGGCCACTATTGCTATGACTGCATAACACTGATTTTTTTTGCCACACCTCTGTGATTGGTCAGATCACTAATCAGGAGTGTCTGAGGTGAGTCATATGTGAGTCAGACACCTGTGTGATTGGAATTCTTCCATCTGGCTGGCTGCCTCGACAATGAGCATTATCCCTTTCTCATGCACCAGAATCTATTTGCTGAAGAAAATACAACATATTTTACAATAAATACAGCTGTCACTGTATTCTTTATTACAGATGCTTATATTGTGACAATGATTAACACATGGGTTGGCAGGCCTGTTCAAATATACTGTTCTGAGAGACTCCTTTCCCTCCAAAAACAGCCTCTGAAGTTCTAAAGTTCTCTTGCAGGCCGTCCATGTAACACCAAGAGCAGCCTCTACACCAGAGAACACCACATCATGTCTGATTCTGTTCTGATGTTAATATTTTGTCTTATTTTAGCTTCCTGCTATCTTGCAGATATTCAAACATTTATTATTAAGTTCTGCGTTCTTCTGTTTAAGTCTTCTGTTTGACAATGCCATCAGTATGGCGCTGTTAATATTGTGAGACTGACTCTCCTGCAGCTGTAGACAGGTGAGTGTGAAAAAACAGGACATTTTCCAAGTAAATGGCAAATGACCCTCTCAGTGTCTCCATATACCATTACACAGCCGAGTATGTAGAATAAATACATAATAAATACGGCGTGAAAGTAAAATGACGTTTAATTAGTCTTAAATTCATCGCTCACAGTAAAATGCCTCACTGGCTTGCTTGTGTTTAGCATAATGAGCTATGCAAGCATGTTTGATGTTTTTTCCTGCCTTGCTCTATTATGAAGTCGGCCTGACGTATCTTACAAAGTAGCACAGAACGATTCCGATGATGCCATTGTGTGTTTTTTAAATATGAACAGACATTTAATTCACTTCATACATCAAGCACAGTAAACTTACACTATACAAATGTGTAGGACATGATGAGGTCAGTCAAATGCATGGGCATTAGTACTTAACGGTTTTAACTTTTGACAGTAAGCAAGAATTTTATATTGCAATAAATTTTGCAATAAAGATTTCCTTTAGAAATGCTGAATATTCAGGTCACTTCATCCAGCAGAGGGCAGCACATCACACTTTCATGGCTGCCATTATATAGAAGGCAGAGATCTGCACAATCCCAGACATATTTTGGCTGTTTACCAGGTTTACCAGGGTTACCAGGGTTTATGAGCAGGGCCTTTCCTGCCTTGTGCAGGATTCAGGATGAGTTTCACAACTTTGCTTTGATATAATATATAATGCACCCAATCTCCTATATGGATTATGACAATACTGTTACCTTGGGGTGGAGGTCAACACCCATCTACACTGATATGTGCATCCTTCTTGAGATACTGACTAAGGCTCTTTCACAAACACACATCCTCTGTGTGTGTGTGTGTGTGTGTATGTAAGAGAGATGGACAGATAGAGTTGGTATGTTAAGAGTGTGTGTTGGGTTAAATGGTGTTTGTGCATCATTGTGGGGGTGAATTGTGATTTATGGCCAGATCGTCAACACATTTCCTGTAACTCTGAGGACGATGTGCATGTTGAATGTGTTTAGCAGATGTATAAGAATAGTGTATAGATGTATTTAGTATGTAGATGTATATAGTGTATAGATGTACTGTATATAGTATATAGATGTATATAGTGTATAGATGTATATAGGAGTAAATAGATGTATGTAGTGTGTGTAACACTAACCCTAATCCCAGCCCTAACACTAACCATCACAGAACTAGTGCTTTCCCTGCCAGAGTGCTGACTGCACATGGCAAACTTCACACACACTACAGTAGGACTGCATGAATCTACAGGTGTGTATTGTGTACTTACACTTTATGAATTAACTCTTTTAACATTTTTGTTAAAATAGTTTGGCCATGTTTCTGTTATCCTGTGTCCTTGTATGGATGTTCAGTTTAGGAACATTTGTAGACAGAAAAATGTTTTGCTCTGAATTTGAAGACTTTGGTTTACATGCTGCTTGTGTGTGTGTGTGTGAGTGAGTGATCGTGTCAGACTGAGACACCACAGCTGGTGGGAAACCACACGTGTGAGAGAGAGCATGTGTGTGTGTGTGTGTGTGTGAGAGAGAGAGAGCGTGTGTGTGTTTGTGCAAGTGTGTGAGATAGAGAGAGCATGTGTGTGTGTGCCTGTGCATGTGTGAGAGAGAGAGAGTGTGAGAAGGGAAAAGACGTACTGAGGTTTATGATTTTGGATTTACATTCTTTTCAAATAATGTAGTTGAAAGCTGATGAGGCATTAGGTGAGTTTAAGATGTTTTGTTTTACTATTTTTAAAACACCTTGAATTACCTTATGTATGAAATATATAAATACATTTGCCTTGCCTAGTAATAAGTATAGTAATAAGTAGTAATTTAGTAACATTAACTAAAATGAATTTTAACTTTAAGGGCTTGTCTAAAATGTAAAAGAAACTATACAATGAAAGTCTTTAAATAAACAAACCACGACCTGTCCACTTTCAGCAGACAAAACTGCGTTACTAGTTGTTCATACAAAGCCACTGGGCAGACTATCAGGACTGAATTTTAACACTTGTGGTTTCAGTGGTTTGGTTGAACATGCACGTATTCATACTTTGCACATATTCACACTTTCTCATCACTGAGAAATAGCTTAGTCTAAAATACTGGCCAGCATGTTGGTGTGTATTTATGCAATTCATTTTATAGTCCAACCCAGATCCTTCCAGGGTGACTCTGGAACTCTGGGGAAGTCCAAGAGGGTCGTCCAGGAGGGACGTGCAGGCACAACAGTAGTTTGCTTCAAGCCCCCTCCAACCTCCCCATACATCACTCACCAGCCATGCTTCCCCAAGGCATTTAAATAATAACAGACACTGTATTAATGACATATCTGCTTGCATTGCCAGTTGTTGCTGTTGCAGCAGTGAAATTAGGAAATTAAAAGAAAATAACTGAACTTCACTCCTGCAACATTACAACCTCGTGGAGTTCATGTAATGATTTATTAATATATATACTGGTTCCTCCTATTAATTCAAAAGAACTTTGCTTGCAGAGCAGATGAAGGACCTCTGACTGAAACATCCTGTTTCTCTGCAAACTTTGTGTACTTAACTACAGTTTTTAATACCTGGAATCAGTAGTCATCTTATGTTACTACAATATATTTAGCCTACAGTTATCACCTGTCCTACAGTTATTGGCTGTACTACAGTTATCACCTGTTCTCTGAAAAGAAATGGGTCAGAACTACCTGCCGACAACCTTTCATGCTCTCTCTCTCTCTCTCTCTCTCTCTCTCTCTCACACACACACACACACACACTCTCTGTGTTCCCTCTGGTCTTCTGACCTTTCATAATATCCCTCTGTTCCTGGGTAAAATTTGTTCTCATGCAGGTTCAGCCTTAATGGAATGGAAGTGTCAGTAATGTGGTGAGATTGCTCTTCTCAAACACAGAGCTTCTTTCTCGTTTGTGTTAGAACATTGGAGAACTCAGCACAGGAAACCAGCTCAGCCCCTTAGCAGAATAAAGGTACGTCCACTGAATAGCTTTCTATGGATTTTTTACAGCCTGAGGCATAGCAGATGTGGTTGCCATGGGTGACCTAACACGTACAGCCAACTGCTTCTGTCCCCTCTAAATCACCGACCTGTTATACTCTTACATGCTTTCAGAGTGTAGCACTGATGCGCAAATTATTACTGTGGTGTGTATTTCTACATTTCTGTATTCGTACATGCTTTCAGAGTGTAGCATTGATGTGTATAACATTACTGGTGTGTGTATTTCTGTATTTTGTCCGATTGTGTGAAGGACATCTACCAGATGGATGAGCAGGTGAGTATAGCTTGCATATATCTACACAAATATACACAGATAAACACAAATATACACAGATCTACACAAATACACACAAATCTACACAAATATACACTGATCTACACGGATCTACACAAATACACACAGATCTACACAAATATACACAGAACTACGCAGATCTACCCAGATCTACACACATCTATACAGATCTACACAAATCTACACAGAACTATACAGATCATAAATAAATAATTAAAAAATCCCACAGTGGCTAAGAGTGAATGACCTGTAGCTAAGGGTACCCTAGATTTATGCAAATTAGATTACGCTAAATATTGATAATTTCTTCATGTAGAGTAGTAATCTTGCAAGGCACCTCTCAGTTTCAGTACAGAGATGTGTAGATAAATCTGGTTGGTTTTACACATCACATGCAAAGGCTGTGATGGCACTCAATCTATTTAATCAAAATGTTGTTTATCTACCTTACTCAAACATAATGACTGCCCTTTTAATCAACATACTCTTGCCCTGAATTCAATTCCATTGCATTGCGTATGTCTAGCTAAAGGTTTTTTTTGGAGTAATAACTCCTCCTGTCTCAAGCAGACTGACACTTGGACATAGCTCTTTCAAACATCTAAATATACTCTATAAATAAAAAGAAGCCGTCCAGCCTTTGTGTTGAGCTGTTGGACGCCCTTATAAGGTCAGCACAGAGAGCTGGCTCCCCCACTCTGTTCTCTTTTCTGCCTCATTCCTCAACTGGAAAGTTCAGCCTGACACTAAAAGGACTGGAGCAGTAGGACTAGAATACAGTAGGGTTGAGTAAAGTAGGAGTACAGTAGGAATGGTGCAGAGGGGAGAAGAGAAAAACAGTGGAGTAGAGCAGTGGAGTGGAGTATAGTAGGGTTGAGTAGAGCAGGAGTGGAGTATAGTAGGGTTGAGTAGCACACGAGTGGAGTACAGTAGGGTTGAGTAGTGCAGGAGTGGAGTATAGTAGGATTGAGTAGCACACGAGTGGAGTACAGTAGGGTTGAGTAGTGCAGGAGTGGAGTATAGTAGGGTTGAGTACAGCAGGAGTGGAGTATAGTAGGTTAGAGTAGAGGGGAGTGGAGTATAGTAGGGTTGAGTAGAGCAGGAGTGGAGTATAGTATGGTTGAGTAAAGGGGGAGGAACCAGGGTGGTATCTAGTACATGGTAGGATAAACAGTCTGACTGTAAAAGGCAGAAAATCATTACTGTCATCACTGTGTGTATATGTGTGTGTGCATATGTGTGTGTCTATGTATGTATGTGTGTGGGTGTGTCGCAGATTTCAGCCTCTGAGCATACTCAATGTGAATTTGCTGACCTTCAGGAGGAAAGTGAGGACAGTGATGGAGGTAGAGCTCCATCCATCACCTACATCTAAACCAGTCTGTCTCTCTCTCTAAACCAGACTGTTCCTCTCTCTAAATCAGATTATCTCTCTCTCTCTTTCTCTCTCTCTGTGTCTCTCTCTCACTGTCCATTCCCGTCAGAGCCAAGTCTCCATCCCCCACTAGCTCCAGCCTCAGAGGGGCTCTCAGTACTGGAGAGACTCGGTATGAACAGGTGAGTTATTGACCATACTCACTATACACAAACACACTGCAGACTGCTTCAAAAGTTCAGTTTCAATAGAATATTAACACTGTCACTTCTGTCATAGCTGTGAGAAAATGACAGAAGAGGAGGTTGAGGTTAGCACACCTCACAGCCAGCCACATCACCCAGTCATCACATCACACTCATTACATCACCCAGGCATCATATCACCCAGTCATCACATCACACTCATCACATCACACTCATCACATCACCCAGTCATCACATCACACTCATCACATCACCAATCACCCTGTCATCACATCACCCAGTCATCATATCACACTCATCACATCACCCAGTCATCACATCACATTCATCACATCACCCAGTCATCACTTCACCCAGTCATCACATCACCCAGTAATCACATCACCCAGTCATCACATCACACTTATCTTATCATCCAGTCATCACATCATCCAGTCATCACATCACACTTGTCACATGACCCAGTCATCATATCTCAGTCATCACATCACACAGTCATGAAATCATCAAGCCGGCAAATCAGTGCTTGTGTTGACGTGCTTTTGTGCTGTCCAGAGTGCGTTTGCACGGTTTGTGATGGCGTTCCACTGTGACCAGCGCACACTGACACAGCGGCTTCATGCAGAGGAACATGACCGCTCTGTGGCAGAACAGAACCTACGGGAGACACTACAGCACACCAGAGATACACTACAGGTGTGTATACCATACACATGCACGCTTACAATTACAGCTACAGAAACATTTATGGCATCTAGAAGACAAAAATTGCTTTACTCATAGAATGTATCTTAGCCAGTAGAGGAAAAACCATTGAAACAGAATGCTGCTGAAATACAGAAATAAATGCTGATTCCTAGAAGTGCATAACAAACATATAAGCCTGTACTCCATACCAGACCATGATACAATACTAGATACACTACACAACATACAATCACACACAAGCATACACACACACCAGACACCACTACAAGTGTGTCCAACACAAATACACATATACTAGACTATAGATGTGTTTAGCACACATTCATACAAGTACATCTGACACACTACATGAATGTACACCGCACATAAGCAGACATACACACTAGACACACTATAGCTGAACATTACATACTTTCTTAGTGTGTGTGTGTTAGGTTCTGTATTTGTATGATGTTTGAAATGTGTTTAGGTACTTAGGTAGTTTAGGTTTCTGTGTATTCATGTGTGTTAGGTACTGTGTTATTTGTGTGTTTTATTATGTATTACGTATATTTTAGGTGCTGTGTGGACGTTTGATGGAGGGTCCAGGAAGACGGATGGTGAGGCAGATGGAGGAGAGTTTACACTCACTGGAGAACAGCATAGAGAGCATCATCACAGCAGCTGAGAATCTGGGGGCTGTACACCAGGTACCACACACACCCCCAACACACCACATACCAGGAACCACACACATACCCAACACACCACATACCAGGTTCCACAAACACATCCAACACACCAGGTACCACACACACACCCAACACACAACACCAGAAACCACACACATACCCAACACACCGCACACCGTGTACCACACACACAACACAACATACACCAGATACCACACACACCGAACACATCGCTCACCAGGTACCACACATGTTTCCCTTCCTGTCTGTGTGTCCCCTTCTGTGGGCCAAGCAGTACGCCACTGGGCATCATGGCCTCAAGTGCAGTGCTCATCTGTTATAGTCTCAGCAGCAGTTATGCTGATGTATACTTTTCTTATTATGCTACAAATCATCGGTTTGATCTTTTTAAATCCATTACTCATAATTCTCTAAATTAAATAATACACGATTCACCACCTCCTCCATGGATCACCACCTTATCGTGGTGGAGGGGTTTGCATGCCTATGTGATCCTAGGAGCTAGGTTGTCGGGGGCAATGCCCCTGGTAGGGGCTCCCATGGCAAATTGGTCCTAGGTGATGGGCCAGACAAAGAGTGGTCCAAAAAACCCCAATGGAATTTAAAAACAGGACCCAGATACCCTTGCCCGGATCAGGGTTACCGGGGCCTCACCCTGGAGCCAGGCCTGGGGGAGGGGCTCCTTGGCGAGCGCCTGGTGGCCGGGTCTCTACCCATGGGGCCCGGCCGGGCACAGCCCGAAGGGATTACATGGGTTCACTCTCCCATGGGCCCACCACCTGTGGGAGAGGTAGTACTAGGGGTTCGGTGCATTGTGGTTTGGGCGGTGGCCGAAGGCGGGGGCCTTGGCATACCGACCCTCGGTTACTGAAGCTGGCTCTTGGGACATGGAACGTAACCTCTCTGGGTGGGAAGGAGCCTGAGCTGCTGTGTGAGGCTGAGAGATACCAACTAGATATAGTTGGGCTCACCTCCACACACAGTTTGGGAGTGGGCTTACTCATAGCTCCCCGGCTCGCTGCCTGTGTGTTGGGGTTTTCCCCAGTAGATAAAGAGGGTTGCTTCCCTGCGCCTTAGGGTCGGGGAACAGGCTCTGACTGTTGTTTGTGCTTATGCACCGAATGGCAGTTCGGAGTACCCGGCCTTCTTGGAGTCCTTGGAGGGGGTACTGGAAGGTGCCCCTTCTGGGGATTCCATTGTTCTGCTGGGGGACTTCAATGCTCACATGGGCAATGACAGTAGGACCTGGAAGGGCGTGATTGGGAGGAACGGCCTCTCCGATCTGAACCCGAGTGGTGTTCTGTTATTGGACTTCTGTGCTCGTCACAGCTTGTCCATAACGAACACCATGTTTGAGCACAGAGGTGTCCATAAGTGCACATGGCACCAGGACACCTTAGGTCGCAGTTCGATGATCGATTTTGTAATCGTATCGTCGAACTTGCGACCGTGTGTCTTGGACACTCGGGTAAAGAGAGGAGCTGAGCTGTCAACCGATCACCACCTAGTGGTGAGTTGGATCAGATGGCGGGCGAGGATGCCGGACAGACCTGGCAGACCCAAACGTACTGTGAGGGTTTGCTGGGAACGTCTGGCAGAGGAACCTGTCAGAAAGGTCTTTAACTCCCACATCCGACAAAGCTTTAACCGCATCCCGAGGGAGGCCGGAAACATTGAGTCTGAGTGGGCTTGGTTCCGTGCCTCTATTGTCAATGCAGCAGATCGGAGCTGTGGCCGCAAGGTTATCGGTGCCTGTCGTGGCGGCAATCCCCGAACCCAGTGGTGGACACCTCAGGTAAGGGAGGCCATCATGCTGAAGAAAGAGTCCTATCGGGCCTGGTTGGCCCGTGGGACTTTGGAGGCAGCAGACAGATACAGGGGGGCCAAGCGGATCGCGGCTTTGACTGTCGCAGAGGCAAAAACTCGGGTGTGGGAAGAGTTTGGTGAGACCATGGAAAGTGACTTTCGATCGGTTCAGTCAACTCAGGAGGGGAAAGCGGTTCCCGACCAACACTGTATACAGTGGGGCTGGGGATCTGCTGACCTCGACTGGGGATGTCATTAGGCGGTGGAAGGAATACTTCGAGGATCTTCTCAATCCCACCACCACGTCTTCCATAGAGGAAGCAGAACCAGAGGACTCGGACGGGGTTTGCCCATCACTAGGGCTGAGGTGACCAGGGTAGTTGTGAAACTCCTTGGTGCCAAGGCTCCGAGGGGTGGATGAGATCCGTCCTGAGTTCCTTAAGGCTCTGGATGTTGTGGGACTGTCTTGGTTGACAAGTCTTTGCAACATCGCGTGTACATCGGGGGCAGTGCCTCTGGATTGGCAAACCGGGGTGGTGGTTCCCCTTTTTAAGAAAGGGGACCGGAGAGTGTGCTCCAACTATCGGGGATCACACTTCTCAGCCTCCCGGTAAGGTCTATGCAGGGGTTCTGGAGAAGAGAGTCCGTTCGATAGTCGAATCTCAGTTACAAGAGGAACAATGTGGGTTCCGTCCTGGTCGTGGAACACTGGACCAACTTTTCACCCTTGCGAGGGTCCTAGAGGGTGCATGGGAGTTTGCTCAACCAGTCCACATGTGCTTTGTGGATTTGGAAAAGGCATTCGACCGTGTCCCTCGGGGATTCCTCTGGGGGTGCTCCGGGAGTATAGGGTGCGGGGCCCGTTGCTACGGGCTATCCAGTCCCTGTACAAACGGAGCAGGAGTTTGGTTCGCATGGCCGGCAGTAAGTCAGACTGGTTTCGGTGGGAGTTGGACTCCGCCAAGGCTGCCCTTTGTCACCGATTCTGTTCATAACTTTTATGGACAGAATTTCTCGGCGTAGCCAAGTGGCGGAGGGGGTTCGGTTTGGTGGCCTCAGGATTCCACGCCTTCTCTTTGCAGATGATGTGGTCCTGTTGGCATCATCGGGCCGAGACCTACAGCTCTCGCTGGATCAGTTTGCAGCTGAGTGCGAGACGGCTGGGATGAGAATCAGCACCTCTAAAACTGAGACCATGGTACTCAGTCGGACAAGGGTGGAGTGCCCTCTCTGGGTCGGGAGTGAGTCCTTGCCTCAAGTGGAGGAGTTTAAGTATCTCGGGTTCAATGGAACGAGAGATTGACAGGCGGATCGGTGCTGCGGCTGCAGTATTGCGGTCGCTGTACCGGACCGTTGTGGTGAAGAGAGAGCTGAGCCAAAAGGCAAAGCTCTCAATTTACTGGTCAATCTACGTTCCGACTCTTACCTATGGTCACGAGCTTTGGGTAGTGACCGAAAGAATGAGATCGCGAATACAAGCGGCCGAAATTAGTTTTCTTCGCAGGGTGTCTGGGCTCTCCCTTAGAGATAAGGTACAGAGCACAGTCATCCGGGAGGGGCTCGGAGTAGAGTCGCTGCTCCTCCATGTAGAGAGGAGCCAGCTGAGGTGGTTCGGGCATCTGGTTCGGATGCCACCTGGGCGCCTGCCTAGGGAGGCGCTCTGGGCATGTCCAACTGGGAGGAGGCCCCGGGGAAGACCCAGGACACACTGGAGAGATTATATCTCTCGGCTGTCCTGGGAACGCCTTGAAAATGGATGGATGGATGGACGGTTCACCACATCCCCAACACACCACACACCAGGTACTGTACACATGTTGTTGTGTGGTGGTATGTGGGTATGTGGTGACCTGTGTTTGTGTGTATTCAGGAGGCTCGTGTTAGCCATGCAGTAGAGCTTATGGCTCTACACATGGAGAACTTACAGAAACGACACACAGTGGAGAGCACTGAGCTCCTGCAGACCAGGAAACTGCTGCAGCGCAACCGTGGACGCACTCACAGTGACAGTACTGGTCAGCACTGCCCCCTACTGTCCTGGAGAATATTCCAATGTGCAATATTACATGGCAGATGTATGACTGTGTGAAGCAGCATTACCTAAAGAGAATCATTTCTCCCACAGAGGATGGTGAAGCAAGGCAGATGACTGGAGACTTGAGGCAGGTGACTGCTGTGTGTCCTGGAGGGTAAATCACAGGATGTGAGAGGGCGTGAGAGGGCGTGAGAGGGGGTTAGAGGGCGTGCGAGGGCGTGCGAGGGCGTGCGAGGGCGTGCGAGGGTATGTGAGGGCGTCCGAGGGTGTGAGAGGGTGTGAGAGGGTGTGAGAGGGTGTGAGAGGGTGTGAGAGGGCGTGAGAGGGCGTGAGAGGGTGTGGCCAGCACGTCTCTCTAGCTGCACGACTGTTCTGTGAACCTCACATCTGCTTTGTTTTCCTAGCATGTTACTCGACGCAGAGTCAGTGTTACTCTAATCCCTACACAAGCTCAGGTATGAGCAAAGAAACCTACACTTTTCTGTATGTGTGTATGTGCATGTGTGTGTGTGTGTGTGTGTGTGTATGGGTGTGTGGGTGTGTGTGTGTGTGTGTGTGTGTGTGTGTGTGTGTGTGCATTTGCTTGGTAGTTATGTCTGTTGAGATGTTTTCTGCACCTGTTCAGAAAATATGGCTCTGTATTTTGTGTCTTTCGAGCTGACAGATCTGGAGGTGAAATTCCAGGAGAGCTGCAGAATGGGGGAGGAGCTGGATAGAACAATTCAGGAGGGGTCAAGGGTCAAGCCCTGCTGGAGGTACTACACACAGTCTAACTAGATGGGCAGAGGAGGTGGTGGTGGGCTGTTCACTCAGGTTTCTATGGCACCGAGACTCATCGTTATAGCCAATCAGGTCAGGCAAGCAGGAACTCTCCTCACAGCATTGCAGGATCAATCCCCACCATAAATCAATTCCCACACTCCTCATGCCATTACAGGATCAATCCTCACACCTCTATAGGAGCAAGTTCCATTTAAAGTCTTACATTTTTTTAATCAGTACAAAATTGCATTAATTGCAACGCAGTTAATACATAATAATAATAATAATAATAATTAATAATATAAACCTTTGTAGTTATAGTAAGGATTCTACTGCATTCTGGTCTAACTGTAGTCTGTTTACTCTCTTACATTGGACATTACAATAGTCCAATCCTGAGGTAATAAAAAATAGAATTTTTGGCATTATGTAAGGATAATGCATTTCTTAATTTTGGATATCTTAGCAACATTACCTACAGTATATGCACTTTAAAGGACATAGCAGAATCATGATGCCAATTTTTTCCTAGTGCAACAGAAAGGGTCCTACAGTAGACTTTGACTTTGGGCCCTTTACACATTCCTTTACGGGCTCCTTGTTGCGCTCCTTTACATGGTCCTTTACGTGCTCCTTTACATGCTCCTTTACACATTCCTTTATGCAATCCTTTACACGCTCCTTTACGCACCCCTTTACATGCTCCTTTTCACATTCTTTACTCACTCCTTTACACACTCCTTTACGCACTCCTTTACATGCTCCTTTACACATTCCTTTACGCGCTCCTTTACATGCTCCTTTACAAACTCCTTTACGCAATCCTTTACATGCTCCTTTACAGATTCCTTTATAAAAAAGAAGAATGAAAAATCATTATAAAAACTGAATTGAAGACCAATTGAAATACAACAAAGGCAGTTTGTTGAAAAACAGACAGAAAAATACAGGCTAAATAGGGAAAGGTGTCTAAAACACCACAAAGATGGTGACATTCTAAAGGAATGCTAAGAAGGAAACTATGTGTGACAGAAAACACAGCTAAACACTCAACAAACAAGAACAAGCAATAATAAACACTCATCCCCACCTTATTTACAGTGTGTGGGGAAGCATGTTTGTCTTGTACCACCACACTCTTCCCAACTCACTTATGGATGCCACACTATTATTTATGTGCAGTGACATGGGTACATCTACTTAACAACAAAAGAATGTTCGAAAAATGGTTTAGAAACACTTTTTAAATGGGTACTTTTACTTTTTACTTTAAGGACATATAAGAGCATGAACAATATCACTATACTTTACGTATCAGGTATGCTATAGTGTAGTGTTTGCAGTGTATAAGTGTGTAGTGTTTGTAGTGTATGAATGTGTAGTGTTTGTAGTGTATAAGTGTGTAGTGTTTGTAGTGTATAAGTAAATAATGTGTGTAGTGTATAAATGTGTAGTGTTTGTAGGGTATAAGTGTGTAGTATTTGTAGTGTTTATGCATGTAATGTATAAATGTGTAGTGTTTGTAGTGTATATGCGTGTAGAGTATAAATGTGTAGTGCTTGTAGTGTATAAGTGTGTAGTATTTGTAGTGTTTATGCATGTAGTGTATAAATGTGTAGTGTTTGTAGTGTATATGCGTGTAGAGTATAAATGTGTAGTGCTTGTAGTGTATATGCGTGTAGAGTATAAATGTGTAGTGCTTGTAGTGTATAAGTAAGTAGTGTGTGTAGTGTATATGTGTGTAGTGTATAAATGTGTAGTGTTTGTAGTGTATAAGTGTGCAGTGTTTGTGTAGTGTATAAGGCTTTTCAGTTTATCTAAGCAGAGTGAAATATTTCTAGTTTATTCAGATGCCCTTTATATTCTAGCTTTCTCTTTATAGTTCTCTTTCTCTATCTCTTTCCCCCTATTCCTGCTTTACTCCAGGCGAGTGGTATTTCCTGTGGACATGAGTTCAGACTGCAGCCCACCATCTTCCCAGGTGGAGCCCACACCTGCAGCCCAGCTGCACACGCCTGACTCCACACACAGCCAAGAAGAACAAACAGGATCAGACGGGTTCCCTAGGTAACAGCACAGCAGAGACTCTTATATACCCTCCAGACTCTGACTCTAACTGGATTGGCACTCACATCTGTCTGTGTGCACATGTGTGCACGTGTGTGCACATGTGTGGTCATGTGTGCACATGTGTGGTTGTGTGTACATGTGTGTGGTCATGTGTGCACATGTGTACGTGCATGTTTTAGTTCCCTGCAGGTGACACGGAGACGTTGCCATCGGCATTCTGCTTTATTTGAGCGTGAGCATAACTCAGAGAAGAGGGTAGAGTCACAATCGGAGGAGTGGTGTACCCCAGAGGCGTGGTCAGAGAATCCCAGTCGTCCAGGGGCATGGTCAGAGGATCCCAGTGGTCCAGTTGTCCAAGGAGAGCTGTATGTCACACTTCTGTCTCAACCTGTTCTGTATATTAAGCCTAATTCCATCTCAAACACTACCATGTTAAACATTCCAGTACTGCTGCATTCACAATATAAAACCATGAGACCATGAGACCATGAGAGCACCAGAGTGAACTTTTAAAATATGGATGTTTGTTGCAGTTGGTAGTGTGTCAAAACAGCAATGTGAGGATTATGGACCTGGCCCGAATGCCCCGGAATAACGAGACAGGCACTCTAGAACAGTCTATAGAGACACTGTCAGTACGGTTTGATTCATGCGTTTACATGTAAACACTACAGCAGCATTCAAGCTAGGTGTGATCTGTGCTCTTGTTTGAAGGTTTGGACCTGCTGGCGCACTGGGGTCCTGGAGTCCTGGACCTGTTGGAGTCCTGGAGGCCTGGAGTCCTGGACCTGCTGGTGTCCTGGGGTCCTGGCTGCTCTACTGGAGGAGGACAGTCCTGGCTTTCTTAGCAATGTGTGGAATCTGCACCATGATGTGCATCTGTCTCTATCTCAGAGCTTCATGCCACTCGTGAGAGAGAGAGAGAGTGATCACTTTCAAGACAGTGAAGAAAGAAACGATCATTTATGATTTAAGGCTTCATGAAACTATTCAATAGGATTATGTACTTTTAGATCAAATATTATTATTACAATTATAACTATTGTTAGTTGGTGTTAAAATACTCGCAGAGTTCCTTACTTAGGGAGAAGGAAATGATAATATAGTACAGGTCATGTCTTCAAAAGGTAATACTTTAGACTTCTGGCTTGAACGATGCTAAATGCATGTAGAGTCTTCAGAGTGCATAATACCGATGACTAGTGTGTGATTATTATTCTAATGCACCGGAGTGTGATCCTGTGGAGAGTGTAGGAGTTCGCTAAAGATTTGCAAACAGCACAGATGAACCATGGATAAAATGTTGAAGTATCAAGGCTTATTAACCGGGGTCGTTAATCAGCAGGTCAGTGTCATTTATCATGAATTAGCAACATTCAGTCCATTGACTTGAACAGCATTTAAGCAGAGATACATCCAATTCATCAATTACATTTGCAGACATTAAGGCATCATACAGAGTGTGTATGTAAATAAATCAATTTATCTTTTGGCCCATTTATCAAGAGGCAGAGTTAATTCTACTGTGATAGTATCAATTACAGAGTTGATTCTACTGTGATAGCATTAGTTACAGACAGCAGTGGAAATGTTTATTAATTAATTAATTATAATAATAATAATAATCTTTATTTGTATAGCACCTTTCATACATACATGCAACTCAAAGTGCTTTACAGAATAAATCATCAACAAAACATCAAAAAGATAAAAAGGAAACAAACATTATAAAATAAGATATGAAATGACAAATTATTAAACTAATAGACAAAATAATGTAATAAGATTTAATGTAATAAGATTAAACTATTAATTAAAGTAATAATTTGAACAGACATGAAATGTAACTAAGTAAAATAATGTAATAGAATAATTTGATAAAGTAATAAAATAATTATCCATTAGAATTTCTTAACTAAATGCCGATCTAAACAGGAAGGTTTTGAGACTCTTCTTGAAGCTGTACAGGGATGGAATGTCTCTGAGCACCTCAGGAAGAGAGTTCCAGAGCTATGGGCCTTACTGGCTAAAAGCACCCTCGCCAATCTTTAATCGGCTTTTAGGGATCACAAGTATATTACTGTTTGAAGGAGGAGCAAAACCTTAAAATCTATTCTAAAACTGACAGGTAACCAGTGCAGTGAGGGGAGTGCAGGTGTAATATGATCACTCTTTCTTGTGCAGGTCAGGACCCTTGCGGCAGCATTCTGAACTCGCTGTATGTGGCAAATAGAGCTTTTTGGGAGAGCAGATAAAACAGCATTACAATAATCAAGCCTTGATGTGATAAATGCATGGACAAGTTTTTCACTATCAGCAGGAGAGAGCCATGTCTCGGACCTTAGCGATGTTTCAAAGGTGAAAATAAGCTGTCCTGCATATAGTCGTGATGTGTTATTTGACAAAAATGGTTGTGCATGTATTAAATGATAAAACGTTTGAGTGATATTCCTCAGAATGTGACCCTGGTAGTGCATGGAAATCTTTTCTTTTCTTGATAAAATCTAGATCTCCTGACCCGTTAACAACAGAGAGACTTAACAGTCCGATATCAAAGGACGAGGTGTTGGAGGCCATCACGCCTCCTGCAGGTGGAAAGGCACCAGGCAGTTGTGGCCCAGATGGGTGTGGCCCAGAATTCTGCCAAAAAATATGTGGGCATATTGTGGAGCCTCTTACCAATATGTTGATGGATTCGTTTAATAAAGGCCAACTTCACCAACGTAAGACTTAGCCTGTATATGTCTAATAAAAAATCATTTGAATGGTTTCATTCAGGACAGGTCTTCACATACTAAAACCGAAAATACTTGAGTTACCAGTAGAGGGGAGAGAGGGAGGGGAGGGTGGTGCTAGTGTTACCAAACTTAGGGTTTCATAACTGGGCGTGTCACATTCAACCATTTGGGAATGGTTACTGCTATTTATGCTCAGTGCCCTGTGTAGATGAGTGGTGTGTGTCCCCTTTCTCTTTATTAAGGACACTTCTTTTTGATAAGAGCTTTTATTTGATAAGAGAAATTCTATTTTGTTCTTTTCAGGTCTGATAAGAAATAACAAAGTGCATGGCTGGAGGCCACCACTAGGTGTCACTAACAATGCAAATTAGAAATAATGAATTTTCTCCAGGGGAGCAAAACATTATATTTGACTATTGGCATGACAGAGGAGTGAAAGTCACTGGAAATCTTTTTTAGAATGATATTCAGATGTCTTTTACCAAATTTGACAAAAAAAAAAAAATTTGTCATTTCTCATCAGCAGTTTTTGGTTATCATCCAATTTGACATTTTATTGGATTTATTGACATTTTAAAACACAACGTGTGACATGTTTTACGCATTTACTCTGTTGATATTGACGGAGCTCACGGGTGATTGATGGTGTGACACAAAAACACCATTTCATTTGCATGTTTATTGCTGTATAATAAGCCTTTCAAACATCAGCCTTTTGTGTCTGGTTTTTTTCTTCACAAAATTCTAAATGAATACAATTTATTGAAATAAAAACGAGGTAGAAATAGGTAACTCGGAAGCAGGGCATCTATGTGTGAGAAGGAAAACATTTTGTTCAGTGTTTTAGAGGCAAAGAGACATTGTAAGTACTTTCTATTATTACATTGTGTTTTAAAGATATATTAGGCTGCACACAAATGTTCATTTGAGATGCTGAGTTTTAGAATAAATACACAGGGGTCTTTCTTGCTGCGTCTGACTGCCCTCTAGTGGTTGGGCCTCCTCAACCCTGGCACATGGTCAGTCTGGTGGCCTTGGTGCGGATCTCAGTGAGCAGATACTGCACTTTAGCATCGAGACCTTCCAACCGCCTGGAGTGCATGAGCAGGTCTGCAGCCCCTCTCTGCAGAGACTCCTCTTTATCTGAGAGAGGGAGAGAGAGAAAGAGAGAGAGGGAGAGCGAGGGGGGAGGGAGAGGGGGGGAGAGAGTGGGGGAGACGTTTGACAGTGTAAGGGAGAGAAGGAAGGAGAAAAAGAAAGGCAGGAAATCCGGATGAGCACAAAACGATGTTTATGTTAAAGATGTGCTTTTGCTCCCATCTCTGCCCTCTGCCCTCAGACCTTTGAGTTCATGGATCATGTTGACGGTGTCATGGAGGAGGGCGGCGGCATCCTGCTGTAGCTCCTGTAGCTGCTCCCCTGCTGCCCCGGCGTCACCACTCTCCTTAGCAACCTGCTTCACCCTCTCTAGCTGTTCCTGCAGCACTGCCAGGTCCTACACACACACACACACACACACACACACAAATGCACATATGCATATACACCATTTATTAAAGTGGTTTGAACACAGTCATATACACATGAAAAACAATGATAAGTCTTTATACAGGTAAATTCTAGCTTAGTCACTGTGGAAGCCATACAGGGGCATTGCTTTGTAAACTACTTGTGTAGCTGGTGTTAGGTACTAAGCCAGAGCTGTACTGAATGATACGTGTTGGGTACTGTGTGCAGGGCTGTGTTGAGAATGTTGGGTACTGTGTGCAGGGCTGTGTTGGGTACTCTGTGCAGGGCTGTGTTGGGTAGCATGTGTCTCACCTGTGCTGCATTCGTAGCCTCTTCGTCTGCATCACCTGCTCGTTGCACTGCCTGTGTGGCCAAGTCTCCTGCCCTCTGCACCGTCACATTCAGACCCTCCAGCAGAGGGCGCATTGCCTCCAACAAGCCAGGCACCTCCCCTGCCAGCCTCTCTGCAGGTTCCAAAGCCTGCTTGGTCTGAGAGACAGCGAGATTGTTAAATTCAGCGTTCTTTTTCACAAGATTACACAGACATTTAGATGGGTAAATATCTGTACCTTCTGGACATCCTGCTTAACACTGTCCACAATGTTCTGGCTTTCCTGTAATTTCTTCTCCATGTCTGCGATGGCTGCCTCCTTCTCATCTAGTGATGTCAGCAATGTCTCCGCATTCTCCTGGAGACCCAAGGCCACATCCCTGTGCACCAAGCAACCAATCATCAGTGATGTTTATATCACCCGTGTGGCATCAGTGATGTAGTGTGTGTGGATAGTGCTTAAAAAGAGGTGTGTGTGAGGGCTGCAGTGTGTGGTAGTGTTGGACAGTGTGTGTCAGGGGTAGTGCTGTGAGATGTGCAAGAAGGCTGTAGTGTGTATGAGGAGTGTGGGTGGGATGTAGTATGTATGAGGTGTGTGAGGGCTGTAGTGTGTGTGAGGTTGGTGTGAGGGCTGTAGTGTGTGTGAGGGGTGTGTGAGGGCTGTGAGGGTTGTAGTGTGTGTGGGGTGTGTGTGAGGACTAGTGTGTGTGAGGGATGTAGTGTGTGTGGTGTGTGTGAGGTGTCTGTGGGTTGTGTGTGACGGGCGGGCTGTAATATGTGTGGTGTGTGTGAGGGCTGTAGTGTGTGAGATGTGTGTGGGGTGTGTGTGAGGGCTGTAGTGTGTGTGGTACCTGGTGTTCTCAGCATCCTGCAGCAGGCGACGGGCCTGTTCCAGTTGTGGTCCAGCGGACTTTAAGACCCTGCTGCTGTCTGGCAGAGAGGCGGCCAGGTCCTGCATCTCCTGAAGCTTCTTCTTCAGTGCCTCCACTGTCTCTGGTGTCTTCATACCCAACACACCCTCACACACACGCTGCACTGCTCCAGGGTCAGAAGATGGATCTACTCACACACACACACACAGATTAGCATAAGGTAGCCTGTGCAGCATGCTGCAGGTCTGCTAGTAAACTGTGTGTAGTATATGTGTGTGTGGTATATGTATGTGTGGTAAATGGTTTTGCTAGAGTCAAAAATGATCACTTACACAGATGCAGCACACATGTAAAGACACATGTAAAAAGGGAAGAGTGTTTAGGGGAACTGAAAATGTGTAAAATTTACCAGACAGGAAGTCCTTCAGTCTCCTTATAAAGTTTTTAGTATCCTTCATATCATCATCCATGTCATCACGTGCACGCTTGATCTGATTGGTCAACTCTTCAGTGGACAGTCTGACTCGATTGGCTGAATCCTGGGCATCTTGAATCTGTTGATCAGAAGGCGGTGTTTGGTAAAGTCGAGTGTGTAAAGCTAGGAAGCTCTTCAGAACGTACAGCTGATGGACAGGGCTACAAGTGTGTGCGCTATTAGTGTTTGTGTTACCTGTGTGGGTGCGACCAGTATGTGTGCTACCTGTGAGTGTGTTACCAGTATGTGTGCTACCTGTGAGTGTGCTACCAGTATGTGTGCTACCCATGTGTGTGTTACCTGTGAGTACGCCTCTGTAATCTTGTCGTTGAGCTGCTGGAGTTTCGCTTTCACCTCCTCTGAGTCCTGCACAGCCCTGCTGCCCTGTGGCAAAGCGCCCACACAACGCTCACCCCGCACACAAGGGGGCGCCCCACCCACAGGACACAGATCACCCCCGCAGTGCTGGGGAGTACATGGGGACACACGGCCACTCCCGCACACCTGCCATGAGACAAAAAACGTTTAGAAGCCTTTTCGAAGTAGCACACAAGTTAAAGCTGGAATTACTCAATAAACAACTACGGTTATTAATGTCTATGAGTTTTCACTGGTTTTGCTGGTTGTGTGCTCTACGTGCCTGTACAGCTGTAGGTGTAAGGTTGGGCAGTGTGGCCATATCTGTGTTGAGTGTCTCCAGGTCATTGGTGTTGGCTGGTTGGACACGGTTGAGGATTTCTCTGGCATTGTCACGGAGGGATGAAGACTTGCTCACGGCGTCTCCTGTAGCTTCTGCCTGCCTCACTGCATCCGTGGATGTGTTGTAGGCGTCTCTGATAGCAGCCCAGGCACCTGCAGGAAGACACTCACTCTTTAGGGTTAGAGGTTAGGGCTTAGGATTAGGGTTAATGCTCTACTCTGCAACTGACATAAGAACCACATTAAGTAGCAAGTAGCCATTAGTGTATTGGTGTTTTGCTCAAATATGACTGGTTTCTGCTGGTCACATGGCGACCCACATCAGGACACTGGGCCAAGATCACTAACATCACTAATAAATCACTATTTGTTTTTTGACACTTTATTATAAAACTGAAAATATTAGTGTGTAAACCCCATGGGAGTGACCTTGCCTGGAAAGTGCTGGGGACAAGAACATCTGAAATGCCAATTGTGCCATTTTTTATCTTAGCATTGTTTGTTTTCTGATAATGTCATTACACTGATGAAAAAATAATATGATTCAAATTTTCATTTAAGAAATGAAGCAAAGATCAGTTAAAGGAAGCACTAATACCACACTGCACTAATAGTTTCAGAGTACACTTAAAAAAAAAAAAACATCCCCATAAGACAGTGGTGGGGACACACCACATCCCCATCAGACAGTGGTGGGGACACGTCCCCAGGCTGCCCAGCTGAAATGATGCCCATGTGAATCATGTAGAGGTGTATACCTGCATAGTTGGCCCCGGTATTTTCTGTGGCAGTTTGTTTCTTGGCATTATACAACAGCTGGAGCTCTGAGAGCAGATTCTGCAGTTTCACCAGCTCCCCCTGTAGGTCTGGAGTTGGATCAGCAGGACGCAGACCATGATTTAACTCTGTGACCTTATGCCTAACCCGGAGAGATAAAGAGCATATTGTAGTTTAAAGCAGATGGACTCTTTCCAGAATCTTGACAGTGTTGTGAATGTGAATCAATGTTGAGACTCTCCATCAGTGACACATATATTTAAATTTAATGTTAATACTCAGAATACAGTTTAACTGTGTGTATATCCAAGACGGCGTGTATATAAAGCTGCCCTCTCACTAACCGGAGACTCTGCAGTTCTCTCTGATAGTTCTCCATTAAGGTCTGGGCCGTGGGCGGGAGATGCAGGGAGTTCTGGAGCTGGAGCAGAGTGAACTCCAGCTGTCTGATGCGGAGACCCACGCTGTCTGCACCGACTCCACCTGTGACGGAGGGCAGGCTGCCGGCCATGCGCTGGAGGCCCAGCATGAGGCTCTGCAGCTGGGCATCCAGGTGGGAGAAACAGGAAGGGCAGGCAGGACACTGCGGAAAGCTGGCACAGTGTCCGCGGGCGCACATGTCACAGTGCACACCTGCCACGCCCGGTTTACAGCGACACACACCCGTATCCCCATCACACCCACCAGGGAGCGTCCCCATACTGTCACACTGGCATGCTGAGAGGGGGAGCAGGAGCAACAGAGAGAGATGGAGAGAGAGATGGAGAGACAGAGAGAGAGATGGGCGAGATGGAGAGAGAGATGGAGAGATCAGGTTATTTTGTAAAACTCTTTAGCTTTGCTCATCTTTGTAAATTACTAGATATTTTGACTCTGTTCATTTTGCATCATTGTGGCTCCCCGCTGTACTACCACACAGTCACAGTGCAAAGACATAGGGGGAAAGACAGAGGCACAGGGCTGTGTTCATACAACAGCTGTTAGCCACAGCATTGTACATCAGAAATAAGGGCCTACTGTCAACCTCTCAGTCAAGTTATAGAAAATACAGCCAAGTTGACCGGTGAACGTTTATTTGCGAGGAGGACAGAATGCAAAAAAAGCCAAAATAGATCGCAAAAAAGATTGCACCTCCGTTCACCACATAACACCAGACAAAGGTCCTGCTGGGGCTGTGAAATTTGTTTAGTGAATAAATGTGACTGTAGTTACGTGTCCTTATAACCCACTGCTGTTAGAACACAATAGGAATGTAGCCCATAGGACAGAGGAAAGAGGCAGAAAGGAAGGAGGAGAGAGAGAGAGAGAAAGAGAGAGAGAGAGAGCTTGGTCTGCTGGTGTGGTGTGGTATTCTTACGTTTACAGCCCGTTGACGGGTGTCCATAGGTGTTGTCTGGGCAGCCACCACAGGTTCGTCCACTAATCCCTGCCCGACACAGACACTGCCCTGTTTGCTATAGCAACCAGAACAGAAAAATTACAGTTATGCTCCTGGAATGAACCACATGAAACAGCCAATACCTCTAGTGTACCTTTAGTGTATGTTTAGTGTATGTCTAGTTTCCCTCTAGTGTACGTTTACTGTACGTCTAGTGTAACCTGGACGCTGGATCAGGTTAGTGAAAGTAAAAGAAACATAAACCTGCCCAGGGTGTTGTTACTGGTACTGGAGCTGAACCCCATGTAGTTCAGCATTCAGCTGGACCAGAGAGAGGGAGTGATCGGGGGAGTAGAGAGAGGGAGTAATCGGAGGAGTAGAGAGATGGAGTGATTGGGGGAGTAGAGAGAGGGAGTGATCGGGGGAGTAGCTGGGCAAGCTCCAGGGGGTGACGGGAAGGGCCTACCAGATCACAGGTGTGGCTGAGGGCATTAGTGGGGTGACAGTCACAGGGCTGGCAACCCAAGGGAGAGGAGGGGTTCCATAATCCCGTGGCACATCGGTCACATGACAGCCCCTCCATGTTTGGGCGGCATGCACACTGACCCGTTACAGGGTCACACGTTCCATGAAGAGAACCTGTTGTGCTGCAGGAACACTCTACACACACACACACACACCACATACACACACACAATATTTAGCAACATTTGGTTTGGCTTTTTGGTACACCATAAAGTGAAAGAGGTGAAAGGTGAGAGGTTAACCGTTAGAGGTCCAAGGGTTAGAGAAGAAAGGCAGCTTACTGGAGCAGCCGAGAGGGTCAGCAGTGCTGAGGCCGTAGTAGCCGGGTTTACAGCGGTCACAGCGCGAGCCTTCCACGTTGGCCTTGCAGAGACACGCGCCTGTGACCTGGTCACACTGACCCCCTCTCTCTGAGCCGGCACTGTCACACTGACACCCTGCAGAGTGGGAGAGAGCAGCGCGTTAGTGAGGAGTACGGACACTGCACATGTGACTCAAACCAGCTCACTGCAGGAGGGGGCTGAGTACACGTGGGTGGAAGATATGTGAGGATGGGAGGGGTGTGTTTCTGAGGTGTGTTTGAATGCAGGTATGGGGATGTAAAGGTCACTAATGTAGGCATGCACTAGAGTGAGAAGTGTGTGTGTGCGTGTCACTAGAGTAAAAAAAATATGCTTAAGCAGATATGTACTGGAGTGAGACGTGTGTGTGTAACTTACGTAAGCATGCGTCTGGGCTCTGCATGTTGCTGTGAGGGTTGGGGTAAAAGTTTGGGGCACAGTGTTCACAGCGGGGTCCTGTGGTGTGGTGCTCACACCCCTCACACACACCGCCACTTCGCCCACCACTGAGCTCATACAGCTCACTGTCGAAACGGCACCGCCAAGCATGATTATTACACTCACATCCTGTGGTGGAAAAAACACACACATACACACAGATTTTTCATGAATAAAAATTAATGCCAGCCAAACTTTGCCCATACTTTTGTCTTGATCTATTGCTAACAATAACCTTTATCAACACACAGATCAGTCTAGCAATAGGCTCATGTTGTAGGTAGTATTAGAATAGAATAAACTAGCAAACTGAACACAGTGTGTTAATGTTGGAGCTGCAGTACAAGATGAATTAGTGTGTTAGTGTGAGAATATAAGGCCATTCAAAGAATCTGCACTATAAGGTGTGTTAGTGTGGAATGTGCTGTATAAGGTGTGTTAGTGTGGACTCTGCAGGGATGTAGTAGGTAAGGTGTTGCGTACGCTTGCAGACGTGAGGGTTGCCGTGTTCTGCTGGTCGCCATGGAAGGTCATTATACAGGTCAGCGCAGCGTTCACAGTTCACGCCTGCTGTGTTGTGCTGGCATTCACACACTCCGCCCACCTAAAACAAACACAAACAAATGCAACCCATCTGTTTAACACCGCTGCCCACTTACACCACCCACGCCTCCCATACCACTCACACCACCCACACCACCCACACCAAGACCACAGCTATGCAGATGATACTAGATTTCACTAGATTTATTTCACTAGATTTATTTTCCTCTCTCACCAAAATGAGAAATGTACACTTGCAGTTGATCCAGAGCCTTGAAATCAAAAGAAATTAATCTAATGATTTTTGACAGGTTTGGCTACCATGTCAAAGCACTTACTAAATCAGTATTCTGTCATCTCAAAAATATTAGAGATTACAAAACAAGACACTGAGAAACTCATCCACACTTTAATCTTCACCAGTATTAATTATGGTCTCCTTATTGGTCTATCAGTGTGGAAATGCAGCTGGCCACAGTTCTCAGTTTCCCTCTCGGATTAATAAAGTGATCTATATTTCTAGAGCCAAAAGAATAGAACTCAGTACCCCAGTTCATACGTTCATACACTGTCTCCCTGTACTGGCTCCCAGTACATTAGAAAACTGACTTTAAGGAACTATTACTCATTTATGCGTTTATGTGGAGTTGGTTATGGTTTGGCCATAAAAGTGTTTATGTGATGTTGGTTGTGCAGCGGTTGGAAGTGTATGTGGTGTTGGGTTATATGTTGGGTACCTGTGTGCTGTGTGGGTACCTGTGTGCTGTGTGGGTATGTGTGTGCTGTGTGGGTACCTGGGTGATGTGTGGGTACCTGTGTGCTGTGTGGGTATCTGTGTGATGTGTGGGTATGTGTGTGCTGTGTGGGTACCTGGGTGATGTGTGGGTACCTGTGTGCTGTGTGGGTACCTGTGTGATGTGTGGGTATGTGTGTGCTGTGTGGGTACCTGTGTGCTGTGTGGGTACCTGGTTGATGTGTGGGTACCTGTGTGCTGTGTGGGTACGTGTGTGCTGTGTGGGTACCTGTGTGCTGTGTGGGTAGCTGGCGGTGGCTTCAGGCAGGCAGCGGTCAGCATGTCCATGGCAGAAGCAGGAGCCCATTACCTTCACCTCCTTTAGGGCGTAAAATCGACTGGGGTGACGGCCAGAGGTGCGGGGCACTTCTCCCAGCTGGGTAAGATTCACACGGAGACCCGTAAAACCAGTGACCTCTGGAGATAATTATTACTCCATTAGCTTACCAATGAATCAGTCAAACAATCATTTTAATTAAGTATAATATGTTGATTTGAACAGACATGGCTTACGTTCAATTTTATATTCGTCTGGGTAGTTGATTTTGGAGAACTGCTGCAGGGGGTGGAAGTATATCTGAGGGCAAACAGAAAAGTCTACAATCAAGACACAAATCACTCAGCACTAACTCAGTCTCCACCTACCACTGGCTCCAGCACAGAAAACACAGATCACTCAGACTTATCACTACCTGTATTCACTGGTAATATTCCAGCACATAGTCTGCAAGTGTATTTGAGTGGGAATGTGTGTGATGGAAGCTCATACTTTCTGGTCCTGATAGGGATTAGCTGAGGTGCCGGGGAGGGTGTAGCAGTAAGTAGTTCCCAGATTAGAGGGCATCGCCGTGGCAACATGGGGGTAAATGGATGGACAGTCAATGGCCATGTATATCGCTGGTTGCCAGGTCTGACCAAAATCAGTTGTGCGCTCAATCACTAGAGCGCCTGGCCGAGGGCCCTACAGACAGAACACAATACGTAAAGTCACAGTAACAGCTGCAATAGTATATATGTGATTATGTGTTTAAATCTGTGTGTGTGTGTGTGTGTGTGTGTGTGAGCAGCATGCCCGGTGCTGTAGGTCTCCTGTACCTTAAAAGAGAGGACCAGAGTGTCCAGCTGAAACAGCTGCTTCAGGTCCAGCTGCAGAGAAACAGGACTTGCATCTACACACAAGAACAAGAACAGGGACAAACACAAACAAACACAATAAGCTTCAACAAGCAAAACATGAAGATTTTTAAACATTGTAAGACAATCATTCATTACATAAAAAATGCAACTTCAGCAGAGTGAAGGTGCTCCATTAGTTAAGGAGCTGTGCCATGACTGGGTCACATGACTTGGGCACATGGCCCAGTGCAGGACTGGCTGCTCCAGTGCATGGCCCAGAGTATCTCACCTTTCCTGGACTGCCACCAGCGGTCAGGTCCTGCACTGCTCAGGACGTCCTGGATGGTGTGAGCATTACGTGCTGCTGGGTTCCGTGAGTCACAGGGGCAACACTTCATTTTCCCCTGGGGGAAACGAAGATTACATTCATCAATATGCTTAATGTCAGGAACCTGACCCACTATTCCTGAGGACGGACGATATTTCTGTGTGTGTGTATATGCTTGGGTCAGTATCTGTGTCTGTGTTGGGTCATCTCAATGCCTATAGACATACAGAGAGACACAGAGAGATGGAGTTGGCTACAAATAAGCCTCTCGCCCGAAAGAACCTTTGGAAGCCACGTTGGTCTTCTGTTGCCACAGCTATAGGCTGTGGATGTTTGATCTGATGTAGACAGTTTGTGTCCCTGGATGGAGATTCCACGTTCTCCCCATGTCTACGTGGGTTTCCTCCAAAAATATGGGGGTATGCCCAGATACGCCCAGTGATGGAAGTCTTGGCCGTTATCCTCTCTGCTCTTCCTGTGCCTGATGTTGCCCCCAGGGGAAGTATCCTCTCTGCTATTAGCTGCTGCTTCTCTCCAGTGTGTGCATTGAAGCTTTGTGCATTATTTTGATTGTAAAGCGTCCTTTGGTACTGAGAAAGGTGCCATATAAGTGGTCTAACTCTAACACCACAACCCAATCAGACTGCTCTACAATTACAACACAGACTGCTTTATCAACACAGCCCAATCAGACTGCTCTACCACCACAGCACAGTCAGACTGCTCTACCACCACAACACAATCAGACTGCTCTAACTCTCCCACCACATCCCAATAAGACTGCTCTACCACCACAGCACAATCAGACTGCTCTAACACCACAGCACAGTCAGACTGTTCTACCACCACAGCACAATCAGACTGTGGTACCACCACAGCACAATCAGACTGCTCTAACTCTCCCACCACAGCCCAATCAGACTGCTCTACCACCACAGCACAATCAGACTGCTCTAGCTCTACCACCACAACACAATCAGACTGCTCTACCACCACAACACAATCAGACAGTGGTACCACCACAGCACAATCAGGCTGCTCTAACTCTATCCACATGGTGGCAAAATGGGTATTAGGAATGGGCAGCTGAGAACCATCTTAGATAACGTGGACAGAGACTTAATGAGCACAAAGACTTTTTTTAACATAATTAAAAATCTATATTCAGTATTGCACTGATAAAACTGTGCTAAGATTATGCTAAGTATCACCACTGCTGACTCAGAGAAGATAGTGTCCCATCAATCAGTGACCGCACAGTTAGTCATATCCCCAGGGCCAGGTTCAGACATATCTGGTTCGGCTAGACATCAACAGTTCAGAGAACTGTAAAACTCTTATCTTTATCTTTGTCTCTTTCTACATGTATTAATCCTGTAACCTCTAAGGAAGGAATGCAGACTTCCACCTCTGGTACCAAGAAGGAATGCTTCTTAAGAAGATGACCTCATCTGCAGTTTACAGTTTAATACATTTCTAATCTAATTGGTAAAAATAAAATCTAATCTAATTGGTATTTTATCTGTCAGTGTCTAACTAGTATGAATATTTTGTCAGACCAGAAGAAAAAATCAGAGTCAGGACATGGAGAGTGCGGGTGGGGAGTTACGGGTGGGTACCTGTACAAATGGCGTGCAGAACACCTCTGTTCCTGAGAGGCCGCAGGTGGAGGACACGCTCAGCTGGTCCCCTCTGCCAGGCAGCAGGTCCCCAGCAGGTGGGTAACATGCTCCCCGTCCACAGTCCTGCTGGGTCTGAGACACAGCAGCCAGCACTGGAAGACAGAGACACGGTCTCACTGGGGGCTTGGACTCATATGTGACAATGGCTGTTGTAAAACGCGCTACACAAATAAATTTGACTTGAGAGGGGGAGAGAGAGAGAGAGGTAGAGAGAAGGAGAGAGAGAGAGAGAGCACAGGAGTGGGAAACCTTGAGACAGAAAATCAGAACCTCTAAAAATCAAATAATAATAATAGAACCTGTGTGAGCAGTGAACACATACCTGTTAAGTGCAGAAAAACCCAGACCTTCATTACAAGTCTTTTAAGATCTAAAATAGATAGAATCCAAAATTTATTATTAAGCCATGAATGTGGAATGTGCAGTTATCCAGCATGTATAGAACCCTTACCTGAGTCGTGTTGCTGAGCCTGCTGAGAGATTTCAACATCAAAATGTCTCTCCTGGGGCTTTATATTTATACAGTGGCACGCCTCTGTGTGTTTGGATGTGTGTGTGTGTGTGTGTGTGTGTGTGTGTGAATGACTACGTTAGGACTGTGTGATACATACTTCCTCATAGTGCCACACCCTTAACAATAATGAATCAAAACACGAACATAATGGAACACAGACACACACATTATAACATTCACTTAAAAGCACCCAGTAAATGACTCAAGTGTATGGCACAGATAAGGCCATAGACAAGAATACATGAATAAGTGTCTATATTATGAACCTCAGGATCCAACCTTAATCCTAATCCTAATCCTAACCACAACTTTAAATTAAAACCTCAGTCCCAAGGACTAACTTTAAACCCTAACCACAAATGTAAATCCATGTCTAAATCTAAACCAAACCTTAATAATCTATGACTTATCCTAATTCTAAGATTAAACCTAATTCTACCCTTAAACTAAATACAACACTAACAATACATTTACATGTATTCTTAATGCATTATGACTAGGGTTAAAGGTAACCTTAAGTCTCAGACCTATCCTCTTTCACACTCCCGTGCAGTCAGGTTAAGACTTGTTACAGCAGGAATGGCCTTCTGTAGAAAATAGTGCACTGAGGTGCAAGAGAAATAAATAAATAAACCTTTACTTTTTAATGTCATGTTTATTCACATTAAAATGGTTTATGCCTCATATTTTTAAAACTCCCATAGTGACCTTTGCTAAAGATTTATTGTAAATGTCACCTAAAGCTTGAAATAGTTTGGATGCTGAGTCACACAGGTTTTAAAGATGGATGTGAGCTAGTGGCATCAACACTACTGACTGATTAGAAAAGTAACAGTAACAAGACAGAGACAGCAGCAGGGTAGGGAGAGTAACAGGGCAGATACAGTAACAGGGTATGGAGAGTAACAGAGCAGGTACATGGAGAGGAGAAGAAGACATGTTGGATTGTCTTATGTTTCACCTTTCATGGAGAGAAGAAAAACACTACCAGTGTGTGACTTCAGCGTGACGCAGCGGTGTGTGTGTGTGTGTGTGTGTGTGTGTGTGTGTATGCTCTGGGTGTGGTGTAAAATAAACTACAGCCTCAGGACACTCTTTTCTTTGCACACATCGCCACTACAGGTATGAACCAGCCTTAGCTGTGTGCGTGTGTGTGTTTTCTGTGTGTGTGAGTGTGTGCATGCAGGTGTGTTGACTCACATCTCTCCAGAAAGCACCAGACAGACTGACACACCCAGGAATCTCTGCCAGGTCACCATGGTGATGACAGTGCTATGTTTTATGCAAGTGAGAGGAAGTGAGAGGATCACTATGTGGTGATGATGACACACGCACACATACTAGACACACACACTACACACACACTACACACATACATACTCACACTACACACACACTAGCCACATACATACACACACACACAAAACACTAGACACACAGACAAACACTAGACACACACACTACACACAAACACATACATACACACACACACAAACATATACTAGACACACACATACACACACACACACACACACACTACACAGGACAGAAACCTGAAATATAAACCACAGGCAGTGTTCAATCACACACTGTACGTCACAACCAGTGTAAAATCCTGTGTTACATAATATGATTGTTGTCCAATTATGCACTATACAACACAATCAGTGTTACATACACTACATACCACAGCCAGTGTCCAATTACACATTATACAAATTCAAATTTATTGATTTATTGCTTTTTACAATACAAGTTGTCACAAAGCAGCTTTACAAACGTATGGCTCCAGATCCCTAAAGAGTAAGCCAAGGGTGACGGGCCAAGGGACAGTAACAGGACAGACAGTAACAGGACAGGGAAGGCTGAGGGAAATGGAGACAAGTGAGGCGGAACAAGGGAAAAACCTGCTCAATATTATTTCTATAGTTACTCATTTATATAAAATGGTGTGATATTTACACATTTCCAAGCCCCCAGTGAACAAGACAAAGGTGACAGTGGTAAAGACAAGCTCCCTAGATCACAAAGAGGAAACCTTGAGAGGAACCAGGACTCAAGGAGGAGACCCATCCTCCTCTGGTTAACAATGGACACACAACAGCAACAATGTACTCAATAAAGAGTACAAGTAATAAGAACAATAAGGAAACATTGTCTATCCTGTTTTTTTTTATCCTGTCCTAGTCTGGGTTCAGTAAGTGTAGGTGTATCTGAAATGCATCTTTCATGAGGACATCTGTCCAATGGCAACAGAGAAGTAAAGTAGGTAGCTGGGGTGAAAAGGGGTGGGCCACAGCAGAAGGGCATCAGGGATCCAAAGGATCCAAAGCAGCTGAGAGGAGGTACACAGCTGTAAGGGCAGAGCCAGAAGGTACACAGCTGTAAGGGCAGAGCCAGAAGGTACACAGCTGTAAGGGCGGAGCCAGAAGGTACACAGCTGTAAGGGCAGAGCCAGAAGGTACACAGCTGTAAGGGTGGAACCAGAAGATACACAGCTGTAAGGGCGGAGCCAGAAGGTACACAGCTGTAAGGGCGGAGCCAGAAGGTACACAGCTGTAAGGGCAGAGCCAGAAGGTACACAGCTGTAAGGGCGGAGCCAGAAGTTATACAACTCTAAGGAAGGTAGAATGGGCATGAAGCTCCCTGAGGCATCAGCACTCCGCCGCTCTCAGTCAACAAACCTGAGTGACAAAACAGGTGAAGTGACAGCATCGTAATATTCCAGTTTACCATCACTCTCACTGCCCATGAACCCCCAGATCTACACCTTTACCTAAGATAACCATTTAATAAAATGTCTGACTATACAAATGGGTTTTCAGCCAAACCTTAAATATTGAGACTGTGTCTGATTCTCAAACCTTGACGGGGAGGTTATTCCATAGCGTGGGAGGTACTAATAAAGAAAGCACTTTTTCATCTAAGCAGACATAGTGAGTCATAGTGCTCTTAGGGTTCACTGAGGTACTGTGGGTCAAGTATTATATAAACAACACAAAATATAACTGGAAGTCAAAGTATTGAAGCTAAGTAATGTGATCAAACGTCATAGTTCTGGTAAGAACTCTGGCTGCTGCATTGTGAACTAGTTGGAGCTTGTTTATGCACCTAGTACAGTCAGGTAAGGCATTACACTAGTCCAACCTGGAAGTGATTAATGCATGGACTACGTTTCTGTATTGTGTGCAGACATTACATTCTTAATCTCTGCAGTGTTCCCGAGGAGGGAAAAGGCTGGATCTTTAGTGTCATTAAAGGATTTAAATTCATTAGTGATACTTACTAACTTAATTAGTGAGAGGCCTTGTAGGTACAAACTTTAGGCCTTTTCACAGAGCAGATCGGTCAGAAGTTCATTTCAGATCAGTATCAATTACTTTTCTTGTGGTTTAAACTGACAGAGCAACATTACTACGGAGAGATCGCTATCTAGCGGTTAAACACTGAACTGCAATCTCATTCGTTCTTTCGTAATTCTAGTCAAGTAAGCGTTCAGATACCCGTTACCTGACCAGACAAACGGTACCAAACAACCAAAACAACACACATTTATTTCAAATGCAATACTGTACAATACTCTAGGAATTTAAATAATTGGATAATAAACAACAAATTATTGAAATGTAAACGCTGCAGTGACCTGGAAGCGGAAGTGCGCCGAGCACGTGGAAACACATCCACTTGGTTCATTTATTCGCGGCATCGGTTTGGTCTTAGTGGGTACGGAGTTCTCAGTCAGAACTAAATCAATTAATAGTTAGTCAGCTGTGTTTGTGTTTCTTTATTTAATGTATCGGGACCCGTGCAGACATATACGATTCTGAGAATAGCCGCTAGTTGAGTGACACTTCAAGAAGGTGCTGCTGTTGTCCGGGGTATTATCCCTGCTGTGCATGTAGAGATGATGAAGGAGGGCTGGATCATCCCCCCAAACGCGCCCGCCTGCATGGAGAAGCACCTCCACTCCGTTCAGTACAGACCCGGTGAGTTCACACTCAGGTTTACGATAGTTGGTCTAGTAATGAGTATCGAGGTTAAACGTGTAGTGGCAGCTAAACGCGTCTGCCTGCGACATTAAAAAGAGTAATGCGATATATTAATTCAGAAGTGTTGGTCCTGTTTGTACTAATCTAGCATGTCATGTACCTAGTTAGACATTTTACAGTGGTTAGCTAGCTAGATACCGTAAACCCCAAGGATAGCTGTTAAGAGCATTGCAGAACGACGCCGAATTTGTTAAAAGCCAAAACCATATTCTTCCACTATGCACATGGTTCCCTTTGAAATCTGACAGATGTGCTTATTTATAACTCTCGATCTCCACGAGGTAGAGACGCTCACTGAGACTGAGAGTCATATTTATATTCGTCTGCTGTTTCGTTCAGTGCAACCTTCTTGTATCTGAACCTTTCTATCTCAGTCATTTTTCCTGGTATTTCTGTCTAACTCAGATGGCATGTTGTTGGTTGGGGCGTCGAGTCTAACTGGGCGTTGTTGGCTGGGCTCTATTTGGGTGTACGGTGACCCCAAACTGGCGCCCAACGAGGGCTTCTGCAAGGCGGGCGTTCAGACGGAGGCGGGGCTAACGGAGGCCAGATGGCTGACTGACAGGACCATCGTCGTGGCTTCCGACTCTGGTATAGCATTTTAGCACTGCAGCATTCACGAATGTGCAGCAGTTGACAAAGGCTGACATGCCGAAATGAACAACATCACAAGGGGTCGAATCGGCATTCAAAAACCTGTGATGCATCATGTGATTACATTTTCATACTTGTTTAGGATAAACATTATTAGGGAGTCCATATTACAAATATAGCCACACCTATGATGAAACACACAAACAACTACAAACCAGGGTGAGTGGATTTATAATGTTTGTGTAGGTACTGCCTAGTTGAGAGAACTGTGTGTAGGTGTTGTGCAATTATATGAGCTGTGTGTGTGTGTGTGTAGGTGCTGTGGAATTGTGGGAGCTGACAGAAGATGAGCGTTTGCTGGTGAACAGGTTTAGTCAGCACGAGCATGATCACATGGTCACGGCGATCAGTCCTACTGCCAGCGCCAGCCACGCCGTCAGCGGCAGCATGGACTGCAGGTCAGCAGGGGGCGATCTAACTGTTCGCATGCATGGATGCTTGCTTGTGTGTGTGTGTGAGAGCATGCTGGCTGATGATATCCTGTGCTTAAAGCTGTTATTTCTTTCCTGGTTTTAGGATCAAAGTGTGGGACCTGAGTCAGGAGGCTGTGATCAGCACCTACAGCGGTGAGAGCAACACTGCCTACCTGAGCCCCCGCCACACCTTTACAAACGCCGGCATCTTAAACACAGACACTCCACCTGCTTCAAAGGGGCCTGTGTGTGTGCATTCGTGTGCATGCACACCTTCACGCACACGTGTTTATGATTATGCGTGTGTATATCTGTGTATTTGTCATGTCTGTATATTATGTATGTGTATATTTGTAATGTATGTTTATTCTTCTTTCTCTCAGCTCACTCTATGCCAGTAAACAGTGTGTCCTGCAGTCCCGTGGAGGACTCGCTCTTCCTCTCCTGTGCACAGGTCAGCATCATTTCTGAGGACCATGGACAGCTCACACGTTCACACGGTTAACTTTGTTAGTTTGATAAGAGTGACTGATGCAGGCTGTGCTGTGGCCTGCTAGCTGGTGTGTTATGAAGCGGTCAATTCTGATTGTAGATGTGTAGTGATGTGTGAGCTGCTGATGTTCAGCTTGTCTCTCATTGTCTATCTGCGCAGGATGGCCGTTTGCTGCTGTGGGATCGCAGGAAACCCAAACCAGCATCTCGATTGGGTAAAGTCGGCCATGCACTGTCAGTGTTCATATAAGCTAAAGCTGATATACCCAGCAGACAAATATGTCTAGAAAACAACTATAGACGGCAACACACGATTGCACATTTCAACGTTATCTCACCATTATAATACACAAAGGAGTTAATAGGAGTTTTGTTGCTGTTTTGGGTATGTGAGCTTTTCTAGTAAGAGCATGGGTGTCCGTGTGTGCGTACATATGTGTCTACATGCCTATGACTGTTTCAGAAATGGCGCCCCCTGGCTGCTGTCCAACTGCTGTTGTCTGGCACCCTCATCAGAGCAGCACGATTGCATACGGTACTCAGTCTTATATATAACTCCCATAGTCCTTTACACAGCTGAATCTGTCATTGTCCTTTACTCTATACAACTACAAATCTACCTGCATTTGAGAAGGGATAATGTATGTATGCTTGTGTGTGTGTGTTGTCTCAGGTGATGAGCTGGGTAGGGTCACTCTCAGAGACATCCAGGCTGCAGGGAGTGTGCAGACAGTAAACACACACAGACGCAGAGTGTGTGGCTTGGCCTTCTCGTCACATAGGTACACATGGACTTTATTATTTTAACGTCACACGGTCTTTTATGGGCTCAGTAAAACACAAACACACCTTTGTCTTGCTTTATCCTCTGTGCAGTTCTCCCCAGCTGGCCTCAGTCAGTGATGACTGCTCTGTTGCCGTGATGAGCGGAGAGCTCAGAGAGATGTGAGTGGAGACGCTGCGAACCTTATACGACACTTGTCCAATCATGGATAAGAGTGAACCAATCGTAGATAGATAGAGCTAACCAACCATGGATAGACAGTTACCCAATGAAAGTGAAAACTGACCAGTGGAGAAAAAAAAAAAAAAACATCCGTCATCGTGAAACACTGAACCAGCCAGCCAATCTGTATGAGATTATTACAGACTAAACAAATGAGTCAGGGCCCCTTTTGTTTTAAGGTTTAAATCACAAATGAAGGAGTATCCTTTTCATTTCCTGTTGTATATGTAATAGCCATCTAGTGTATATCATCTCCTGTTTACAGATTGTTTTTCTGTGTGTCTATACGTGTGTCTGTATGTGTGTTTGTGAGCAGCTACAGAGACAGCAGGCATCAGGACTTTGTGCGAGGTGTGTGCTGGGCTCCAGCCGGCTCTGACGTGCTAACAACAGCAGGCTGGGACCACCAGGTGCTGCAGCACAACACAGGCCAGCAGAGACCTTCCTAGATTACACGGGCCAGCAGAGACGTTCCTAGATTACACAGATGCACATGAATAAATACATACACACCCACACCCATACACACACAGGCCAGCAGAGATGGTCCTAGATTACAGACATGCACATGAATAAATACATGTGTGCACACACACACACACTCACTCAAATAGACATGTGCAAGCTAAATGCACACACAATATGATACAAACTAAAGAACACAATGAGTATATGTTAAGTGCGAAACAATAAAGTGCTTGTGGTGAGGCCGGGTCTGGCAGTCAGACATCTGCTGTTTCCTGTCATTCTTCTGAGTTCTGTTAGACTGATCTGGGGTCAGGGCTAATTAAGGCTACAGGAGCAACAGGAGTTATGATGCACCTCCATTCAGTACAGCTGCAGCCAACAGGCCATTGGTGCACTTTTAATGGTGTGTGAGTTTGTTTGGCGATGAGAGAATAAGATGAAGTGAACGTTTGTCCTGAAATGTCAAGGGTTGGGGGTTAAGGGTTAGCTGAAAATGAAGCTGAAACAGCAGAAATTCTTTGACAGCAGAAGTGACTGGACATTTCCCCCATTCATTGGGAGTACTTTGTAATAAAATTCATACTAGTTTTCCAATAATGCTGCATCTTTTTTCTTAGTTTTAATAAACACGTCTACACGCGCATGCATACACTCGTTTCTGATATTTTATTTCTAATGGATGTGCTTCCTTAAAATTTGTATCAACAAAAACAATTGCATAACTCAATACATCACCCTAATACTATCCCTTTAAAGTGTTTAATAAAAGTTCTTTAATGTATTCCTTGGACTATGGCTCTCAATGGTTATTGAAAGTAATCAAACACCATGAAACCAAAGCACAGGGGAATAGTAGATATAATTTATACAGTCTGTGATTTAATAATGCAATGTACATGTCTTCAGCTTAAATATTCTGGTTTGCTTTCTCTAGCAGCCTCTTATAAATGGTTATCCTAATCAGATGCATCATTTAAGGTCAAGATCAAGAAATTAAACAAAAACCCCACCTTCTCCCTGTTGATTAAACACCAGACAAGGCTTTAGAAACCATAGGTCTGATTGTTTAACCATGACAGCTGTGAGAACTCCATCTTTAGTTTGTGTACACCTCTGCTTGTTGAACTTGTGCAGTACCTGTCAACCTGTACCCAGAACCTAACCTTTCCCCATGGTTCTGCAGGTCACTCAGTCGGCATTTACAGTTTATGTTTTGTAAAAAAATATCCCAGCACTAGTTAGGTGAGCAATAACCTCCCAAATTTAAAAATGCAACTTGAATGGACCCAAAAGTGCCTTCAGAATCCAACTGTGCGATCCTGCTTCATCCATTGGATATGGTCCACAGGAAGCACAATGGTCACACACCAGATGAAGACACACCCCCTGACCCTGGGGTGATGGAGAACCCAACTCAGCAGCACAGTAGGTCAAACCTGCTGCACTTCAACAGTAGAGTACAGATGTCCGAGCCAAATGTCTCTGCTGGTGTCAATGACGCTAACAGACAGTTTCTGTTGAATAGGATTTAACGGTACATTTTGCCAAATCGGTGCCTTGGAAACTAGATGAAGTGGCAGGTCCTTGCTCGTTTTACACAGGTATAGACACAAATGTGAGACTGCAACATGTCTTGCATCCAGGAAACGCTGGTGAAGTCACTCTGCTTTGGGCAAAGGTGTGATTGGCTGTTGTGTTCCAGGCCTCACGGTGAACGTCATGCCATACTGCTGCTTTGACTGACTGCTAAACAGAGTAAAAAAAAACATTTATTATATATATATATGTGTGTGTGACATACAAGCATTTTGAAATTAAGTTCCTTTATTTAATTCATGCATTGAGCCTTAAACTTTTAAATTTACCTGCCAGGTGCTTTGGTAACTGTGTGTTGAGCTTTCTTGGCCACTTTGTTCTCTAGTTCTTTCATGTCCAGTCCTCTGCTTTGGGTGGGAAAGGTCTTGGTTTTGAGGGGTGATTTGTGGGGTGAACTGCTTGCACCATCATCATCAGACAGAGGGGAGTTCCAGTCCTCTCCGCTGGAGTCTGCCTCTCGTGTTGGAATAAACCTGTGGTCAATATCCAGCATCTTCTTCTGCAGGATGCTGAGCAAGGTGGCCTGGCTAGCAGAAACAGAAGTGGGGGCCTGTAGAGGAGCTAGACTGGTGGGCCGGGTCTTGGGTGGAGTTGGAGTCTGGGTTTTGGGTGGAGTTGGGGGCAGGGTTTTGGGTAGAGTTGAAGCCTGGGTCTTGGGTAGAGTTGGAGGCTGGGTCTTGGGTGGGGCTGGAGGCTGGGTCTTGGGTGGGGCTGGAGGCTGGGTCTTGGGTGGGGGAGGGGGCAGTACTGAGGGAGGAGCTGGAGGTGGTGTTGGGGGTGGGTGCAGGGTCTTGGGTGGGGCTGGAGGTTGTGTTGTGGGTGGGGGTGGGGGCTGTATTGAGGGACGAGCTGGAGGTTGTGTTGTGGGTGGAGGTGGGGGTTGTACTGAGGGAGGAGCTGGAGGTTGTGTTGTGGGTGGGGGCTGGGTTATGGGTTGAAGTGGAGCCTGTGTTGGTGGAGGCTTTGCTTTGATCTGAATTGGCTTTTTTGTTATGGATTCATTGCTGGGAGAAGCATTCGGGGCTATGGGGTTTCTGGATGAGGTATGGTTAGGGAGCGTTGCAGGGCCATTGGTAAACGGACTGGATTTCAGAGGTGGAATAACACTCTTAGTAGGTGGGTCCGGTGGAACTGTGGTGGGTGGACCTTCATTTTCCTGATCAGAGTTAGCAAATTCAGGTGGAGGAGGGATGAAGGGAATACCCAAAACATCCTCGTGATTTTTATTCTGCCTTGGCAGAGATGTGTATGTGGTGCGTTCACCCTGCTTCATGGGACTCGTAAAGAGAAGGCTGCTGGAGAGTGGGTGGTTGGGGAGCACAGTGGACTTGGATGGCAGGAGCTCTGTGCTCTGGGTTTTAGTTTCAGGGTCTGTAGGGGCAGACAGATTGGGCTCTTCACTGAGATGACCTGATGAGGAGGATGCAGGTCGTGATGAGGGCACAGCTTTGGAGGAGACTGCGAAGGTGTTGGATCTGGTCTCGCCAGGCGGGTTGCTGATGTTGGTGGACTCAGAGGAGCTGCTGCTCTGGGTGCTGCTCTGCCTGGACAGGCCCGCGCGTTGCTTGTCTCGCTCCTTGGCAGCTTTTAGGAGGGCCAGGGGAGAAGCTGCAGTCTCCTTCACCCCAGAGCTCTCATGTCCTCGCAGGACTTGCAACTTCCTGTTCAGTAATGGGCTGTAGCGTGTTCTACCTGAAGGTGCCTGCTGCTCCTTCACCTCTTGGACTGATGGAGAACCTTCTGTTTTAGGAGAAGTTTTAATAGGGACGTCCTGCAGCATCATAACTTTTGAAGGCTCATCGTTTGGTTTAGCTGGTTGGACGGGGAGTTGGTTGGGTAGTGTTTCCTGCATGTCCCGTATCTGGACCTGTAGGTCTTGTTCCAGCTGGAGGCCTGAGCTGTTGCGCCGCATTGGCTTGGCTGGGGGCCCCGGACTTTGGACTGAATCAAGGTCTTTAACTGACTGAGGGGATTTTCCATTGACGTGAACTCCAACCGGATTTCCTGAGGAGTCCTCTAGGAGCAGGATATGCTGTGTCTTTTTCTCTGGGTCTGCTTGGCTGCGGAGCACGGTCGTGTTTGGCACATTGTAGAGCTTGGCCGTAGTTTGTGGGTTGAAGCTGGAAGCTGGGGTTGATGAGGGTGTAGGATCTGGAGGAGCTGGCTCAGTTGGGAGTAACTCAACGCTAGAGGCGGTGTACAGTCTGACAGGCTTTGGAGGGGGTGTCTTCTGGGTTTTCAGGAGGGAGAATTGGGGCTTTTCACCCGGGGGAAGCTGAGGTATGTTATGGGTAGTGTTTATATTGTTGTTAAAGGGGAAAGAGCCTTTCAAATTAGGGGTGTTGCTAGGAGGTTTTGGGGGAGTCATAGATGGAGGTTTGAGTGAAGCCAGGTGCTGTTCCTCTGAGGCCACAGAGCCAGTCAGTGATGGAGGCTTCGGGGCAGGCATGGAGGGCGGCTGTAGCCCAGCCACGTCGAATGATGGATCCAGTTCTCCATAGAAGTCTGGTGGAGGAGGGACATACTGTGGTGGTGGGGGTGGAGCCACTGAGGGAGGAGGCGGGATGAAAATCTGCCCCTCCTCTGGATCATTAACACCAACCACACTTCCATTAAAGAGTCTCTCAGTACTTCCTGTTCATGAAGGAAAAAGCATATTCAGAGTCAGCAAGATGCAAAGTCAGACATTAATCATCTTATTGTCTTATATCTTATATCTGATGTGCATGTTTAACAAACATCAATGTGACTTTTATTATCAAGATGATTTCATAGTGTCCAGATTCCTAATCACAGTAATCAGAACAGAAATCCACTGTATGATGACTGAGAAATTCCCCCTACATATACATGAAGATGATGACGACATGATGTCTTCCAGTCAGGGTTTAGGCTTTACTACTACTCATCGTAGCACAGAGACAGCACTGATCAAAGTTAATGACCTGTTGTTGACTTCTGACCAGGGTCATGTGACTCATGTCACATGTGCTTCTGTTGTTTAATCACAGTGCAGCATTTGGCTACACAGGTCAGAACATTTGACCTGATGGGCTCGAAAATGCTGTTGGGATTAGGGGAGTGGATTAGGGGAGTGGCCCTTTCCAGAACTAAGACGTTTCATCACAGTACCCCTACCTCAGTTACATTACGTGGCTTCCAGTTAAATTTTGTATTGATAAAATACTTTTAATGACATACGAAGCACTGAATGGTCTTGCCCTACAGTACCTTAGTGAGCTCCCACACTATGGAATAACCTCCCTATCAATGTTTGAGAATCACACGCAACCTCAATGTTTAAGTCTAGGCTGAAAAATCAATTTATATAGACAGGCATTTTGTTATATACTTCCCGTATTAGATATAGGTGTTAGATTACGGTCTGGGGGTTCATGGGCATTGAGAGTATTATTATGGTATGGTATTAGGGCATTATGGTAAAGGTGTTGGGGTTTAGGGTTAGTCACTAAGCTGCTTTGTGACAACTGCTGCTATAAAAGTGCTACATATATATATATATATATATATATATATATATATATATATATATATATATATATATATATATATATATATATATAGTGAACTTGAGGCTTTTTTTGGATCAGGAAAAGGAGTGTGTGTGTGTATATATGTGTGAGTGTGTGCTGTCTGTGCTGTGAGTTCTGTCCGGACTCACCTGTATGTCTACTCTGGGGTTCACTGACAGGAGGCAGAAGGGGAACTTTAGGGGTGGGAACTGCGAATCCCAGCGTATTATCTCCATACTGACAAGAGAGCAAACAGAAAAGAGTTTCAAGCACTGCTTGCAGTGGGGAGGGGGGCTCAGTGAACAGGGCTGGAATGTTAGGCAAGGGTGCTGTAGCTTTGTGCTGTGTCTGTGTGCAGGCTGTATGCAGGCGTGTCTCCAGTGTGCCTCTTGGTCAGATGCCTGTGTGGCTGGAACGCTGACACACCTCACTAGAGCACCCTTGAGCTGCACTGAACCAACCAGTTTCTTATGGTTTCCACTGCCTGAGGGTTATCAGCTGCAGGGTCTAAGCTGAACACATAGACACACACACACTGTCCGACACCTTTTTCTGTGAGAAGTGTGATCCTGAGGTACCCCTCACAGTTGTGCAGGAGCAGGTTGAAGCCCCCCCCCACACACACACACAAACACACACACAAACAATGTTGTATATGTGTGTAAATCACTTATGTGTCTTAGCAGGAAATATATTTTTTTGTTTATAGTTATTATAGTTTTGTTTTTGTCACAATTCAATAGTATAACAGTTTACTTTAAGGTTGCCTTATTTTTAGTACTAGCTAGGGGATCAATGTAACATTTGACGTCATGTGATCAGGACACGCCTGGGTGTATAAGTGTGTATGTGTGTGAGTAAGAGACAGAAAAAGAGAGAGTGCAGTCATGTGTGTGCAGCCTAACCTCTGCTAACCCCAAACAAAGCAACATTATTCAAAACATCCAGTCTAATCACACAAATGCCACAAGGCTTTCAAACACGCTGCCTATTTTGCTGCTTTTAGGAAACAACCCTGAACGTCTTGTAAAATTATGTACACTGAGACCTTTTCTGTGTCTACTAGAACTACATTCATGCTCACATACTCACACTTTTCAGTGTGTCTAAACATGAGCAGGTAATCACAGAATCATAGTATGGCCACTAATGAATGAAGTACAAAACTGCAATACAAACTGGACGTCCAGCACGAATGTAGAAAACCCACCCGACGGCAGCACAGACCTGCTGCTGGACTGGGCAGTAATAATATAATTAGTGCTTGATACTGTCCAAACTCATGGCTTGCTCGTTAGCGATCTGGACCCATACATTTGTAAATATGCTTTGTAACTATGTGATACATAAATTAATTTGACTTTTACTCTTTTAGTAAACTAAACACAGTCATCAATGACACTGATGATGTTATTGTGCAATAAACAGAGAACTACTAGCTAAGTTATAACATATATAACATGTAACATATGCATACAAACAGGGAGCAGGTGGGACTTTAGCTCTGTTCTGTGAATTAGCCACTAATGTTAGTTCTGTTCTGTGAATTAGCCATTAACGTTAGTTCTGTTCTGTGAATTAGCCATAAACGTTAGTTCTGTTCTCTGAATTAGCCATTAACGTTAGCTCTGTTCTGTGAATTAGCCATTAACGTTAGCTCTGTTCTGTGAATTAGCCATTCGTCATAGATCAGGCAGGTGCACATTTCTCACTGTTGCTATGGAGATTTAAGTCTTCAGTGTTAAAATGTGAAGAATGTTCACAGCACCCTGCTTAGATGAAAGCAGATTCTTTTTCTAGCACTTCTGAAGTATTTCATTCATTCTGCATCTCACACAAGCCTTGATTATAAGACACAGATTGTGTGTACATTTGTTTATGTGTGCGTGAGCTCAAACCATGTTCTCAATAATTCTCATAAGTTCAAAGGTACATAAATGGGCTAGGATGAGTGTGCTGAACTGAATGTACTGAGCTGAATGTGTTAGAATGAAGGTTCTAGGATGAGTTAATGCTTAGTCAAGTTAATCCTCATTCCTGTGTGTTATTCCTTATCTTCACATGAACACTCTAGTTCTGCCTCATTTTCAGTTTCCTTTAGACCTGCACACAGCTAAAATGCTGTAAAACGCTGTAAAACACTGTAAAATGCTGTAAAATGCTTGTTGTACAAGTACTCAGAAGCGAAAAGGCCAAACATTGTAGAGTTAGACTCTGGATGCCACCAATCCAGACAGGTTCCCAGTAAGAGTTCTGGACACACAGTCATCTTCACATATCTGATCACATCTCATTTCAGCTAATGAAGGGCTGGATGAACTGTGTGTACCAGTACACATGATCATCAAGGCTAAGAACCAACTACATCCAGTAAGGAGCTACATCTAAGTCAGGTGTTCTTGAGCAGGAAAACTGCTGGATTCCTCTGCCTTACGGAATTGGAGCTATACATGCTTATCTAAACAGATGTGCAGGGAATCCTGATCCTGGAGCTGCACACTCCAGGATTTAGTTCTAACCTTAGCCTAACATACCTGAATAAGTACAGAAGCTCCTCCACACAGTAAATGTTAATGACAATGGGTGTGTCTAGTAAAATAAAGAGGTGACTTGCTAATTCCTGCTCTTGCCTTCAATATTCTATATGTGTTAATCAGTGCATAAACAATGTGTATTCAGTAATCTTATCTCCTTTTGATTTGAATAAGATTCAGTGACATGACTGTTTCATTTAGTCAAATCAAAACAGATGACACAATGTTGGCTCTGGCTCCTGCAGTGCTGCGTGTGGTGGATGACGTACCACACCGCCATGTTTCACTGTGGGTCTGGCGCGGACTTTGGCTGTTCCAGACTCTGGGATGGTGTTTGAGTCCAGCACCAGGTCCAAGGTATCTGAAAAAAAAACATTGCAGCTATAGTTACAACTTTAAATACAGCAAGCACAATTCATGCAAAGCATGTTACATATGGACCCACAAAAAGGAACTAAGTATTTAGAATGTTCATTTTTCCAGAGTGTGTGATGACTAAATGGCTTCCTTCCCAAATCCCATTTCCTCCCAAACTCACCCCAAGGTCCCACGTGCTTTTTGCACAGAAGTGAACACATTGTGGAAAATGGGCTGGGACGTTTCTATCAAACACATATTTGACATCAGCTGGAATTACTACTCAAGATCAATTCAGGCTCTAAAACAAAGACCGATTTTACATCACATTACTGATGCCTGATTTACATGTTATTATTTAAATATTACTGGGGTGGAAAATGTATGTAACAAAAACAACAGATTAAATTCTCATCTTTCATAACAATAACATTAGAGTAAAGTGAGAGCACCTTGTATTGTATTCTCCCACTCATAGTAACTCCACAATGAACACTGTCTACTGGAGCAAGTGTTTAATTGTATTGTATTCTCCCACTGATAGTAACTCCACAATAAACATAGTCTACTGGAGTGTTTAATTTTATTGTATTCTCCCACTGATAGTAACTCCACAATAAACATAGTCTACTGGAGTGTTTAATTGTATTGTTTTCTCCCATTGATAGTAACTCCACAATAAACACTGTCTACTAGAGTAAGTGTTTTATTGTATTGTATTCTTCCACTGATAGTAAGTCCACAATAAACATAGCTAGTATACTAGAGGTAGTGTTTTTATTCACATTAGTCATTCTATTGTACATGTGTTTAAGTCCAGTTTTCCATTATAATTAATTCCATACGTAAAAGTTCCTCTAGCTAATCACACCACCCAGATATTAATTAAAACCACAAGTGATGAAGTTCAAAGGACCAAAAGTGTTTAATCATTAGTTAACGCGTTTGGATTGATTTTCTACCCACCATCTCATATCCACGCTAACTAGTGTCCCATTTTACATATCGGTTTTAAATTAATCACTTTACATTTAAAGGTTAACTGCCAATTTAAGGAAAAAAACTTTCATCTGCAAAATGGTTTCTAGTGATGACATATAATGTGAAATTCCAACAATTGTCTTTGACAACTAAAGAAACCCATATGCTGACTAGCTACATATGCTACATTATTAACAAGAAATCATTTTGTTCTATTTCAGTGATATACACAAAAACCTTAAGCCCCCTAAGCATGAGTGAGTGAGTTACAAAGCCTGTTTAGTTGAGGATCTCCATCAGTGCAGTTCAAGTTGCCTTGGACTAACAGTATTAGCACTGTTAGAGTACCTACCACACATGCCAACACCTTACACATTCATTTACCGCTTTTAAAGCAGGATTTGCAAAGGGCTTTACAGAAAGTCACTTCCCTCTGCACCTGACCACACCAGGACCAAACCATCAAGAGGCCAGTGGCACACCAGCACAAACCAGAACCACACCAGAACCAATCCATCAAGAGGCCAGTGGCACACCAGCATCAAACCATCCAGAGACAAGTGGCACACCACTGAAAACTAGTGAGTGAAGCTTTATTTGTTCTAGAACAACAGGTGTGAACTCTGTCTTAGCATGAAAAGGACTTGAGGACAGAAAGGAATCAGAATATGAACCTGATTCTGATTCGGATTGACTCTGTATCAGACTAATGCTGTTACTCTGACCACAGAAACAGAGGCAAGCACCGGTCTAATAACTCCAATCCACTGTAGACGTAACTGAACTGTAATGTTCTTACAGGAAAGTCACAAGATCAACATGGCTGAAATGTACACACTATTCCAATATATCTGGTTACGGATTAATAGCCACTGAAAGTCATGATTATGGATGATTATGATTTGGAGAGTAGCAGCCTCAAATTTCTGTCTCACAGCCAAATGATTTCATGATAACTATCCGTTAACTCCAAAATCCTTTTGACATATGCATAGTGGTTTACCAAATTACTAGTTGTCATTCAAAATGTTTACCCTAAAAACACACTTCTCAAAGGCCTGGAATTTTGTACTCAGATTATGTAGATATCACGTACCACTAAAGATGGTGTTCGCATCTTCTATTTTCACTTGTGGTTTCAGAGATTTTTACTTTTAAAATCCAGTCCGGAATTTAGAATGTTTGAGAAGATTTTGGAACAGGGCAACATTTGTCTTTAACAGTGCATTTGGCATTCAAAAATTACGTCTCAAAACAAGCATATTTTCTTCCAAAATCTTTTAAAAACTAAATGTTACTGCTTTAAGTGAAATAAATAAGCTATTTAAGTTGTTATAGTAGTATGTAGTATCAGAACTACGTGTATGTCAACAACGAAAGCTAACTAAATGTATTCCACTTTTTAAAAGTATTTTATGTTTCAAGTTGTAGTTCTATTTTCACCGAACGTGCATTCCGATTCACACATATTTTTATGTAGTCATAGTCAAAATTCAGACTAAGTTAGAGTCAAAATATTTAACCATGTTCCTGTCAGCCTCAACCAGGGCGAGTTTCGCCGCGACTTATCACAGGCACATACCCTTATCGCTCATTTTATTAGTCACTTATTACCTCCATGCCGATCGAAAAACATGCATTCTACAATCACCATAATCATAAAAATCTTACCTATTTCCTTAATTTGAACATTGGTGTCGAAAAGAGATTGACTCTTTCGATTCAAAAAGTTTAGAGAGCCTTTCTTCATAGTACTGTAGCCTGTTTTGTTAAGCCAGAAGAGTCAGAACAGCTTAATGTGCAATAAAGTGCATTGTTTAACGAGAGTGTTAATTTCCCGGGGCTTGATGGCGCTTTCGGTGAGTCGGCAGATGAAGACGCAGTAGTCGTTGATTTGTATAAACTCATCTGGAGAAAATGGCCACTTGGCGTCTCCTCCTCTCACCCTCCCATTGTGTGCGAAGGTGAGAAAAACGCTCCACTCCTCCTGTGTACCTGGAACACCGTGTGTTGGAATGTCAGCTGTCTCCCACACCCTTGAGTTAGTCACAGGTATCCAAGGACTTACCATATAATAAAAACCAAATCAACGCAAATATGTGTTGTCATGGCAGCGTGTCCTCTCTGTTTTAACGATAAGTTGTTTAGCCGGGATAGCTTGATGTCCTCTGTATAGTTTCAGGTATGCTTAGGTGGCAGGGTGTTATTAACTATTAATAACAATTTTCCCAATATATTGTGTAGCGTTGAACTCCCCTCCCTAATGACTATAGAATACAGTGGATTTAGGCCTCACAGTGAATCAACAGTTCTGCTTAATACTTTAATTGTAGCCAGGAATCTAGAGACCTGGGAGTTCCTTCTTTCATCGGCCAGCAGCGTCAACCACACAAAGTTGTCACACGGGTAAGCATGTTCAGCAGCTTAGACAGGGTTCACACGTCCCTCACATTGTCTATCCTTGACCTGCTGAGTTATTGGATTCAAGGAGAGGACAACAGTTAAATTACTACTTTTTATTTAACTTTTCATACATACACAAGCTGTACAGACATGTGTAGAACCCTAACACAATGTGAAAAATGACTGTTCAGAAACTCTTTTTGTGATGGCACGAGGCAGAGAATTGAGGAGGAGTCTGACAGAAAACAGGAATCCACGTTCTGGGCCACATAAGCCTTCCTCCTCTGAGCAACAGAAGCAGTAAGAAGAATCTTCATAGGATTTCCGCAAACTACCGTAGGAAAACAGCCTGAAGGTGCTAGCTCAATCATGCAGTTCACGGCAATCCTTCTGCACTGGTCAGGTTGCCCCAACAGTCTCCAGCTCTCGTCTTTCATGGGGTGTTTGGTAATTTCAGGCTTTCAGTGTCAAAGGTCATTTCAGTTGATGTCCTAACCTGAATGACTCTGTATGCAACACTAACATGGAAAAGTGTAACTACAGGTACATATGAGGTGTTCTGTCCCAGCTGGTGAAGTAATAGGAAATCCTGAATAATATTTTCCTTTCAGTCATGATGTTACATGTTAGCTACCCTGAGGCCTGCCTCATGTACTCTCTGATGAGGTAATTAATGGACCATCCCTCTGTGTATACATAAGGAGAGTCACACCATTTTTCCTGGTTTGGTTGTTATGGTGATGGAGACTGGACCGGTCTGTCCTGTTTGGCAGGTCAGAACATGCAGTTGCCATGGTGACAGTGTCATCATGCTTTGTAATGTTGAGAATGTCCTACGTGTTGCAGAGTGCCACTGAACCCCTTACTCTGAGCCGTCACAGGAAGTGACACAGTGGCGTTGAGAGTGTGCTTCCTGCAGACCTGGGCAGATGTGTTTCCTTAACTGCACACTCAGACATGTGCTCAGTCTCTGAAAAAATATGGTGGAATATGGCGGTCTGAAAGATGTCCTGAAGAAAACCTACACAAAGGCTTAACTCATGTTATAGAAGTCTAAGTAACAAGTCCCATACAGTATGTGAGAGAAACAGAACTCTGTCAAGGTCTGCCAGGCAGCCTACCTCAGACACACAGGGAGTGTTGTCTTTATTGTCCATGCCGAACAACTAATACCCAACTGGGCTATACACAAACAGACATATACAGCAAATGCTGAGAGGGGAAGACAAACATGAAGAGTATAACTCTATAGCAACATGAACAGTAGTCAGTCTCTAAGTAGTCTCTGTTTATCTCTCTCTCTCTCTGGAGCTTCAACAATATGCAGCACTGACCGGCAGGACCTGTGGGTTTAAATATGGTAGCCATAATAAGACACAGGTGATAGATGACGTCAGTATTGAGATGACTGAGAGCAAGGGAGTGGTTGTGGGTGTGTCCATGTATGTGTGGGAGTCTCCCCTCAGCAGCGGCTCACCGTGACAATGATATTTGATGGTTGTATTTTATGATTTTATTATATTTTATAAATTTATTATATTTTATAATTGTAATATATTTTAGGATTATATTTCATTTTATGAATTTATTTTATTTAATAATTGTATTATATTTTATGATTTTATTTCATTTTATGATTTTATTATATTTTATAATTGTATAATTTATAATATAATATATAATGTATATTTATATCATAATTTATAATATCCTAAATATTTTAGGATTTTATTGCTCTTTTGGTTTAGCAATTTGCTGCTGTGCTTTTCTGTTTCCTTTGTCTTGCTATTATGGACAAAAAGAAACTTCTTATCCTCATTTTTTTTATCTTTTTATCTCTCTCCCTCCTTCTCTTTCTCTCCCTCTCTCTCCTTCCCTCGCTCCCTCTTCTTTCTTTCTTTGTCCACTTTTTAAACTGCAATTTTAGATTTGTATTTGTAATGTACATACACTGTATTTAACATTTGTTTGCCTTTCTGAGTAACTATTTTCACATGTTGTTCCGTCAGGAACCTGTTGAAAAGTGTTTACAGTCAGAACTGCTAACTGTGACATCACAGAGTTTGTGATGGTTCTGACAGGAATCTGTTGCTATGGTAAACTCACTGTGATGTAGTCTGACAGGAAGCAGTGAGAGTTTTGGATCGTGGGCTCCACAAACCACACACAAGGCTCAAACCCACCGCTGCCCACTTCACTGCTTACATTACTAAACCAATGAGGCCTGAGGGGAGAGCCCCAGGGACGCTGCAGGTAGGACACCCCAGTTCCACAGCTAGTATACAGACTCATGCCATCATCCAAAATGTTCCAGACCTGCTATGAAGTGCAAGGCAGGTGTGCTGTCTACTACACACACACACACACAGAGGGAGAGATTAGAACAGGCTCATGGTGGTAGCACAGGTTATGTTGGAGAGCACTGAATGTGTTTGTGGTTCTGTACTGCTCTGAATGGGTCATAGTGTTTGATGCTCTGAACGAGTCGTGCTGTTTGAAACACTTCCATAAATGCAGTACTACTGAGTATCAGTGTGCACATGTGCATTTTCACAGTTATGCAGGTGAGCTAATGCTGACGGTTGCGGTTGGTATGTAGAACCTGCAGAATCCTCTGAAGACCCTGATGCCGGTGAACGCCAGCAGACAGAGGGTGGTGGACAAGCAGCTGGACCTGCTCATCTTCTCCTGGAGGCAAAAGGAGCGGCAGGCTGGAGTTCTGTTACCCCCCCTGAACTGCCGTGAGCAACAGCCCCAACACACCACACCCCAGATCACCTGCCATGCCAACTCGCTCACACCCTTCTACACGGTGGCGAAACCCACCTGCGGCTTCCGCTTCTCGTGGGACACGGACCATAGGCGTCGACACACTGACATTGCGCCCAGCAACCTTGTTATGTGGAGAAACACTTCAAAATAAACCAACAGCTCCAAACAGCTTTCTGAACTCTAGCCTCTAGTGCCCTGCGTGTGCACTAATCAACCATGGTGATCTCCACACAGTGCAGGTAGACTAGGGTTCTAAGTTGTGTATTTGTACAGCTGTGATTTGAAAATTATGGCAAAAACAGAATTGTGGTGAAATATTGACAGAGGAGATGAATGTGTGCAAGTCACTAGCTGTGCTGTAAATTTATGACACGTGCTGTAGATTTATGAGCTGTACTGTACATTTATGACATGTGCTGTAAATGTATGATCCCTCTGGACTCACCTTTGGAAGAATTTGAAAAATTCTTCAGTTAAAAGAATTTATCTAAAGTATCTAAAGCCTCAAACAATGTTCAACACGTTTTATATTAATGACGTAAGAAAGAGTTAAACATTCCAGATTGCTTGCATAATGTGTGTCTTGCATATTTCCTAACACTCTTGTCATAATAGTTCAATAATATACTGGTATTTGATGGGGAAAGTCCAATTAGTGATGTCCTGTTCATGACTTCATTCAGACTGGTTTGTACAAGACAAACTAAGTTATATTTTGGCTGATTTAAAATTTTTATTAACTGATTTATTTCAAATGGGGCCCCACATTTTTCACTTTATTGTCCTGGATGGTGGACTCCTAAAATATACCTAATTTCATTTTAATCATTTCACATAAGTACTAATGGACTTAGTGTAAGTCAAGCTGTGATGGCTTAAGTGTATAAATGGTATACCTCTTTAGAGGCAGTTATGGAAGAGTTGAGAGAACAGTGGTGAGACAAGGTGTTTGCATATTTTTTCCAAATCATGCAGTGAACATTTCCACAAATGTAAAACCTAAACCAAGGGGATTGCTGGGTACAAGGTTGCAAGTTTACAAGTCATCTTACAATCTCTATCAATACTTCAAATTAAATATTGATAGAGACACAGAAGTATCACATCACACACATTCTGTGCATCATATGAAACTCTGAGACGACAAAAGCCACAGTTCCAACAGAGATGAAGAGTTGACTGGTTCCATAATATGGAAATACAATCTTTACATATATCTTTACATATACATGACTCTGTTGGCAAAGTGTCTCAGAGGTTCGCAGTCTGGAACTATGTAGAGGACTGATGCACTTCAGCACTCTCCTGTCCCATGCTGAGTGTGAGTGTGTGTGTGTGTGTGTGTGTGTGTGTGGACTACTGCTGAGCTTTGTTTGATCCTGAACACTTCCATCTCACAATCATAATAAAGTGGCATTATAATAATAATATATTTATTATTATTATTATTATTATATAGCATCTGTACGTGTGGGGCTGAAAGGATCATTCAGCAGACACCACACTAGTACTGCAAGCTATAACATGAACAACTGAAGCTACACTGAGTGTGAGGAACTACCTATCAAGTTTTGCATTCTGAGAGAAAGAGAGTGAGAGGGAGAGAGATGGAAACAGTTTGATTTAATAAACATAATAGGAAAGGGTGTGTTTTACAGGGTCTTTTTACTTCAACGTAAAGTCAATTTAGATGTTAGAGATAATGTTAGAGATAGGAGAATATCTACACTTGCTAAGACTCTCCCATATACTCTTGTCTTTCATTGACCCCACCCCACCCACCACTGCTCCTTTTATATCAGACGCACTGGAAACATTTAGATTCTCTGAGTCTTGTTACATGCTACTGAATTCCTGCAGCTTTAGTGACATCTGCTGGCTTCTGTTCACACTCATAAGCTTCTATATGATACAAAGATCCTTAAGAGGGAGGGAGGGAGGGACAGTGAGAGGGAGGGACAGTGAGAGAAAGTGAGAGAGTACATTGTTAAAATGCAGATTTTGCTGCTGCCATGTACTCAACTGAAAACACAGTCTGTCTGCATACACATACAAACACACACATGTACTGTATACACTGACACATAAATACATACACATACATATACACACATACATACATGCACATATACATACATACACATATACACATAAAAGCATGTGCATATATACACTACTAGTTAATTGTTTGGACACAGCTGACAAAATGCATGTTCTCAAAAGGCATTTTAATATAATGGATTATGCTGCTTATAAGACAAATATAATTTTGGAAAGGTGTTATATATAAATTCACTCTCAACACACACACACACAATTTAAAATGTACCCTCAGCAAATAGTTTTATTTCAAAACTTAACTTCTTCATTCTACAAGTGCTCTGCACGTGTGAGAATGTCTTCAGGACTGATGGAAAAGCATCATAGGTGCTGCTTCATGAAGCTGGTTAACAGAATACCAAGAGCATGCAAAGCTGTCTCCAAAATATAGGATAGTTACTTCAGAGAATCTGTTATTTGTTATTTTCAAAAAACATGTTTTGTTTAATTGTTTTTTTTATGTAGAAAATAATAAGATAGCCACAAGCAGCGCTTCCAGGTTCAAGCACTAAGCATCCCTGGGGGCCTAAGCAGCCCTAGGGGCCTAAGGGGCTGTTTGGAGCAAATGATTTACCTTTGATATGAATGCATGAAGTCTTCGTTTTAATGTCAGGCCTACTTAACAGGCCAATGAGATACTAAAGGCCCAAAAGACCAAAATAAATTGTATTGGCTAAATGATTCAGCTCATACAGCTAAATCACATGCTGAGATTAGCTGTGTGTGTATGTGTGAGTTTATGTGTATGTGTGTGTTTGTATGGTGTTTCATATACATTTCAGTCAGGTCTCTTCTCTGTAATGCAATAGAGACATTTTTCTCTGACTCTGTATCTTTACTTAGACTATACTTAAACTGGCAATTTATAGAATAAATCATGAAATTATATTTTTTTAAATAATAGGTAATAAATGTTGGAATACTGACGTTTTAGTTAATAACTTTGTCCCTTATTCACAGAAAAAGCAAAGTTAGAAGTATAATATTTACTATAGCTTGGCCTGTGGTGGTCCTGCGTAGGCTCAACCAAGCTGACTTCAGGGCGTGGCGACACAAGTGAGGATGGTTTGTACAACCTGGTGTGAACAGCCTTAGGCAGTATTGATTAGCAATTGTGTGTCGTTTATCAAGAAACAATGTTGCATTTTATGTCCGTGCGAAAACAGGTTATTTTAGGAGACAAAATCAAGTATATGACAAGCCTTTCTTAGTTTTCTTTGTGTAGCTAAACGTTGACTGATCTAAGATTTGTCAAACTACACGGCTAATACTGATTATAATTAGCCCAAGGATTAACCTACAATGATTCAGTTTATTCCGAAACGTTCCCGGCGCACGAACTCCGCATAGGTGTGACCGTGACACAACGAAACGCGCGCTACGTCATCGCCGTTTCCTACCTGAGTTTCGGGAAGGCGAAAACAATGATTACAGGCTGAAAGCGGACATTCTAAAAACTCCAGGCAAATTTGTGTGTTTCTAGTTTTTATTCTGTTAATCTCATAAAAATCCAAAATCGCAAACAAAACCGTATTTCTTTTTCGGCAAAACCAGCTGTAACTTTTTCCCGGTATAAAAAACAAACATTTTAAGTTACGGCTTCCTGGTCCGCCGGGTAGAGCAGGTAAGTTTCGCCCAGCCGCAGCGCGGTCTGTGGTTGTATATTGTCTGTTTGCTAGTAAATCTAAATATGCGTTTTAAATATGTATTAAAGCAATTTATTAGATTATTACAACGTTTTAAGTAGCGTTCAATCCGCAGCGTTTATGTTTCATTTTTCGGTGACGCAACACCATAAATTTGACAAAACCAGTTTTGTCGTGTCGTTCGCCTGTATATAATTTGACGTAATTTTAAATGTTTTTTTTGCACGCGCAGTGGAAATTTTCACTCTTGATTGGTAATAAGTGTATACACAGCATTTAAAAATGGTGATTTGGAGTGTTGATACTTTAATGGGAATGACCGTGTGTTAAGGCTTCCTACACTGATCAGACGCGAGCACGCGCGGAATACGTTTATTTAACCTGTGCTCTCTTGTGGCATTAATGTTTCCACACGTGGCGAGAGAGGTACTACACGAAATCAAAGAAAACCAGACTCCTGCATTTTACCTCTCTGTCGTGTCTGTCATGTGTGTCTCTGTGTCACTCCCAGCGAGATGTCGGGACACCCGCGACGTGTGCGCCTGAAGCCGTGGTTGGTGGCTCAGGTGGATAATGGAGCATTTCCAGGTCTGGTGTGGCTTGACCGTGAGGCGAAGCGTTTCCAGATCCCATGGAAACACGCTACACGACACACACAACAGCAGGACGAGGAGAACACAATATTCAAGGTGACTCCTGCAGTCCACAAGTACAGAGACGTGTCTGGCAGGGGTTAAAATCACATGGACTTTGAGTGAAACTGTATGTGTGTGTGTGTGTGTGTGTGTGACAGGCATGGGCTGTAGAAACAGGGAAGTTCCAGGAGGGAGTGGACGAGCCTGACCCAGCAAAGTGGAAAGCGCAGCTGCGCTGTGCCCTGAACAAGAGCCGCGAGTTCCGACTCATCTACGACGGCACTAAGGAGGTGCCCATGAACCCCCTGAAGATCTACGATGTGTGTGACATTCCCCCGCCCATTAGCAACCCCGGTAAACACACACATACATATGTGCGTGCATATACTCACACACGTGCATATGTGCTCTCATACACACAAACACACACAGCACTGAGTGTAGATGGTTATGCTCAGGTTTGTTCCTGTCTATTGTATAGGGTCCACAGGCTCCACCCCTGGCTATGACTCTGATGGTGAAGACGACGATGTTCCTGAAACACCAGAACCACCACCACCTCCATATCACCCACGGGGTAAGTCTCTTTCGAACACACAGTAACACACAATAATTGTGGAAACCTGCACACACTTCCATGCAGCAGCATTCTTTTGGGGAGTTACTCCATGATAGCGCCTTTGCTATATGTGCGTATGTTTGTAACAGTGAGCAGCTCTCCACTTGCGCCTGCCGTGTGGACCCCCCCAGGCTCCGTCTCCCCCATTCAACCCCCCAGCTGCCCACCCCCTGCTGCAGAGGTGTGGCCTAAGAAGGAGCCACTGGATGTGGAGATGACCCCTCCACCCATGGAGATCCAGCCTCCTGCCACCCTGGAGACACAGCCCATATCAGATGTGCTCTTCACCACCCCAGAGACATGGATCAGCTCTCTGCCCAGTGAGGGAGACTCATAACATGCACACATGTGTACACATACACACACATATACATACCACACTCTCAAGTAACCATGCACATGCCTTTTCTGAACATGTAGCATAATGTTAGTGTATATGATGTGTTACTGGTATGATACAAATGTTGGTGAGGCTGCATCTGATGGCAGAATCTGTGTGTGTTCGTGTGTGTGTATCTCAGTGACTGATCTGGAGGTGCAGTTTTACTACCGTGGTAAGGAGGTGTGTCCTGCAGCGACGGTGAGTAACCCGCAGGGCTGCCGTCTCTTCTACGGAGACCTGGGCCCAATGGTGAACCAGGAGGAGCTGTTTGGTCCCATCAGCCTGGAGCAGCTACGCTTCCCCTCCACCGAGCACATCACAAACGACAAGCAGCGTCTCTTCACCAACCGCCTGCTCGACGTTATGGACCGCGGCCTCATCCTGGAGGTCAGCGGCCACGATATCTACGCCGTCAGACTGTGCCAGTGTAAGGTGTACTGGTCTGGGCCTTGTGCCCCGAACCCCAACGCCCCGAACGTCATAGAACGGCAGCGCAAAGTTAAACTCTTCTGCTTGGAGACTTTTCTCAGCGGTCAGTGTCCTCCACGCCCACACCTGTTTTGGTCAATCTGAAGTCTTGCATGTTGGCTAATGGATGCTGAGCATATAAACATGCAATGCAGTTAGTCATGTGTTTCCCCTGAGTGCGAAGTACAGGTGTGGTAAATGTGTGTGTGCAGGTGTGATTGCGCACCACCGGGGGCAGTCTCCTGTTCTGCCTCAGTTTGATATTCACCTGTGTTTCGGGGAGGAGTGGCCAGATGGGCGGCTCAGAGAGAGGAAACTGATCATGGTCCAGGTAAGTGGCACGTATGCACACACACACGCAAAGTCTAACATGCGCACGCACAGTCTAACGGAAAGTGCATGCGCATATTTACAAACAAAAAAGCACCATCCACACAAGCAGAAATGAAACTACTATTGGAAATATTATCATGATATTGGTGCTAATGTGTGTTATGTTCTTGTACATATGTACATTAATGTAAATGTGCTTGTGTATGTGATTGTAAGATTGAGAGTATACATGATACAATAAGTGTTGGTGTGTGAATAGGTGACCACAACAATTCTGTATGACTGTGTTCCATGTGACTCTGTGTGTGTAGGTGATCCCAGTGGTGGCACGGATCATTAGTGAGATGTTTTCTGGAGATGGTACGCGTTCCTTTGACAGTGGAAGTGTGCGCCTGCAGATCTCTGTGCCCGACATTAAAGACAACATCGTCACTCAGCTGAAGCAGCTCTACCACCTCCTACAGACACACCAAGGACATGACACCTGGCCTATTCCACCTGGAGCTAATGTTCACCTGCCCCCCGCCCTGCACGCACAATAACACTAACACACACACTAACACATACACACTCTCTGTCCGATCATTGCATGCATAACAGAACAACAATCACAAATAGATAAACCTTCACTTTGTCCCCCACTGTGTCTCACATATGCATTTCCTTCACACAGGATGATGTTCCTGCAGTGTGTGTGTGTGGTGGGGGGTGTTAAAGGAAACAAACTTGTGTGTGCACCATATAGCCCTGTGTTTGTGGTGCAGGTATAGGCTTGTCTGCTTGTGAGGCCGTAGTGATGGGACAGTGGGTCAAAGTCTGCCACACTGCGGAGTTTGTAAAGTGTTAATGATTCATAAACACACACAAACACACACCACAGGGCCCATGATGTAGCGTTAAGACTGAACCAGGCCACAGAGAGTTACAGTTGGTCCTCCTCCTACAGCCCCCTAACACTCTTACACAGTGACTTTAGTACAGTGTGATCTGTGGTTTGATTGTAAATCCTATTTTAATCACATGGTAGACATTAGTGATGGATTACTGCAGAATGCAATCGTTTGTATATCTAAAATATGTTTAGATCTCAAGTGTAGATCAAAGTTACATTTTACTGTAGTTTATCTGTGCTGTTATAATTGTTAAACTTCAGTCTTATTTTTAAAAATACCTGTACATGGTTGCTATACTGTAGTTTAAACACTTATTTCATAACTCGGAAACCCTACAACTTGATTTTGTAATCCTGTCGTCAGTTTCATGTGATTTTTGCTTTTATAAAATAAAAGAATAAAAACAAAGTTAAACTTTATCATCTGTTCTGTCCTATACAAGATTATCTGATTATATCAGCCTATGGCTAATGCGTTTTTTTTTTTTACAGAATAAACTTTAAATCAGTGCTTTCTTTGAATGTAAAGTTTTGTATCAAATATGCAACCTAAGTCGGTGCACTAATGAGTCTTCCTTTTATGGTCTGTGGAGTACACGCCCTCCAGAAGACCTTCTATGACCTTCAGAGCTGGTAGATGCAGTGAGTCCACTCAATTTCCAGTAGGTGTTTTTGGAGAACTTTATTGGATGGACTGTTTGATTCAAGGGTGTTTCTGGTTTCATATTAAGAAGTTGTGGGTTGCTTAGTATATGTACAATTTGCATTGTAAGAAGTTCAGATGATGGCCACTTTCTGTAGTTTCTGTAGGTCATTACCAGAATGTAAGTAGGAGGAGACCATACAGATCTGCTGGGGCTTCAGGCTGGATGTGGTCCTGAGGAAAAACAACTGCAGACAAATGGGGTTCTGTAAGACAGCCGAGAGCGTTATTAATAATTGGTAGTTCTTAATCATTACTGTGAGGTATTAAACAATTACTGTGAGTAGGAGTGGAAGGAAAGGATAACCGTAACGCCGGATAACAGTAACCCTGGAAACCATGACCCTAGATAACCATAACCCCAGTTCTTCAGGTAAGGTCAGTCGACCTCCAGCCTGGCTGCACAAACCCTTTACATTCCTTATACTTATAAGGAATATAAGTAATTATATGTTACTCATGGGGATTCTGGGACATGTAGTTTCTGATGGCTTTGTCGAAAGTGATACCTAAGCTTGTCTGTATCTTATCCACTGGTCTGGATCTTTAAACTGCTAAAACGTCCTTTTTTAACCCCTAATTTACTCACACATTAACAGCTCCCTCTACTGGTGACTTGCAACATGCATGTTTGCATAATGGACTCTCCTGCCTGGTTCAGGTAGTAAGGGTAATTTTGCTGAAAAACAAAAACACAAATTTTAAAGTACATTTTAACTAATAACTAATCAAAATGAAAAGCTTTATGTAAAATTCGGAGTCAGTTTTCTGCAGAATTTATACTATAATTTCTAATGCATTAGTGACCTTTGGTATATTCAATAACAGTACATTGACCTTAAGAATGAATCAGCCATGCAAAGGTCAGCCTCTGACATCATAAAATTAAATTTCCATTTTAACTAAATGGAATAAATGTGATGACTTTATATTGGTATATTTTGTGGATGATAATAAAATGTATGGCTTATAGGTTACATCTCATTGATGTTGTGTCAACTTTGTCACAGATGTTTCTACCAAAATTCATTAGGGCAAACAATAGAAAATGGTACAACATTATAAAAATGGTACAAAACTGCATAGTATGAAATAGCATAGAAATGGCAGTATAATGGAGCCTAGATTAAGTAGCAACATCATTAGGGGTTAACCAAAACTGAGCCTGCACAGTTAACCAAAAACAAGTTTAGCAGGAGAACCAATAACAGATGATGAGCTATTCACAAAAGCCTCCAAGGCACTCAGGAACAGTTTTTGATCTCTGGAGGAAAGTAGATGAACAAGCCAGACAAACACAGGCAAGCAGGAATGTTCCTTCCGGATTAGGTTTACATCAGCATCAGAAGACATGAGGGAGAGCTGTACCGCACTGCAGAGGAACAAGACACAGTTAGCTAGCTCTGTTTGGAATGCTCAAACAATTATATAATTACAGTTTTTCCCAAATGCATACACACAAAATGTGGAACTATGCACACAAGTCCAAGAACATGAAGATCATGTGTCAACATTGTGACCCCAATCTGCTAAACTCTAAGCACAATTCTATATGTTTTCACTCAAATATCAATCTAAATTGCAGCTTTGCAAATCACTAAACACAAATAGCATCATTTAGTACACCTTGGTCACCTAAGAATCACTGACCTTCAAATAAAAAAACCTAATTACCAAGTAGTCTCATACAAGTTGCACCTGTGCAAACATAATTTGAAGAACGTTTCAATCATTTGTCAGAGTATAAAAGAGGCCTCAAGTGCCTGATACAGGTGTTAGGTGAGATGATGGAGCTACAGGAGCACAGAGGAAGAAGAAGAGGAGGAAGGCAAAGACGAGGCAATCTTTCAAATGAAATACGGGCAACCTTAGTGGACCATGTATTGAATCATGGCCTAACCATGACTGAAGCTGGGCGTCGAGTCCAGCCAAATTTGAGCCGCTTTACAGTAGCCTCAGTTATCCGGCTTTTACAGAAGAGAATAGGTAAGTAACCACTTTATGGTTTTAGTGTTCACAGACTTGTGCACTATAAAGCAATGTTTGTCTTTACATTTCCAGTATGTAGCAATATTGTGAAATGCGTATCTTTACAGTAATGTGTGTATATACTTTTTTTCAGAATAGAAAGACGGCCAGCAAGAGGCGGCAGACGCCAGAAATTCACACTTGAACAAGAGACCACCATAGTAAACCTGGTTTTGGAAAACAATGCCATTACCCTGAGGGAAATCAGGGACAGAGTCCTGGAAGATAATGTTCATTTCACAAACATTGATCAGGTCAGCCTGTCCACAATTGACCGCGTTTTAAAACGTCACCAGCTGAGTATGAAACAAGTATATCGTGTTCCATTTGAGCGCAACTCTGGCCATGTGAAGGAGCAACGCTACCAATATGTGCATGTGAGTACAGCACCCTCTCAGTCCCCTTTTTGGACAGGTCACTGTTTACCTCGGTGTCTATAGGTTGGCTTTTTGTCTAATATGGTCATTTTCCTTTTTTCCAGAGAGTGCTTGAACTGGATGCCAGTGCTGTTCCTTATGAATATATATTCATTGATGAAGCAGCACTGAAAAAAAAAGTTTGTTGGATTTATATAATTGAAACATGTACATCGGTTGCACGCAATTAGATTATGTTTACATTTTATAACTTCATTATATAATCCCAGCATAATAAATACATGTTAAATGACTGAATATTTCATGTTGAAATATGCTAATCCAGGTGTGTTTATATCATGCATTTCTGTCACATTTTATGTATATGAATCTTTTTTTCTACTTGTAACAAATTTACTTCATGTTGAACATATGTAGTTTTAATTAAAGTAATTACAATTAATTTAAATGTTTCACTTACAATGTAGTTATGTGGTAACAACCTAAAAAGTATCACAATATAGATTTGGTGTTAATCTATCAAATCCATCTAAACCTTTTGAAAGTAGTACACTGCAGCAAGAATAAAACAAATACAGCTGCTAACATTTTCCAATAAGCCAAACATTTTAATACAAAATAGTCAACATTCAGATGAGTCTACATCCTAACAGTTTAGAGCAGGGTTTTCAGACAAACCAAGGATCACTGACAAAGTAGAAAAACAAAGTGCACACACAACCTCCCTGTTCAGATACCGATACAAAAGTGAGTCTGACAAAAATAAATAAATAAAATTTTCAAATTGACTTCCACAAACGATTGACCCACAAATTAAAGTTATGTCTATCTTTTATAAAGGACCAACTTTCTGGGGTGTTATATAGAACACCATACCCCTTACTGCACAATTTCTTACAAATGTTTTCAGTTGGTAAAATGTGAAAATTATATTGAGTGCAGCTAAACTCAATGAAAATCCTTCTTTCTATAGAACGCCTTTTTTTTTAAAAGTAACTAAGCATATTTAAAAGTTTGTTTACAACATTAGAACAATGAAAAAGCAACTTAAATGGACAAGTCCTCAAATTAGCTGGTCATGCTCACTGGCCAGCATTACTCATTGAGTCTATTCTTCAGGACCTGGACTTTCTTTGAAAGTGTGCCACCATCTAGCTCCATGATCAGTTTCTGGATCACTTCAAAGGTATACCGGAGTTGATGAGGATAATCCATATTCAGAGCATACAGGAGGCCAAACAGTAGTGCAACAGCCAGAGGAACATTGTCTAAATCCTGGATAACAATTTGGCCTTCCAGGATAATTCCTACATCGTCTGGAGTAGGCTGCGCCTCCTGTTGTTTCACCGTGAAGATCCCCACAGTAGTTTCCTCAACTGATTCTTCAAAGGCTGTATCACTTACTCCCTGACAAAAAAAAAAAGATTTAAATAAATCTAAAGCTTCCAGACCATATGAGCTAAATGCAAAATTCACTCATTCACATAATCTGAAAAAGTTAAATATTGCCTTTTAAACTAATAATGTTTTAGTTGGCATTGATAAAAATTACTTTATCCAATAATTAGTCAAATTTTAAGAAAAGCTAAAAGTATGTAAACTACTTAAAATTGATCTAGATGATAAATCACAAAAACTTATGCCATCAGAAACTGAATTTGAATTGCTCAGATTAAATCTGCATGTGCATAATTTGAAATTGAATGCATTGGTTTGAAACTGAATTTAACAATTTAATGGACTACTTTCACTTTCAGTTCAATAATTCAACTTCAGTTACAAAAAACATAGACTTCCTATAAGTGGACGGTAGACCGTGCCAAAGGAAAGAAATAAAGAAAAAAAACTAACCTACCTAACCCAAACTAATTCCCTAACCAAAACTACAGAGATGGCATGTGCCCCAAAACTACTGTTTTTAGCCAAGCAGTATCCTACGTGTGTGTAATAGGATAAATGGGCCCATCTAAACTGTCCACTTATAGGAACAACAAAGAAGAAAAAAACAAAGACCAACATAAGAAACAAACCAACACAATATTAAAGTGTCTCAGTCCATTATCTCCATAGTGTGCTTAGATATAACTTAACAGCCTTTGTCAAAACCCGCACGTGATTATCCCCAAAAAAAAAACACAGACCCAGCCCTCTAAATCTGTCTGCCAATCTTAGTGTTAAAAACCTTACTGCTCGTAGTGCGCTGGGAGTCTGCCTCTCTCTCGTTGCGCGCTGTTCCCCATTTAAAATCAAGGCCCCGCCCCCTTGTTGGAATAGGCCCACACAGCCATTGGCTGGCGCAAAACGAGGAGAATTGCCAATCGAACATAAATTGCATGGGGGAAAAACGAGAAGCAGTATGGCTACCCAGTCACACGTAACATTAATAAACAGAACAAAACTGGTTAAAATGTGCGTTAATGATAGTTAATCGAGTAACAAACCAGTATAAATGCATTTGTTTTCCTGGTCATTAAGGAAAATTAATGTGTTTGACTTTTTTTAAACTACTCATACGTACCATATACTACAGAGCCTTTGAAACAGGCAAGCTTGCCATTCATTGCATTATTCTAGCAGAGCACCTGGAAGAAAAAAATATTTGCACTTATTTATTCTATAAGAAATTAAAAGAGGGCGCAATCTACCATGTGTTAATCGTTCAGCTTCATGCAACAAGAGCACACCGTGATGGGCCAGAGCGAGCACGTGCGGGTGCAACCTCCACGTGGGGGAAAAAAGTCCCAGTATGGCATATTTAAAGTGGTGGTATTGTAATGGTGATTACAAAACAACTTAAAAGCACTGCTTAAATTCAGATACAACTGATTAACACACACACAATGTGGGTCATAGCAGGGCGGAATGATAAAAGTGAATTAGGCATTCTTGAAATTAATTGTGAGGCGCCATGTAAAGCTAATATAGAGTCTAGCCATGGCCTAGCTTACATGCTAATGCTAATGCTAACGACTAAACGTGTGGTGGGGTGCACCTTTCTCTGTAAACACAGCATCGACTTTAATAGTCTACATACTATAAAATAAAACAATAAAAAAAACAAGACTCACCTTGCCTCCTTAAAGTTCCAGGCAGCACTGACAAAATCGGGCCTTCTTCTTCTGCAGTATAATTGCTTTTCCCGGGCAAAGGATTGGTAGGGGGTAATTTAGTATAAAAAAGTAGGAGGAGCTTTTTCCATACATTGCAACTATTTTATGTAATGTGGTCATGATTGAAACATGTCCATCTAACAACAAGACTATTTGCAAGGATGTTTCATGATTGAATCATGTTTAGGGAAACAGCACAATAAAAACATTATACTTTAACATAAATTTGTTTTACAAAATGAACAACACCCCATTCCCCATTTTTTCAGTGAGGGTTCAACCTGCATAAGATCAGGCGGCGGGGGAGGAACATCATTGGCAACCGTGCCATTGTCAATGTCCCTGGGCAGCGTGGTGGAAACATCACCATGTGTGCTGCCATTGGTCACTGTGGGGTCATACATCACCATGCACAACTTGGGCCTTATAACACTCCTCGTTTGGTATCATTTCTTGATGAACTCAAAACATCCTCAACCTCCCACAGGAAGAACCAGAGCAGCCTTCCTATGTTCTCATCTGGGATAATGTATGTTTCCACCGGGCAGCTCTGGTCAATGACTGGTTCACTAACAATCCACAATTTGTTGTGCTGCACCTTCCAGCATATTCCCCATTTCTAAATCCAATAGAGGAATTCTTTTCTGCGTGGAGGTGGAAAGTTTGACTTAACGCAGACCCCACGAGCGTGTGGCGCTACTACAGGCAATGGAGGAGGCATGTGACAACATCCAAGCAGATGATTGCCAAGCATGGATTCGTCATGCAAGGCGTTTTTTCCCCCGCTGTTTGGCGAGGGAGAATATAGCAACTGATGTTGATAAGGTCCTCTGGCCTGACCAAGATCAGAGAATGTTTCTCATTGTACGTACATTGGTGAAAATTAGTTTTGCAACTTACTACATACAGTAAAATGGCTTACATTTGTGTCACATATACATGTAGTACTGTAAATGCTATATGGGGGTCCTACACCACACCAAATAAATATAAAGAACAGAAAGCTAACATATTTTCATGGACTTGTATGCATTTGAGCAGTGGCCTTATGAACTCAAAAACATACACAAATACTTCTGATAATAGTCCTTTGAATTTATCTTGTCAGTGTTTATTTGATGCTCTCCAAGAGAAGCATATTAAAATAGCTGTGTGTGTTGTTTTGGTGGAGGGAATAAGTTTTGCTAGAGATTTGTGGAGTTTCAACAAAGCAGTTAATAATTGTCAGTTTGTGTGTAGAGTTTTGAGAAACCGAGCCAAATTTCTAGAAATGCGTTTAAACATTTGAGAAAAACTGTAATAGAATGCACAGAACATTCATTCATTCATTATCTGTACCGCTTAATCCCACTAGTCGGGGTGACGGGGGGCTGGAGCCAATCCCAGCATCTCCAGGCGAAGGCAGGGTACATCACGGGCAGGTCGCCAGTCCACCCATGGCCAACATGCACAGAACAATTAAATATAATTGATGTCAAAATGTCAAACCTGGGGAATTTGTGCAAAATGCTCATTCCCTTGCTGCAAGTCCATAGTACTAACAGATATCATAACCTTGTGGTCTAAGTAAGCATGACGGTTCATAATAGGAAAGTTCACTTAAATTCTGAAGAGCAAGGCCGTATAGAGCCAATGTAAAAAAATTTAATTATGTTTAATTAATTGTTTTATGAAATGTTAATTTTTAAAAATGTTTTATGAAATGACAGATCTTCTACAGACAAAGCAGTTCCTGAGTGTGGCAGAAATGAAAGGCTCCACTAGATCTGATCTCCACTAGATATCATACCTAATGAAATCATACCTGTGTTGAGTGGGAGGGGCTTGTGGACATGACAGGAAGCAATAAAGCAGGCAGAGTGAAGGTCTGGGAGAAGGAAGTTCAGATCATTCATATCATTCAGTAATCCATCACTGATCTAACCCACATGGATCTAACCCATCACTGAACTAACCAACACTGATCTAATCCATCACTGATCTAACCCATCACTGATCTAACCCATCACAGATCTAATGAGTCATGAGTTGTCTGTGTTGAAGTCTGAAAGACAAATTCACACCAGTGAGTGAATTGTAAATGTAAAAATCAAGCGTTTGGTTAAAGACTAACACCAAAGCCTACAGATGGAAGTTTTTTCAGGTGTGTGTGGATTCAGCTAAAGTGGACAATGTTGTTGAAACCAATGAGGAGGGTTCAGGGGGGTGCTCAACACCCCCTGCAGGGCTAAACCATGGTAGGTGTTTGGGGTAGCTTGTTGCAGAACTGGTTTTATGGTCTGATACCATGAGCACAGCATCAGGGCAGATGGTGAGAGTGTCTAGTTAAGGACCACAGAGATCTCCTGGTTAATGATCAGGTTTGTCGTCAGTACATCTGAGTGCAGTAATGATTCAAAAGAGTGAACTCACATACGGCCTACATACTCCTCTGACAAACACACACATACATGGTCTTTCCCTCTCTCATCATACACACCTCTCCCTTTATTGGCGGCAGGTTGGTCTACCTGAGTCCCGCTGGATGACTGTGGAGCGGGACTTTGCCCTTCAGCTTAAAGCTTCCTACCAAGTTCCTCCTCTTCGGTATGACACTCCACTTGACTTCAGACAGACACCTGGGAGAAAGAAAGAAAATCTCACCCACAGAAGCAGCCACAACGAAACGCATTACAGGTAAATCTAAAATGTGAAGGACTTTACGAGATTTAGGAACATTTTGGTTTTGATTTTGGTCCATTCAAAGTTCTGATTATTTTGTGAGTTTTTATCAGAATGAAATATGATTGTCAGCAAATGCCATAAAGAGAAGAACCTAAAAGAGAAGTACCTCAACTCTTTTGGATCTGGCTTTTATGATGTTCCATAGTTCTAAGTTTTTAATATTGCATTATACTAAATCTGGAAAGCTTGTATGATTATTTCTATATCTGCAGTACTGTATTATTGTAGAAGGGCATTAGATAAGAGTCCTTTGAAAAGGATTGATGTGGCAATTTCGATCAGTATGATCAGTTGGATCCTCAGCATTAGCTTATGGAAATATTATTTATATAGTTTGTTAGATTTCTTTTATTTGAATATCAGTTTGAGAGTGTTAAACATAGTAGGCCTTGGTCAACGTCCATTTGCCTGTGTCTGATGACACTCTATGGTCTTATCTGAGCTGTGACATTGTTCTTTATGGCACCATAATTGTGCTGTGTGAGAGGAACCACCCATTAGCAGGAACGTGTATCAATAGCATTCCATATGATCACAAATCTACACCACTCCTCTTAATCAATAACATTCTCTATTATCACACATCAATAATATGCCCTAATGGCAGATATATATCTATCAAAATTATATATATATACAATTTCTCTCTCTCTCTCTCTCTCTCTCTCTCTATATATATATATATATATATATATATATATATATATATATATATATATAAACATATATATGTTTTCAGATATCTTGTCTGCACATCAGTTTATTGATAGGTGTAAATGAGCTGCTATCGATGGATATTTTTAGAATCAATGGTAAATGTAAACATCCAGACTCAGAGACTAATGCTGAAAACTCATAGCCTTAGAGGCCTGTGTGAAACAGCAGTGTTAGTCTGTGTGTATACGTGTGCAGGGAGGTAGGAGGTGGTGCAGATGTTCAGGAGGACCAGTCCATATACCTACAGCTCCTGCAGCAATGAGGACTCTCTGCAGTCCATGTAAGATCTTCACATCTTTCTCTCACACACTGCAGGTACATTAGTCAGAAACAGAATGAATGACTTTTTACTAACTCAAAGGTGCCAGGTTTTTGAGAAGCAGGGCTTTTTCATGGTGATTCTATTTTTGTGCAGATTTGGTGTGTTTGTCACCTGGTGTGCGTTTGGTGTGTTTGTCAGCTGGTGTGTGTTTGGTTCCTTTGTCTCAGTGCATATTCACTGGACGAAACCTCCTCCCAGGGTTTGGACCTCTGCAGACCCAGTGCCAAATCCATCTACAGTGAGTGCTGACCTTCTCACCTCCTTCACGCACCTTCTATGGTATACTGGACGTAGCCTGCCTTTAGCATGCTGGACGTAGCCTGCCTTTAGCATGCTGGTTGTAGGCTCTCTCTTCATGCATATCTGTATCTGGGTGCGTCTGAGTGAGTGATGTCTCAACTCAACAGTGCGCAGGAAAGAATATGCGGAGTCCATTAACAAACAGCTGTGCAGGTTCCAGTACAGAGTGGAGGTAACAGTTTAACTACTGACACTCCAGCCACCTAATGTTACCCTGCAGTGCTAACACTAACCCGCACTGACAATGTTAATGTGCATTACGGTGGCCTGTACAGTGACAAGTCATTTGTGTGTGTATTCATCTTTCAGCACTTATTTACCTGTGAGTTGGATGAGGTGGAGGTGAGGGGGGTGGAGGAGAGCATGGAGCGACTGAAGCTGCTGGAGGTGATGGGGCGTGTGTGGGGGCAAGACATGCTGCTGGAGGTGCATGATGGAAGTTTGCTCCTCACTGACATTGAGACCAAGGTGACACTGATCTTATAGCAGGGGGAATTAGTATGGGTGGGGACAGGGCTAAAACAGGTGGTGCTGTAGGGGGATTAATGCTGCATGTGGTCTTTGTTGATTCTTCCCTCTTGTGTCCTCAGGAGGAGCTGGAGCGTCTGGCTCTGAGCAGTGTGTTGGAGGTGAGGGCCATGTTGGACGCCTGTGCGTACGACTCCCTGCTCACCGTGTCCTTGCAGGAGTCACATGGGGTTACCAAAGTCTTCATGTTCCAGTGTGACTCTGTGAGGGTGAGAAGCAGTGCTGCAACCTCAGGAACTCCAAGCCCCACAAGCCCCATGTTCTTTCTGTTGACACCAACACAGAGCTGTTATTATTGTTATTATCAGAATCACTGAATCAGCCTTCAGAAGGTATTCAGGTTACTTTGTTTTTCAGGCAGATTATATCAAGCAAGGTCTTGAACGAACACTGCAGAACAGGGCCACCGAGGCCCGACACAGTAATAATACCAGGTAAGAAGATGAGTTTGGGTCTCTTTTTCTTGCTACACCGGTGAGAGTAAACAAGTGTTTCATTTATTTCCTAGTGGACGAGTTGGGGCCCTGACAGCGAATGACAACAGAAGCACAAACCCAGCCCTCTGTCCAGATGAGACGAGAGAGTGGACTCCCTCAGGACAACCCAGTGAAGACTGGAGTGCTCCAGACTATGGTAAATTAACGGCTGAAAAATTAAAGGGGAAGTTTAGTCAAAAATGCTGTCACCAAAAGTCAACGTGAAAAAACAAAGACTAATTTAGCAATTAGTGCAAATGACAGCATGTTAGTTGGCGGATAGTAAATTAGTTAGCCACATTGGCACGGTAATTGGTGGATAGTAAATTAGTTAGCCACATTAGCATTTTTGGCTGTTTCATTCAATCACAATGCTATGAAACCCCATGTATAACAAATTTAGTGTCAATATATACAGTATATATATATATATATATATATATATATATATGAAAATCTGAGTGTCTTTTTTCAGATGGGAGTCCCAGTTTAAGCCCACCTATAACCAGACGTGAGCATGCCTACCAAAGGACTCCAACCCCACCCCCTGCTACAGAGAAAACACCCACCTGCGCTACCCAGCACTCACCTCCCTATACGGAGCATGACAGGAATGTGGTCGGTGTCCTGTATCACTTCTCACATATTTTCACAGAAACTACATAGAGGAATTTTGTGGCAATTATCTTTTGAAATGCTTTAGAATTTAAGGCCACATTCCACATTCTAAGAGGGTTCAGTAACCAAGGATCAGAACGCCAAGGCCTGTCCAATCCACCCAGACCTCTCTGTACCGGACCTCTATTACTGCCCCTCTACACTGGATCCCTTTTACTGCCCCTCTGTACCACACCTCTATTACTGCCCCTCTACACTGGATCCCTTTTACTGCCCCTCTGTACCACACCTCTATTACTGCCCCTCTACACTGGATCCCTTTTACTGCCCCTCTGTACCACACCTCTATTACTGCCCCTCTACACTGGATCCCTTTTACTGCCCCTCTGTACCACACCTCTATTACTGCCCCTCTGTACTGGACCATTGTGCTGAAGAGAGCTAAGCCAAAAGGCAACGCTCTCAATTTACTGGTCAGTCTACATTCTGACTCTCACCTGTGGTCACGAGTTCTGGGTAGTGGTGTGTGGAGGCAGGAAGTGGTTCTCATTTTCCTGGGCAGGTAGCTGTTGTGCAGTAGTTAAACCACCCACAGCCAGTGGTAAGAATGTGTGACAATATTGTATGCAGATCTCCAGGAAATGGTAGGTGGGGATGACAGTTGTTGCTTGTTAATGATGGTCTGTGTCATGTGATATATTTCCTTGCAGGATATTCTGAACCACCTGATAAATGATATTGAAGAGTTTGTGGACACTGTGGTCACTTTGGTGCCAAAAGTAAGCAAGAAAAAGAAGAAGAAAAAGCAGAAAGGTGAGGAGATTATTACTGCTGTCGTAAAGTAATACCAATCTGTGTGAATGCTGTGATATTTACTGTGTAAATGCTTTGTTTATTGATATTATGTAACTACATGTCCTGTTTTGTCCCATTTTTTCCTGTTTTGTCCTGCTCTCTGCAGCCGTAAAGGGGTTGCCCTCAGAGGAAGAGTTTACAGTCTGCCTACAGAAAATCAAAATGGCCTTCAACATGCTGGTGAGTACCACCAGCTCAGGCTCCATTTTAGACTTCATGAATAAAAAAAAAAATCCTTTATTTTCTGCTAAAAGAACCAACGCTACTACTCTCACCTCCCGCTCTCTGCCCCAGGGGCATCTTAATGGTCAGATTAACAACCCCAGTGCTGCAGATCTGGCCCATGGTCTCTTCTCTATGTTGGATCTGGTAAGGAAACAGCAGAATCAGCAGTGGTCAAACACACACACACGCCCCCCCAACACACACACAGACCTACGTGCACACACGGCCACACTTGAGCTGTATTCAGGCTAGTCTCTGTCGATGCTGCAGGTGGTGGGGCGGTGTTCGGATCACCTCCCTCCATCCGTAGTGGCGCCACTCCTGGAGCCAGAGTGCGTGCGCTTCCTGGGTGAGGAGGCCTCGCCTGAGGAGGACCAGCTGTGGCAGTCACTGGGAGACGCCTGGAACATCCCCAGGTACTCAGCCTCATTACCACGGGCAGGCAAGGCCCTGTGGGTAGGGTTCTCAGAGTCAGCACCTTATGGCCAAAGCACTTCACAGGTCAGGACTGCTGTTCGTCAATGACTGCCAGGAATGTGCTGCAGTAATGAATATGGTTGAAGTTATGTATCTAGGAAGGAGCCCCATCACCAGAGACTGTTGAACTGCTTTTGCCTGTTTCAGTACAAAATGGCCTGAGGATGATGATGATATCCCAACGTTCACTCCTGTGTTTAACGATGGCTGGGAGCCGCCACAGGTCACACACACGAACAGGAAACAGATCACACACACGAACAGGGAATCAGAGAGCCATCAGGAAATCCAGCAGTCAGCAACACAGGTAAACACAAATCTACACCGTAATCTGACACACACATACACAAAACCAATATATAAACAGGTAAACAAACACATGCACAATGACTAATGCACACACACATGCACATACTGTATGTACAAACAGAAAGGTTAACTTGAAGGCTACTGGGCAGATTTCATACAGCATTTAAAACACTCATTAAAATACAAATATGTTCTAACATGGTGTAAGTAGCTTGTATGTTAGGTTTAGCATTTACAATCATGATTTAATTATAGTCAATGGAATGGTTGAAACTAATTTAAACTGTTTTAATGTCTCTACTTCTCAGAACACCAAATCATCACCACAAAAAAGGTAAGATTGTTCCAGTGACCAGAACCAGCACTTGTGTCCAAGTCTAACACTGCCAGGCTAAGGCTGTGTGTGTGTGTGCATGTGTGTGTGTGTGTGTGTGTGTGTTGCAGCTCCGAAGAGTCACTCCCCAGCTACATGTTTGTGTCTCATGACTTTAGAGGGCGGAATGATCGAGAACTGAGTGTGATGAAGGGAGAGGAGGTGGAGGTGAGCTCAGTCAACATCACACACACACACAAATGAAGGCATCTACAATAACACACACAATCACATCCACAGCCAAACAAAAGCATCCACAATTTCACACTCACACATAATTACACAGCACCACCATGACACTACACTAACATTTTCCATTCCTGTGAGCTGATCATGGTAATTGTTTATAGCTTCTGGATATGTCAAAGCGCTGGTGGAAGGTGAGGAATGGCCGTGATGAGGAAGGTTATGTCCCAAACAATGTCTTAAAGTCAAGAGACAGTGACGAGAGACAGGTGTGTATCCCTCCTTGCAGGGGATTCAGTGCAACTGTACATGTATACTGCATTCATAATTCTGGAACAAACGCATGTGACATATTTAATAACTGCACCTCCCACAGGAAGTGGAAAGCAATCCGACCCTGAACAGGAAGTCCAGACCTGATGAGGTGAAAGCTTGGCTGGAGCATAAGGGTTTCACTAAAATGTGAGTAAGCCTAAAGCCTAAACCCTAAACCCTAAACGCCTGCACATTTTGTAATATTTCATACACACGCACACGTGTGTGCATGCTTTTTATATACATACATATATACACGTGTATACATGTGTACATAAACAATGTGGTGATGCTCCCGTTTGTGTGCGTGTGTGTTAGCACGGTGCGGTGTCTGGGAGGACTCAGTGGAGTGATGCTGTTGGGGATGACACGAGACGAGCTTAAGATAGTGTGTCCAGAAGAAGGAGGAAGAGTTTACTACCAACTACAGAATGTGAAATCAGCTCTCGCTGTGAGCAGGACCACAAATAAATCCTCACCACTCAGATTCTCACTCAACAGCTACTCATACCTTACCAGCTACTCATACCGTAACATCTACTCATGCCTTATGCTCACTGCTGTGTGTCTGTGCGATTTGTTTGTAGCTGGCAAGAGAGGTGAAGCAACTGGTTTGATGGCATAGCAAGAGCGCAGAACGTCTATAGGATGAAGAGCACGCATGCACGCACACACGCACGCACACACAGATATATACACACACATGCATTAGTTTTTCCCCCTTGGCCAAATAAGAGAGCTTACAGACAGAAAGTACTGTAGGTAGTTCATGCTTTATTTGATGTCATTGGCACACATGTACATTCCCTACACGAGCGTTCATTGCACTTCAGCTAGGATGACACCTACTAGATGTCCATTTCAAACATAAAAAACTAAATCAAAACAATAAAAAAATCTACCAAATACAATTGTGCGGAATTTGAGGAAAAATAAATGTAAATACATTAAAAATAAATGTTATCACAATGGTTACAAACCTAACGTTTTGTGAATTTAGCATTTCAACAGAGTAAAATCAGAGTGGGAACATGTACCGTGGTGTGGATCTGAGCAAAGTCTGTGAGTCTACAGCCAAACACTGCACAGAAGAAACATACAGACCTAACTGATGTAGTCCTCTGTAGAAATGTAAAACATACAGACCTAACTGATGTAGTCCTCTGTAGAAATGTAAAACATACAGACCTAACTGATGTAATCCTCTGTAGAAATGTAAAACACTTTCCACATATTCTGAAATCCCAATGCCCGTTGAAAACCCCCTTACAACAACAGTGCAAACCTAGTAAAATAACTTCAATGTAGTTTAATCTCTCATCACGGTCAGTAAGACGTTAACTTTACCTTCAGAAGGGAAACATTACAGCTACACTATAATAGCATTATATTCAGCATTTTATAATATGCAGTTGCACATTCTTTTCTTTGTGCCTTCAAACAAACTTCAATGAGCAGCCAGTATAACCTGGCCCAGACCCATCAGGGGGAGAGTCTGGGCTCGTGTGACTGGATAGAAGAGTCTGTGCTCATGTCACTGGATAAAATTATCCAGAATTATGTAATTATATCACTGGCTACATCCTCATGACATCACATACAGTATGTAATAAACTCACGTTACCTTCATCAGCAGGACATGAGTTTATATATATGATAACCATACAAAGGCATATTTGTATCTTCTGAAAAAATACTCTCAATTTGAAATCAAGCACGTTACCCACACACTCACAAACCAGCTCACACACTCACAGCCCAGCGGGGAATAACAGTCATGGTGTCAGAAGTCTAGCTGCATCTGAATCATCTCAGCATCAACAGCTCAAGGAGAGATCTGTGTTTGTGACCTTAGTCACAGAGACACAATAACCAGTGGAGCAGTAGATCTTTCAAAAACAACTGTTAGAAACATTTTCACATTGTAGTTGTAAATGGTTTCTAACTGCATTTAGCAAACAAACACAAAACAAAATATTCAGATGTTCTAAAATCATAAAAATCATAAACCATATGCAGCTCAATTAAAGATGAATTAAAGTTCAATGTTTCTTCATATAGATTAGGCAGAAATGTGAAATCACTACACTTTTCAGGGTTGTGCACATACACACACACACTATGGAATATTTTTCTGTGGCTGGACATCAAGTCTTCATACCAGATGCTGTAAAACCTCTAAAAGCATTAAGGTTTGTAACCCTAAAACTCCCAGGGTCTCCAGTGTGTAAGGCAACCAGCACACACCACACACCCAGTTTATGACTGTTTGTGTGTGTGTGTGTGTATAAAAAGGAAAATGGTCAGTTGTATTTCATAAGGCAGCAACTCTTCGGAATCAACTTTTATGAAAGTGATAAATTGTGTGATGTGTGTGCATGTGTGCGTGTGCACTTGTGTGCATGTGTATGCATTTACGAGCTTGAGTAGACAGGGACATGCTTGGGTAGGGCAGGGACATGTTTGAGTAGGCGGGGACATGCTTGAGTAGGCGGGGACATGCTTGAAGCTACTAGCAGGGCTATGCTCACGAAATGCTACTTCTGCACAACATGCAGATGGGAGACTGTCCCAACCTGGAGTCCTACCCTCCAACCCCTAAATCCTCAAGCCACCAAACCCAACCATGAAACGCAAAAACCCAACCCCAATCCCTAAACCCAAACCCAACCCAGTGGAGGTGAGGAGAGGAGCAGGGGAAACGAGTGAGGAGAGGTAATGCTGTCTGGTCCATGGGAGAACTGGACCATGGAGAGGGGAGAAGGGAAACGGGAAAGATAGTGTGTGGGAAGACCTGGGGCCACACGGACGAGAGCACAAGGGACAGATGAGAGCACAGGGGACAGATGAGAGGACAGGGGACAGAAGAGAGGAAAGCCAGAAGGGGTGTGAAGAGGAGAGTGATGAAGGAATGTCCTAGTGTGTGGGGAGCACAGGGGCCATGGAGAGGCATGCCTCTTCCTCCTCCTCATCTTCCTCGATGTTCTCCAGCTCCTGCGTGCGCACAGCATGGATGATGAGCTGCAGTTCCTCACACAGAGTCTCGTGCCTGTAGGCCACGCGGATGTCCGGGACATTAGAGCGACGAATATCGTTGCCCTCCGGACCCTCCTGACTGTAGTCTGGACCCAGCCAGTGGCTCTTTGTCTGACAGGCAGAGCAGCAAACATGAAAGCTTTGAGTAAACATTGTGCTTGTTTGTACGTGTATTTATGTGTGCATGTGTGTATATGTATGTGAGTGTGTGTATATATGTGTATGTTTTTATGTGTGTATATGTTTGTATGTGCGTCTATATATGTGTGTGTGTGTATATATATGTTTGTGTTATGTGTGTATTATGTATTATGTGTGTATGTATATTTTGCATATGTGTGTATATATTTTTGTGTTACCTTGTGTGAAAAGCCACTCATGAGTACGCTGTTCCTTGCTAATTCACACATGTCACATGAACTCAGCTTCCACACCTGAGCTGCAATACTGTACTCCTCCATAAGGGGTTCCTACACACACACACACACACACACACACACACACACACACATGATACACAAATGCCAAAAACACAATAAACATATATACCAACACACAAAAATGTACATGCAATTTAAAATGTTGTTAGGTGATGATATTGTCCTTGGTTTGGCATTTTAGCAGTGTGTGTGTATACAGTGTGTGTGTGTGTGTGTGTGAGAGAGAGAGAGAGAAGGACCTTAGTAAAGTGGAACTGGAGGGGGTCATCAGTGGAGAGGGAGACCATGAGACCACGGGACAGATACTCAGGCAGTGGGTTTCTATGGTAACTGAGGAACAGGCTGTTGTTGCTCAGCGGAGACATAGCAATGCCAACCTGGGCAAGATAGTAAAGATACTGCAGCACAGGAGCCTGAAACACACAGACACACACACACCAAAATGACAGCACTGAAGTAAGCCGAAACATCAATGCTACCTTTAAAGCTCTGCAAAATGTGTGTGTGCTTGACAGAACACGTGTACCTTTCTCAGTAGCAATCAATGTGACATTGTATGTGTGTGTGCGCGCATGCACATATACACCTTTCTCAGTAGCAGTCCATGTGAAATGTTGGCTGACAGCATGAATCCAGACACCAGGTGGTGTATAGGGCCCGCCTCCCCACAGTGAGGGCGGAGCACAAAGGTATGGAAACCCCTCCTCCTGTAAATCCATCCAGATTACAAACTGTACTAATTTAGTACATGTGGATTTATAGGCAGAAAACCACCTGCAATTCATTCTAATCTTTGTGGAAAAACAATATTTGAGTGTCATGTACCACTTAGAAAAGGACAGGACCTGACCTCTGTGTGGACAGGACCTGACCTCCGTGTGGACAGGACCTGACCTCCGTGTGGAAACTGAATGCTTTAGCAGTGTGAAGCTCATGGCCAAACTTACAGCCCAATGACCAACTCACAAACTAATACACAGCCAGCACAGTCAGTTCTGTAAGATAAAGTATCTGAAGTAGGTGTACTTAATAATGAGATCACTGTGTGAAAAAGATGATAAGTGTGTGTGTACCTGCGCAGGTGGTTGAGTACGGTCATGTTGGCGTAGGTGTAGTAGAGGTAGTAGGAGTAAGGGGGGTTGTTCTCCTCTGTCCAGCTCTCTGGCAGAGGGCTGTCCATGTTAAACACGTGATGCTCCGGCTTTGATTCATCATCGACACTGTCAAAACCCACCACCTACTCACACACACACACACACACACACACACACACACAAATATAGCTACATACTTGTATACATCTGTGTTTATATGTATGCATACACATATGAGACACAAGTATTTTAGTATAGATAGAAAGATAAGTATAGAAAGATAGATAGATAAATATAGATAGATAAGTATACATAGATAAAGGTAAGTGTGTGTGCATGTGTTTGTGTAAGACTCACATGCTCCAGGAGCAGGTGTAGTTCAGGGTGACTGTGAGGGTCGATGCTGACCTCAAACAGAGGCAGGAAAATGTTCTCCAACATCTGCTGGAAATTCCCCAACTGCTTCTTAGTATGGTACACATCACTGGAAAAACGATGAGGAAAGTGGAGAGAGTCACTGTATATCAGTCACAGTAAACGCATGATGAACAGGGTTGTGTGGGTAGTTTATGTAGCTCCTTCCATAAGGCTCCAGACCACTTTACAACAGGGCAAAACAATCTGGGTAAGCACAGAAACAAATAAACAAATGTAAATAAGGCGAGAGAGAGAGAGATAGAGAATGCTTACAACAGACGGGGGATCTGGACGAGCCAGCGCACGTTGTGTGAGTAGATAGCATGTGTGACGACCCACTGTGCCAAACTGTCCCACTCATCCCGCGATCGGCCATAGATGGACAGACGCAGCTCGGCATTCTGGTACTTACTCTCCTCCAGATCTGACATCACCTCCTACACACACACACACACACACACACACACACACACACACAGTCTGGACTAGCTCAATCTCTGTAGGCTCCGCAGAACGTGAAGAGTAGTATGTGTGAACTAATCTAGAAAGGAACTCCAAGAGAACCCTATGCCCCCCACCCCCACACACACACACAATAATGCATGTGTCTCACCTTGATGATGCGTGCAAAATATTTCCCCTTGATGTGGTTGTCTGTTTTGATAAAGATCTCACGCAGGATGGACTCTCCGATTGGGTTGTATTTGGCATTGAATTTGTCAAAGCGGTGGAAGGTGTTCCTGTCCTGGAGAAGGACAGAAGTGGTTTTCACTTTCACAGAAGTGGCATCTTGTTTTTGGCTGCATATACGAGCACAACCAGAGCTCATGTCACATGCACACAAACTGAGTGTCACTGCTACATACATGCTGTAACTCACAGACACAGGCCAACTCACACACAAGCGCAAACACACACACACACACATTAGGGTCGTACTGCGTGCATGTCGAGAGTGTCGACGCTGAGGTCGTAGGCTGTCAGGTTCATGTTCTCAAACACCTCCAGCAGAGTCTGGCCCTGCTCTCCCTCCATGTGCACGATCTCACTGGGAGACACCTTCATTGTTCGTTTGATGAAACGTAGCAGGTGCTTCTGGTTCATGCAGGATGAAGCATGGATGTGTGTATCCACCTAACACACACACACACACACACAGGTAGTCTGACACAGAGAAACAAAAATGGAAAACAAAACAAAAATAATAAAATCACACAAAACCTGCAGTCCCTCCAACAGGTGTGTGTGTATGTGTGTTTTAACAGTGGCAGCACAGAAGGTTGTATAGTAAAGTACTATATTATGTTCCTGCTCCAATACTGTTTGACAGGAATAATCACCAAACTACATACCTGGTGTAGTGTCAGTGTTTTTGTGTGGAGTACTTTGTGGACGAGGTAGAGGTTCTCTGTGGGGGTGAGTGTACCTTGCGGATGTTGTAGAAGTCTCTGTGGGGAACTTTCTTCTGTGCTGCAAGCTCTTTCATCTCGTTGAGGAGGATGTGCATCTGGAACTTTGAGCTGAGGTATTGTAGCCGTCGGTAACAGAATGATTTCCTGCATTAAACAGCACCATTCAGGAAAAAGAGTAGAGTCAACAACAGCAGCAACACTACCACATCACAGACACTTGACCTCAAGAATGAACACATTTCCACAGTAAAGCCAGCATTAACTTAAAGAACAGTGTAGTACAACTGTAAAACTGTATAAGACTTGTTAAGCCAGTGTGCCTCTGAGAATGTCATGTGGAGGTTGAGTCCCAGGGCTCACACTCTTCACAACGCCCTGCAGCTACCAGCATTCAGTAGAGCCAAAGCTTAGAAATGCTTGACTTCAGAAAAAGTAACTTTAACCACTAAACAGTTATGACAAGAAAGAATGGCTCTGACAACAGGCTGTTATATAGTGTCTTTGAATTGCTGCTATATTCGAAAAGTGCAAATAACATCAACTTGTCTACTTAGTTTAACTGGTACATTTAGTAATAATGGTTTAGTATTAAGTATCAATGCACACATAGTAACATACAAGAGCCTTTATTGATAACTAGTTATTAACTCCAGTATGGTTAGACACTAGAGGTAGGGTTAGTTTGGAGTGAGGGATCAGGATTACAGGTATGGTTAATGTCGGGAACACAGAGGTGATGGAAGGACCATAGGGTTCATACATGAGGAACACAGGGTTCATACAAATAAGCTGATGGAACACAGACCAACCCCAACTAGAATAGTATAGGCACTATGATACAAATACAGAAATGCTGAAAATGTCTAAGCAGATCTACTTAGTTTTTATGTCAGTGTGTAATGTGATTTGTATGATTGGTGCTACTGTGTGGAGAAGGTGAATTGAAGTTTCATTACGACTCACACTGGTCCATTGATGATGAGAGCCATCATAACATTCATATCAGCAATGAACTCCTGCAGGTCTGGATATGGCAGGTCCAGCTCGGTACTCCTGCAAACATCACACACACACACACACACACTTACTTACATATACACCCACAGTACAGTAAGTACATATTTACAGACACTGTAGTAGAGAATGACAATTCAACCTCTCTCCTGCAGTTTCATCTCTGAATGACCACAAAAATATCCCTCTTGGACAACCAGTTAATACTTCCAGAATCCCACACAGCTCTGGCCTACACCACCATATCAGGTCTCCAAGCCCTCTTGGTATCGGTCGTTTATGACTTCTACATGGACAAATGGCCCAATTTTATAGTTCTCCAGTTTCATAAAAACTCCATATTCCTGAACTGGACTCAAATATTCCCCACAGAAAACACCTTCCGCCAAGCATCAGTACCAAACCCAGCAACTTTTATATTCTAAGAATCACAGATGCACACTTTGAACACTTTGACTGTTTGAACTATGGATGCACAATGCCTTTAGTCACTACAACAGGGTTCCCAACCAGATCAATGAACTGCACATAGTCGACTGTGAATCAAGACACTACCGAGTAACCCCTATTTCCTCTTATTAACGTATAATGTATGCATATTAATCTGGTAACTGTTACTAGTGAGTTCATTATTCTCAGCTCAGGTACAGTGAGTTGAAGAAGACTTAAGTCACAGATGCCTTTAGCATGCCTTTAGCCTAATGTATTATGATAAAGTTCTTCTTTATTTTGAAATAATACACCCTTCAGAAATGTATAACTATTTCCATATATATATTGTCATTTCTTTCATTTGAAGATAATCTCATTATGTCCTGAAGTCCATCATTTACATCTCTGGAATGCTTCTTTGGCCCCATTCTTTTATTCCGTGTTATTATTCGGTGCCTTTATTTTTTTTATTCTGTTTCTCATCTTAGCTTAAATCTATTCTTAAATCTTAGCTTTGACTATTCATGGATATACCACCAAGTTCTTATCTTCACACAACAGTTAAATATCGAAACTTAGTCCAGAAAAAGTAGGAACTCTTCAAAGAAACGTGCCTGGACTTCTTTAATTTGACATGTCCATTGTCTGTGTAGTCTCTCTCAGTTCATTTAAATTAGTTTCATTTGCTCTCTACTATGTCATCATTCCTCCCTTTTTTGCTGATAGAGTTGAAGTTACTTCTGTCCAGCCGGTGGTAATTAACATTAATTCTATCATTTAAAATTTCGATACTACAGGCTCAAACACTGTAGAGCGGAACACACAAAATACGCACAGACACAGTCACAAACACACACGCAACATGTCTCACTTGTCTATTGGGCTCTCTTTGGTGTACACATGGACCACCCCTCCAATCATCTTGCAGATATAACCCAGGTCTGAGGGCAGGTTTGCAGGGTCGTGTCCATCATACGGGTGTATCTCTGAAAACGGAGGATGCACAGGGGCATCTAACAGACAAACACAGGTCACAGCAATAGGGTGTCACACACAGCTGTCAATAGATAACCACAATAAAAGGGTGAAATAACAAAGTATGCACTATATTATTAAGATAGTGAATTAGCATCTGCCATATGCTATGCAAAACGTGAGCACAGCACCACACAGTTGTACTATGAGAATGTGAGACTATAAATCTGTACTATGACACTACACATCTGTATGAGACTATACGTCTGTACTATGAGACTGTGACACTACACATCTGTACTATGAGAATGTGAGCCTGTAATACATCGTGTGGATAGGGCTGTGTGTGTGTGGCCGAACACAATACCTGCATCCACTGGGGTTTCAGGTGGCTCCTCAGAGGGGCTGGCGTGCAGGGGTGTGTGTGAGAGCTCGTGTAGCAGCCGAGTGGTGGTGCGGCACAACCCCTGCATGGACAGGGCCATGTACTTCTCACGGATCATCAGGGCCCTCACTACACACTTGGCAGCATCCACCAGGTCTGTGAAGGGAACCTGGGAGGAACCAGGAGAACTCAATATATATTGATCTCTCTCACACACACACAGGCATAAGAGAATTTTAATTTGGAGATTTAGTTTGGTAAAACTGAAGGTAGCAGCAGCTGGTGAAGGAGACTTCCATGGTGCAGACCAGTGCTGCTGCCATACTGCTCAGTGGCCACAGTGTGGCAGTGCAGCTAATGAGTGGGACAGCTGGGAAATGTAGTACCCCACACTTCTCCTCTCCCGAGATGGACACACGCTGGAACTCTCTCTCCAACACGTGCTCCCTCTCTGTTGGAGTGTGATCCACTGCTACCTCATCCTGCTCTTTGAGATGCCTGGTAAACAGAAGGGGGGGGGATAGGAGCTGTGTGAAACTAACATTACAAAGCACAGAAAAAAAACACATTTGATCCAGTGAAATGCTGATTGACATGGTTTAGTGTTTAGTATTTAGTGCTTGGTATTTAGTGTTTGGCTGAGCACCAAAGTGAGTCATCAGTGCTCCATCACTAGCTGCTGAGTCACTTACATTAGAGAAAACACACTCAGCAGTGCAGCTGTGCAGTTCATCAACAGAATGTGACAATGCAGAGAGATGGACAGAGAAGGAGAATGATGGAGAGAATCCAGAGAACAGCAGCTTGAGCAGCTGTGAGCGACTCACTCCAGGTCAGCGGTGCTGTCAATTTTCAGGAAGTCCTGCTTGGCCCTCAGCAGAATGTCTGGCTCAAGCCTGGAGTGGGTGGAGGGAGGGGCAGCGTGGAGGGAGGGAGGGAGGGGCAGCGTGGAGGGAGGGGTAGCGTGGAGGAAGGGGCAGCATGTAGGGAGGGGCAGCATGGAGGGAGGGAGGGGCAGCATGGAGGGAGGGAGGGGCAGCGTGGAGGGATGGAGGGGCAGCGTGGAGGGAGGGAGGGGCAGCGTGGAGGGAGGGGTAGCGTGGAGGAAGGGGCAGCATGTAGGGAGGGGCAGCATGGAGGGAGGGAGGGGCAGCATGGAAAGAGGGGCAGCATGTAGGGAGGGAGGGGCAGCGTGGAGGGAGGGGCAGCATGAGCAGGCCAAGCAAAAGTGGAAAATGGAACATACATGTGCACACACACCAAGACACATTCACACACAGACACAAAACATACACCAGATCCTCACAAACAACAGGTTGGTGGGGGAGGGGTTGTGAGGAGTGGGAAAGGTTTGATCAGATTGCTGTAATGAATTCTAAACAAGCTTTGCGGCATACACATGTATACACACACAGGCAGGATACACATCTATACATACACACACACACAAACACGCTGGCAGAATACACATGTATACACACACTCGCTGGCAGCATATACATGTATACATGAACATACACACACACGAGCTGGCAGCATACACACAGACACACACACCTTATGTCCTGGCTGATCTGTCTTTCCAGACGGTGGCGTTTCTCTTCCAGCTGTTCTATGGGACTGTCCTCTGGAAACTCGTATGGAGCACTGCGCATCTCACTGTCCACCAGGCTATGAGCCAGTAGCTCCTACACACACACACATACACACGCACAGCAAACCATTTTAGAGTTAGTAGTACACAAGCAATAAAATAGTACAAAATTAAAATAATTTAATAAAATTTACCACATTTCTATCAGACTGTCAAAGTATCATTATTATGGATTATTCACCAAACCAACACCTGAAAGCTTCAGTTGGACTAAGTGGACACTGAGGAAGTTTGCATGTTTTTTACTTACCTCTGCAATCTCTTTAAACTTGCCATCCATGGACGTGCGCAGGTCAATGGGGAAGTGTTTATGAGAAACAGGGGCTGCAGGGAGAGAACACTGAGAGGAGGGGGACTTCTGGCCTGAGACACCACACAGTTTTGCACAGGAGAGAGAGAGGGGGAGAGAGAGAGAGGGAGGGAGAGAAACATAGGGGCCTTGTAGAGCTGTACACACACTAACAGGGTTCTTAATGAATGCTTTCTCAAACATATAGTTAGGGTTAGAGTTAGTATAGTTAGCTAGGGTTAAAATTATTTCAATAATAATAATAATAATAATAAGTTAGTTTAACTAAAAGGGGTCTGCCAGTGATCCCTTTAGTTTAACCAGCTGGTCACAGTCAAAAGTTGTGTGGAGTTGTGTAGGTGAGTTTCTGGTTGGAATAAAAGATTGCAGTCACTCTGGCCCTGTGTAAATAAGGCTGCCTAGCTATGGTCGAGCTGAACTCAGTAATACTGTTGGCATAAGACTTGACTTGCTTAGAGGAGTCAGTCAAAATGCAGAATAAGGGAGGAGAAAAGAGAAAGAGAAGAGAAAAAAATTGGTCATCAGCTCCAGCTGCTCCTGAAACCAGGGCCAACACAGCCTGTCTCACCCGTCAAACGCCACCATATTCACCCCATTAAATACCACCATATTGATCACATTAAGCATCATATTCATCCCATTAAACACCACATTCATCCCATTAATGATACAATTGAATCAATTCAATCAGTAATGACGAGAACCATATTTTTAAAAAAAAGAAACATTGATGTGTGCCACACTGAAGTCTTTCATGTCAATCTGTTTGTCATGTGTTATGGAGTGTGTTGTCTGTTCCACAAATATGTTCAGTACAGTGATTCTCAGACTGTGAAGTATTAATGTCCTGTTATGGTGTCTTGTATGTGGTGTGGGAAGGTTTGGTGTCATGAGAGATGGGACTTGGTTGGAAATGTCAGAGGACCACTGCTTTAGATGACTTAGGACACGCTACATACACACACAAACACACACGCATACTCACACAAACACTCAAACTGCTACCACAACGTAAGAAAGAAAGATGGAAAGAAAAACAAATGAGATACACACAGATGTAATGGGAGAGAAGCTTACACAGCATTTCTGTAGAACATTTACGCTGTGCTCTGCATACACATCTCAAGGCAAAACTCGCACACGAATGCAAAAGTATTTCCCCAGTGAGTGTGTGCTTGCAGGGAGCAGTAGTGTGTGTGTGCTGGGAGCAGTAGTGTGCGTTTGTGCGCAGGGAGCAGTAATGTGTGTTTGTGTGCAGGGAGCAGTAGTGTGTGTTTGTGTGCAGGGAGCAATAGTGTGTGTGCTGGGAGCAGTAGTGTGTGTTTGTAGGCACACAGAGGCACCTCTGTTTGTTTCAAGCTGAAACATTTGAGCTGAGCTGGAGACACACATGCCATCAAAATTATCCATGGCTTTATTTACTGCAAACTAACCAGGGAAAATGTCTTGTAAGCTGGTCTCTCACACACACATACGGCTACAGAAGTTTGCTGGTCCTGCACTGCAGTATCTCTGAGCCCGATATCTCATTAGCTATGTGTTATGCTGTCATTCTCAACTTCTCTCTCTCTTTTCTCTCTCCTCTATTATGTTTATCTCTTGTTAGGTATTATTTCTTCCACCCCCAAGCACACAAGCTGTCACACTATGCACATGTGTGTGTATGTGTAGGGTAGGGAGGTGCTGTACAATACCTGTGCTGCTATCGGCAAGCTGCTTCTCTTCCTCCCTCTCCTTCTCTTCAATGAACAACAGAGCATGCTGTTTCTCTCCCTCCCTCTCTCCCTCCTCCCTCTTCTGCTCTTGCTCTGCCTCCCTCTCTCTCTCACATTCTCCCCTCCCTCTGCCTCTCCCCTCTCTCTCTCACACTCTCTCCTCCTCTCTCTCCTTCATTCCAGTCTTTGTGTCATTTTCCCTCCCCCTGACAGCAGGACCCAGCTGAATTGGGTCATTTTCTAGCAGTCAAGGTTGAAGACTCACTGATTTAAATACCTCTGACACTGGTCTGGAACATACCATGTGGCGTGAGGGGCAGGGGGGAAGGGACACCAACATGGCAACAAAACAAGACTTTCTCCACATTATGCTTTCTTTTTCTCTACCCTTCCCTCTATCCAACCCTCTCTCTCCACTTCCCTCCTTCTTTTTACTGCACCAACGTGTGTGTGTGTGTACACGTCCATGAGGGTACGTATGTGGCTATGTGGGGTGTAGCTGACGTTGCAGTCCTCTGAAGGATACAGTGCATAAGGAGGAGGGCTTTTGCTCCTGTAACTAGTAACAACAGTATACCCATAACCCTATAACAGTACACAGGGTATAACCCCAACAGTATATGAGTACACCTGGTATAACCATAATCCTATAACAGTACACAGGGTATAACCCCAACAGTATATGAGTACACCTGGTATAACCATAACCCTATAACAGTACACAGGGTATAACCCCAACAGTATATGAGTACACCTGGTATAACCATAACCCTATAACAGTACACAGTGTATAACCCCAACAGTATATGAGTACACCTGGTATAACCATAACCCTATAACAGTACACAGGGTATAACCCCAACAGTATATGAGTACACCTGGTATAACCATAATCCTATAACAGTACACAGGGTATAACCCCAACAGTATATGAGTACACCTGGTATAACCATAACCCTAAAACAGTACACAGGGTATAACCCCAACAGTATGAGTACACCTGGTATAACCATAACCCTATAACAGTACACAGGGTATAACCCCAACAGTATATGAGTACACCTGGTATAACCATAACCCTAAAACAGTATACAGAGTTTGAGCATAGACTGTGCAGAAAAATGCACATTCTCTCTCTCTCTCTCTCTCTCTCACACACCACACAAATTCTTTTGGAGGAAACCCAACACAGCTGAGGGAAACAAAACATCAAGACCAAAAAGGCATAAAGCTGAACCTAAAACCATGGCACACACACACACACACACACACACACACACACACACAACAACTACACTAGCAAAAAAACAAGCACTGCATCCCAGAACAGTGCACACACACTCCAGCCAAGAACAGTTCAACAAACCTTTTCTTGGGTCATAGGGTCACTGTTTACCTTGATATGGCAGCATGTCTAGAACTGAACATATAGAGCAGCGCATCTGATTTGGAGGGCATAGGTCAGCATGTCTGATTTGCAGTGTGTAGGGCAGTGAGTCAGAATTGGAGTGTATGGGACAGCAAGTCTGTAATGGATTGTACAGGGCAATAAGTCAGTGAGTGTATAAGGCATTAAAATCTGTATTGGAGTCTATAGGGCAATAAGTCTTTACTGGAAAGTATAGGTCAATAAGTCAGTAATTGAGTGTATTTGGCTGTATGCCCTTAACCAAGTGTACAGGACACCAAGTCTAAAATGTCGCTGCTTGTGTAGCTTAGTCATAATGTGACATCAGTGCTAAAAGGTCTGATATAAATAATTTCCGTTGGTTGCCTGATCATTAGAAATTGTAAAAACTATGTAAGATGCCTTCCAAAGCTCTGGGTCCCCTCTGCAATCTCAGTGTGCACAGGCCTTATGTACTTTATGGTGTTGACACCATCATGACATGATGCTGTCCTGCCATTCCAGTCAGAGCACTTCCAGCGAGAGCAGTGATGAGGTGTTTGGCCAGTGATGAGGTGTTTGGCCCCATGACAAACTGCAACGGTACTTTCTTTCATATAGGTTATAATTTTTGAAAATTGTGGAATACAGTGAAAGAAATGGGACATAGAATATAAATAAAAATAACATTTATATTTTATATGACCTAGATATGACAGCACTTTCCACCTTGAGCCACATACACACACACAAAACTACACAAGCGCCCCACCCACACATGTGCGCACAGATTCCCAAAATTACCACAGAAGAACAATCTGAAGAGGACAGCAGACACTTCAGCATCATGGATTTTAAGACATGGAGACAGAGACCACGCTGGTGAAGTGAATGTGTTCGGTCTGCACTCTTTACACTGTGCAGTGAGAAACATGCAGTCTCATGGTCAAGTGGATTCACTATTACCTCCAAGCTCTGCATAACATCTACCACTATAACTTAGAAACAGGCTCTGAGGCAATTTGAAGACCAAAACAAAAAACAGAAATGAATGATATTTCCATGGGAATTAAAATGAATCCGAGAACGTAATCATCCTTAACGGTTCCACAGCAGAATCATTCATTTGAAACCCTTGTTACTTGTAAGTATTTATTTTTAAATCACATTTTGACCAAAGTGCTGTACAAATAGAATACAATTAAAAACAAAATGAAACAGCAACCAATGTAAAATCCATGCAAAAATGTGACAATGATCAGTTTACTGAGCCAAAGGCTCAGTAAAAACAGATTTAAGCTTAGACTTAAAAGAATCAACAGAGGGTGCAGACCTCATGTCCAGAGGGTGCAGACCTCATGTCTAAAGGAAGACTGGTCCACAGTCTCAGTGCAGCAACAGCAAAGGCCTGATTACCTTTGAGCTTCAATTAAGACCTAGACACAGTGAGCAGCAGCTGATTTGATGACGTCAAGGACCTGGAGGCAGAGTACAACTGAAGCAAATCTCCTATACAGGAGGGAGCCACTCCTTTTAAGGAATTAAAAAACAAACAGCAGAATTTTAAACTGGAACATATAGTGAACAGGAATCCAGTGCAATGATGCCAGAAAAGTGGTAATGTGGAATACGGGTAAAGTGGTCCCTTTTTTCATGCCAGTAAGCGGGGCTGCTGCATTCTGGACTAACTGCAAATGGGCTATTGAGGACTTACTGGCACCCAGATACAGGCTGCTGCAGTAGTCAAAATGAGATCCTGAGGTAGGAATGCCTTAATCTTGGTGGCTAATCTCAGTTGATAAAAGGAGCTTGTGACAACAGAGTTAGTTTGTTCATCAAACAAATATAAGACTCTTTACTTGGGGCTTCACATGACACGACAGCCCACTAAGATTATCCATTAGCAGACCAGTAAGCCTATGAAAGCCAAGGAGAATCACTTCATCTTCATTTAAATGAAGAAAGCTGCCTTCAATCCAACACATTTAATGCAAACATTCATTCAGACGTCTGAGTGAGCGGGAATCTTCAGGCCTCAAAGAGACGTACAATTGGGTGTCAGCATGACAATGAAAATGAATATCATACTTCCTAATGATCTCTCCTAACGGAAGCATGTAAATGTAAACGGAAGCTTTTAAAAGAACAGTATGTATAATGTCACCAGAGGAGGTCATAGGCTTCAGACGAGAAACCACTGATCTAAGCAGGGAGAGGGAGATGGACTCAAGAGTCTCAACTGTCCACACACCCTAAATCTGAGGAGGAGCCATTGAGAATAAAAGGCAATTTAACTATAATATTCCCAATTTTCCCAATCTAAAATGCTTAAAATCCTCAAAGATTTTAGGGATCTCATTTGGAAAGTAAACTGGTGGATTCAGAGCAGAATGGTGCTAAAAAGTACCCTTAGTAACTTTTCCCTAGTTGCATTCTGGAAAGCATACATGTGATCCTTTAAAATTTCATAGGATACCTGAAGTTTCTTTTTACATTTCAACTCTTTTTTACAGACACTCTCTTCTAAGAACACAAGTGGTACCATCTAGCCAGGGCTGAAATTTAAACCTAGCATGTCAAGTTAAGAGGAGCAGTAGAGTCAAGGATAGAAGAACAAATTACATAAAAAACATAGTGATTAGATCCTTAGTACTCACTGAAAGTGAGCTATGCCCAATAAACTTTAAATGGGGCATCTCAAGATAAGCTTTAGAGAAGAGACTGGCAGTGGGAGAATGGACAGTATGATAACAGTGCATACAGAAGAAGCATAAACTAATTTCAAACACTTATCAGGACAACAGACACAAATGTTAAAATCTCTCAAGATAGTAGTGGGAGTAATCCAGGCTAGAAAAAATGTAAAATTCAAGAATAAAATCACTGTTTGATTTAGGTGGTCTGTATATGCGTGCACAAATATGAGGCTCGCTGCATTTTAATTTGAGTAATTGTACTTCAAAACTAATAAAATGCTCAACTGGAAGAGCTTCACATTAAAAAAACGTTATTAGAAACCACAGCCACTCCCCCTCCCCGTCGAGTAGCTTGAGGATGGCTTAAAATATTACAATCAACGAGGGACATATCCAGAAGAGCACCAAGATCACCAATACCCAGTGAAAAACTGGGGGTGAAACCTCTCAGACCCAATTTCGAGGAGAGACCCACAATCATACACAAATACTGAACCAACCAAACACATCCCTACTGGATAAGAACATAATTGTTCAGATTTTTTATTCTGGTCAGAGTGAATCAAATATATTTTTCACCCAGACAACAATATTCTAACAAGTTTTCATGTTTGATACCATGTTTTTATATTCTGTATGTTTGCTCTGTATCTAGTGTGGTAAATGTTGGTCTTTGCATTTAGAGTTCACAAAGATAATAGAGATTGTTTACTAGTATATATTTTAAATATAATAGCCACTTTTATAAATCAAATGGATTGAGAAAAAGTTACTGAACAGACTGGACTGGCACCAACAGAACAGAGCAGAGCAGAACAGAACAGAGCCCTTTTAGTGTACACATGTGAATGTGATGGACAATGCAGATAAAAAATATGTATGGTGGTCACCACATGTATGGTGGTCATGCTGAGTGTTGCTGGGTAACAACTCAACTGAACCCAAGGGAAACACACACAAGGCCCACTGCTGTTCATCTAAAGTGAATAGGAAACTTTTTGATTCAGGATTTTTTTGGGACCCTGTGGGAAACGGCTCATTTTCCCACAGTGCATAAGGTCAGTGTCCATGGACCATTGTCCATCTTTGGCAAGAGACTGAGATCCCTAAAGAATTACTACTGGGTTTTTCTTTGGTGTTTGTTCCTTCACTGATGCAGAAAGGTATTGCTGTGAGTTTTTGTTGCCTTTTGGGAAGGTTGTGTACTGTGGAACCTCAGAGCAATCCAGGTGACACTGCAGCCAGGTCATAAGAGCACACTTCAATACAACTAAGACTAAGGATATAAGGATCCGCACAACTGTGTACACAATGCCTAACCCTAACCTCTAACCTTAAACCGTATGGCTCTTAGTTGTTCTTAGTCATTTGGTTTGCATGGACAAACAACACAATGGATGGACACTGTTGTTCCACAATGCAATGCAAAATGAGAAGGGACTCCCATCTGTCAACATTTTGACTAAAGACACTGATGACATTTAGAATCTGTGGCAGGAGAAAAGATGATTACATGGAACAAACTTAAATTAGATTTCTTCTTAAATAGCCTACTGTGCTGGGTAAAAGGTTTAGGCAGAGGCAAAGTAAGAATGCTTTCAAAAAAGATAATTAATAAAACAGAAGTGTTAATAGATTATTATTGTCAGTTAACAAAATGCATAGTAAACACACCACTGTTGCTGTTGAATAAGACATTTATTTTGAATGATTTCTATGAATGGTTTAGATTTTATATTTTGTAAACAAAGCAGAGTTTAAGCTAGGGGGAATGATTAACACCTGGAACTGTGTCCACCAGACTACAGATATTTTCACTGTCCTAGATCAAAGGGGCAAGGGGCTGGCCTTACTGCTGTGTATAGACGGTTTTAAGTGTTCCCCTGTGTCTCTGGATGTATTTGCGAGTTTCGAGTTGCTGGCCTTTAAAGTATGAAGTGTTAAACCCATGCTTCTTTAATTTACCGACCTCCACACTCACGCAGTTGCTTCTTCTCAGAATTTGCAGCAGTACCGTTATCCGTTTTACTTGATTATGACAAAGTCCTGCTTGTGGGGGATTTTAACACATGGATGTAGATGATGCTACAGATGGATATAGTTTGGAATTCTTAATTAATTATGTTAATGCTTCTGGCTCCACTCACAATCATGGGCATACTTTCGATTTCACTTTGGGAATTAACCTTAATTCATTCAGTGTGTGTTTTTCTGACCAATAAGCCATTATGTTTGAGTTTTTATTTCAATTTAAAATCCCAAGCCCTAAACACATTATACCCTCTCAATGTTTTAATGGAGGAGCAGAGCGGGTACTGTAGTCCCTCACTTCCACACCACACAAGCATTCCAGCTCTTACCTCACAGAACATTCACTATTCACTGAGCAGTCTCCTGCTCTTTAAAGTAGATGGTGTAATTCCTCTTTCACCTCTCTATGAATCTCAATTCCACTCATTCTACTGGAAAAGATCCAGAGAGTGAGGCAGTGCCTAAAGTAGCAGGTATTAAATTGTATTAAAAAAAAAAAAAAAAAAAAAAAAAAAAAAAAACTTTTTTTCATATTTGGTCAAACTGTCATTATATCCAAATGTACATGAGAGAACCACAACCTTAATCTGTGAAAAAATGAAGCTCTTCTGGCTCTACTTAGTTATCCTAATGCCATTTGCAAGAACCTACCATGCCTGGATCACAACTATTCTAATCCAGGAAAGTGCCCAACGGCATTTTGACCACTGCTTGTGCACAAGCATGCACTCATTTGGTCAAGCAATGAGCATCTTCAGTACCTTTGAAAAAGCACTGGCAGATAATCAACCATCAGTGAAAAAACTGCCATATCTCCTTTGCCAACAACAGAATACACATCAAATTTTAAACAGAAGATGACAAAAGAAAAGCAAAGTAAAAATACAGAACTAAACCAAGACTGACTGGTTATTTAGCAGTATCCGTGAGCGTTTCTGTCAACAAAAATCTAAACACTGAAATACAGTACTAATGTGTGTTAGAGCTTTTACCAAATAGACATTGCTGCATATTACTTTTCACCTCTTACTTCTGCTCATTTGTTTGCCAGCAGTGTTGACCTTTCAACATGGGGCGAATGCATCATTCAACCTTTATTTCCACAAGCCGGTGCTTGTGTATAATATTGCCAACCACAAGAAGAGTAGTCATGATGACATTCTCTGTATCCAGACTGCTGTGGATTGTTCTTAGAGAACAGCTAAGCACCAGAATAATCAAGCAGGTCCTTACACAGCTGGTTAGTGAGCTGCCCTAATGTTGGTCCTACTACTAGACACATAATGGGGTTTTAATGTTAGCGGGAGTAATTATAAAACTATAGTGCTAGCTTAGCTACGTTAACAAACCTAAAATATGAACCATGGACCGTATTTTTAAATAAAGTAACCTAACCAAGTTATCCTTATCCTAAGTTAACCTAACGCTATTCATCTCTGACAAATAATCACCTAACTTAACGCTAGCTGTATCTTTAGCCCAAAAAAAAATGTTCAATATTCTGTTTATTGCAATATTTTTGTGAATATAAGCGAGTTATTTTGTTATTTCGTTATTTGGTTAGTTAGCTAGTTAGCTAGTAAGCTAGTTGGCTACTTACCACTTGCCATTGTAGGTAATAATTCTGAAGTGAGCTGAATCGGTTCTCTCTCCTTTAATCAAATTCTGCTGATTTAATCTCAAACCGTATAAAAAGCTAGCTATATACCTGAATATATTTATCACATCCACTCTTCACAAAACTTAGCCACCTCAAACAGAAAAGTGCCTGTGGTGTGTAGCGCTGCTCGCTAACGGGATTCCACCTTCACGTCCAGGTGTTTTACTCGCGGTCTCTACCTGCTTATGTCGGTGTTGGAAAACCTCCGCTTTGGCTTGAATCGTATTTAGCTACTATACCAGAAATCAGCTCCACATATGCGAGGATATCTGAACTGTCTGACTACAGCTGTCTAACTTTAGCCAGTTTTCGCAGCGATAACTGAATTTCCTGGAACTTTGTCAAACCAAGAGAAACGTTTAAAGGGGCAGTGCTGTAAGCCTCGGGTCGTTAAATCCCTTTTGTTTCGGTTAAGATTGCTATAGACATGTAAATAATAATAATAATAATAAGTATAATAATTAATGATACTACTAAAAGTACATGTACATACCCTTGTACATACCCTGGGAGGTTGGGGGGGTCTTTCCCTTGTCAGCATTTATGAGCTTTCTGGTGATGTTCATGCTTTTTGTTTTTTTTGCCACACATGATTCAGTCTGAATTTTAGGTTGTTGTTGATGAACTTTTCAACACAATATTTATGTTTCATGGATACAGTATTTGTGATGTCATTTATTGTTTATTGAAGGTGATGGGTATATTGCAGTGTGATGGTTCTCCCTGGCCACAGTGCCTTCTATTGTTTTTAATCAGTGTATTCCAACAGAACCCCAGATGTTTGGGATGAAAAGTATTTTTTTTCACCAATACTAAAACACTTAACAGTTACAGCCGTAATGAGTGTTCATGAGTGCTCAGAGAATACAGGAGCTTGTTGTTGGCCTTGTAAGGCTACAGTGATCTGAAACTCTTTGGCAGTGCATGGATTAAAAAGTAATACAAAAGTAATGTAATAGGATTTAAATCCTTTAATATAATCATTATTTGGATAAGGCTACAGATACACTTTCAATAGGTAATCAGTAATCTGTAAAAAAGAAATATACACAACTTTATTAGGTACACCTTGCTAGTACTGGGTTGGACCCCCTTTTGCCTTCAGAACTGCTTTAATCCTTCGTGGCATAGATTCACCAAGGTACTGGAAACATTCCTCAAAGAGTCTGGTCCATATTGACATGGTAGCATCACACAGTTACTACAGATTTGTCGGCTGCGCATCCATGATGTGAATCTCCCGTTCCACCACATCCCAAAGGTGCTCTATTGGATTGAGATCTGGTGGCTGTGGAGGCCATTCGAGTACAGTGAACTCATTGTTGTGTTCAAGAAACCAGTCTGAGATGATTCGTGCTTTATGACATGGTGCGTTATCCTGCTGGAAGTAGCCATCAGAAGTCATACACTGGTCATAAAGGGATGGACATGGTCAGCAACAATTCTCAGGTAGGCTGTGGCGTTGACATGATGCTCAATTGATACTAATGGGTCCAAAGTGTGCCAGGAAAATATCCCCCAAACCATTGCACCACCTCCACCACCAGCCTGAACCATTGATACAAGGCAGGATGGATCCATGCTTTCATATTGTTGACGCCAAATTCTGACCCTACCATCCGAATGTCGCAGCAGAAATCGAGACTCATCAGACCAGGCAACATTTTTCCAATCTTCTATTGTCTAATTTTGTTGAGCCTGTGCGAATTGTAGCCTCAGTTTCCTGTTCTTAGCTGAGAGGAGTGGCACCCGGTGTGGTCTTTTGCTGCTGTAGCCCATCCACCTCAAGGTTTGACGTGTTGCGCGTTCAGAGATGCTCTTCTGCATGCCTGGGTTTGTTACGACTGATTATTTGAGTTACTGTTGCCGTTCCATAATCTGAAACCAGTCTGTCCATTCTCCTCTGACCTCTGGCATCAACAAGGCCCACAGACCTGCCACTCACTGGATATTTTCTCTTTTTAGGACCATTCTCTGTAAACCCTACAGATGGTTGTGAGTGAAAATCCCATTAGATCAGCAGTTTCTGAAATACTCAGACCAGCCCGTCTGGCATCAACAACCATGGCATGTTCAAAGTCACATAAATAAATAATACATAAAAATAAAGTGGCCAGTGAGTCTATATACATGATTAAAATAACCCTGATGGCTGATGTGTGAGTGGCTCACCCTAAATGGACTCTGTCACAGTTTCGGTGGCAAAGAGCAGTTTATAGCAATATTTAACAGGACTGTTAAACAGTCTGCTTATTGTACTGCACACACATGGGTAATCTAAAGTGTTCTTTGCTCCTAACAGAGATTTCTCCTGCTCTACCACACCCAACTCAACTCATTAGCTAACTGTAAATTATAGGACCCTTCAGTGTATTGCAGTACCTTTACCTCTGTACCTGAACTAAGGTCATGAAATCATCAACCTGGCTCTGCAAGCCTCTTACACTGCAGGATTAACATATATGCATTAGATAATAATTTAACATTTCACCAAGTTTACACATATAACATACATGGATTAGATCATAATTTTTATACACCAGGTTTATATTTTATTGTTTCAAAAGTAATCTTTAATGTTTCTCATTTTATATTGTCTTGGTATGCCAGGACTGTGCTCAAATCTGTGATCAAAATCATTCCTCTTTTATATTGTCACATACCTTTGTAAGCATTTTTGTAAGTATTGTAATAGAAACAAGCAGTTTATGTTGTTTAACATAATTTAACACAGATGTACATTAAAGGTACATCCATTTATCTCTACCATGCATCCCATGTTATTAAGGACCAGTAGCCTCTAAAAGCTTATATGACAGCATATTGAGTGCTCACGGTGACATGTGTACAGACCTGAGAACTGACTGTGAGGTGTGTACAGACCTGAGAACTGACTGTGAGGTGTGTACAGACCCAAGTGAGCTACTGCTGCTCTACACAGACCCTCTACGGTCCTCAGACATCCTTACAGACGTCAGCACTGCTCCTGATCTTCTGCAGCTCTAAAGATCTTCTGCAAGTCTGTAAAATTAAACTCTCCCTGATCCCAGTGTACATTCCGTGAGCAGTGCATGGCCATCTGTTGAGAGTGTGATTAAGCTAATCCAGTCAACAGATCAGCAACATCTCCAGGACAGCAGACTGAGTCTGACCTTCACAAAGACCTAAAACAGGAGGCGTGATTGGTCTGACTCGAAGTGGAGCTCGTGCCCATTACTGATCCAGCCACGGGCTCATCCATCTGTTCCGTCAAGAGTCACTCTCTCATCAGTCCATAAAACCTTCAGATATTTCTTGGACCAGTCTAGACGCTTCAGGTTATGTGTCTTGTTCAATGGTGGTCGGGTTTCAGCCTTTCTTACCTTGGCCATGTCTCTGAACAGGAAGATTGCAGTTCTGGAATATGACAGAACTGGAAGATAATGAGTTCCTAGTAGCTTCACGCTTGATTCTTCTCAAATCCTTGGCAGTTAATTTACGTCTTTTTTTCTCAACATGTTGCTTGTGACCTTGTTGACTATTTGCAACAAAACGTTTGATGGTTCTGTGATCACACCCCAATATCTTATCAATTTCAAGAGTGACTTTTGGTAATTTTTTACTTTTCAGAGTCAGTTAAATCTCTTTTTTGACCCATTTTGCCTAAAGAAAAAAGCTGCCTAATAATTGTGCACACCCTGAAATAGGGTGTTGATCTCCTTAGGCCACACCCTCCCTCATTACACAGACACACATCGCCTGCTATGCTTAAATCCATTCAAGTTTATCCAACTTGGAGTTACAAAATATGCCTAAAAATGATAATACAGTCAAAAAACTCACTTGCCTAATACTTGTGCACACAGTGTAGGATCCCAGGAATGTAGAAATAAGAGGGGGCCAAGTGCTTGGGCTGGGAGAGGAGGGTTTGGGAATGCGACTGTAGCTTGTGTTTAGGTTTCAGCAGTGGCTGTCAGTAGTAGGTTAGTGTCCTTTCTGCATACACCTTCACATGTGCTCAAGTCATACAGCTGTGAAAAGTCATGGGCTCTACAGAAAAGACAGCCAAGGTTCTGCTGCTGGGTAAGAAGATGCAAAAGGTATTTATCTTTCTAAATCTAAAAAAATGAAAACCATTATAACAGATTCAGGTGAAATAGTTCTTAAGTGTTCAGCATCTATTCCTTTAGTTTAGCATCAAATAATGCTAATTTTACTCCATTATATTTTCTGTTTGAAAAAAGGACTTTGATAGGTCTTATTAACTAATTACAGAACTTTTTACTCACAATTAACTTCAATTCCAATGTTAAAAAGTACATTTTGCCTTATTCTCTTAACCTTTTGTTAGTTTTTTAAAATGCATATTTTATTAAACTGGCTGTCTAATCCTGTTCAATTTGATGTTTGGTTCATATCACAGCGTCAAATAAATACTTTAAAAAAATGAAAATAAATGTATCTAAAATGAAATTAAAGTATATAAAATGAAAATAAATGTATCTAAAATGAAATTAAAGTATAGAATATAGCGAGTGAAGAATAATAATTGATTCCTTGGTTGAATAAGGAGATTTGTTCTGCGTTTGAGATAAACTGAACTCTGTCACCTGCAGTCACTGGTGTTGTAACCTTAGGCAATAGTGCAGCTAAACTCACTAGACACTCTACGTCACTGAACTAAAGCTGAAGTCACTAATGTTGTATGTTTAGCTCCAGTCACTGGTGTTGTCTGAAAAGGTGCTGGTGAGTCTGGAAAGAGTACGATCATGAAACAGATGAAGTGAGTATTAAAGTTTAGGCAATTGTCACATGCAACCTTGTACATGTACATATGTGTGTGTACATATAGGATCCTATACCATGGATAATGTGGTGTTTGTATGTGTGTGTACATATAGGATCCTATACCAGGGATAATGCGGTGTGTGTATGTTTGTGTGCATATAATATCCTGTAGCATGGATACCGTGGTGTGTATATGTGTGTGTGCATATAGGATCCGGTACCATGGAGGTTTCACTCAGCACGAACAGCTAGGATATAAAGCAGTCATCAACCAGAACATTCTGCAGTCAGCTCTTGCAATTATTGCTGGAATGGAGAAGCTGGAAATTAAATTTGACTCAGCAGCAGCAGTTGTCAGTACATCACTGCAGAGTCACACACGTTGACCTTTCATGAAGCCAGACTGGCTCACTCTCTTTAGTACAGGGCTGGCGGCTGTGTGTGCTGGTGCAGTGAGCACATCTGTCTGGCTGTGCAGGAGGCGGGAGGAGTGTGCGTGAGCTGGGAGGCTGTGTGGAAAATGTGAGACTGTCCAGCTGCTGTGTGCACTGAAGGAGCTGTGGAAGGAGTCTGAGCTGCAGGGCGCCATCGACAGATCTGCAGAAAACAAACTTAATGACTCAGCAGTATAGTGAGAACCTCTGCTGGAAACACTGCATAGTGTGTGTGTGTGTGTGTGAGAGAGAGAGAGAGAGAGAGAGTGAGAGAGAGTGCATGCATACATGTGGGCATGAGTATGACTCATCTCTTTGAAAAGCCCTTTAATTAAAACCAGTTAAGATCTTGCAAGAGCTTTTATAATTGCATGTGCTCTGTCTTGTTTTGTAATTGTGTTCAGATTGTGCTGTGTTCAGTGAAAGTGACATGTCATTGTGGATGTGTTACAGAGTGAAACTGCTGAACATGTTTTGTCCCACAGTTACCTGAGTGAGCTGGACCGTGTCTGTGCTGCTGACTACATCCCTAATGATCTAGATGTCCTGCATGCCCAGATCAGAACCACGGAGATAGTGGAGGAGCAGTTCACCTTCAAAGATCTGAACTTCAGGTGAAAGATATACTCACACACACACATGCATGCATACACACATGCACACAGTAACATGTACACACACAAACACACACTCCATACACTTTTTCTCATGCACCATTATTGCAGGATGTTTGATGCAGGTGGACAAAGGCCAGAGAGGAAAAGATGGATCAGTTGTTATGAAGATGTGACCTGCATAATCTTCTGCACTGCCCTCAATACCTACGACCTTGCCCTGGAGGAGGATGAGGAGGTGGTGAGATGCCATGATGACTCTAAAGAACACACACAGCTGAAGAAGCAAGGACTTATATATATTCTCAATATGGACCCAGTGACTAAAGCAAGGTTGGATGAAAGCATATCTCCCACATTAAAGATCCAGACTTGGTTAAAATGTGCAGTACAGTGTTCACCTCTCTTCCATACAGAACTGGATGCATGAGAGCCTGCACTTGTCTTCACAGGCACTTATATCATCCTCTTCCTCAATAAAAAGGATCTCTTCCAGAATAAGATCAGCAACGTTCCACTCAAAGTTCTGCTTCCCAAACTATCATGGTACATCGCTTTTCCTTCATTTCTTTTAAACATTTTTGAACTGCCAAGAGAAACACCAGGGTAGATCCTTCCATCCTTACTTCTGATCTCAGAGAATGTGAGTTTAGCCACAGAAGCTCATCAGACAAAAACACCAAGGCTTGTTACATTCAAAAAGATGAATCCTTTCATAATGGGTTTGTCCCTAACTCTAACCCTGACCCATTATTTAAGTAGTAAGGGATGTAGTAGAGGATGTTTTTTATTTGGACTGATATTAATCACAAAGCAGATTGCTAAGCAACTCCAGTGTGGGGTTATGAAGCACTTCTCCCTCATTCACACATGATGCTTCAGATGCCAGTTAATTTAGCAACATTCTGAAGTGCTGCTTTATTTACTGGGGTGTGATCAGGGATCAGAGAAAGCGGTGTTTGTGCATTAGCGTCTGATAGGGTGGAAACCGCTCTGGTCTCCCTTACTGATGAAACATCTAAAACTCAATCTCCAATAATGGATGAAAAGATTCATAGGCAGCAGTCTGAAGACTATTTGTGAAGTTAACCAAAACAAGAATTATACATAAACCAAAACATTTCCTGTTAATGATGCAGTTTAAATGCAGTTATTGCACGCATCATATAAATGTTCATTTAAATTAATATACTTTTATGTATTCTGTTTGTTCCTTTTGTCTGCTCTTTACTTCTTTCTCATGCTCAGGGTTACAACATCAGACAAATCAAGGACATAACACCCTACACCCACCACCAGTGGTCTAATAATCAGACAAATCAAGGACATTACACCCACCACCAGTGGTCTAATAATCAGAAAGTCAAGGACATTACACCCACCACCGGTGGTCTAATAATCAGAAAAGTCAAGGACATTACACCCACCACCAGTGGTCTAATAATCTGACAAATCAAGGACATTATACCCACCACCAGTGGTCTAATCATCGATACATGGATACATTTCTAAACTCTAGAGATATGAAATACTCAGCACTTTATTTGTGTTTTAAAAATCACAAATGCTGCTCCCAGTAAACAATGTAACAACATTAACTAAATAAAACACATGTAAATAAACACAATGCCTCTCCTTCTTTCTACAGTGTCTATAGCAAAGTTCTCTGGTTCTATCATGTAGGGGTTTTTGATCATACTATGACACCCATTCACAAAGTCAGAGATGAGGTTGTGCTAAACAGGAAAAGTCTGATTATACATATTATTATATTATATATTATACTCATCTGCCCTCTGGCACTTGGAGTAGGCCACTTAGCACGTATACAGCTGAACACCCAGCTCACCACCCCCCTCTGCTGGGCACACCAGGAAAAAAGTCTGCCCTTGCATTACAGCACAAAGAGAACTAGTAGGTCAGCGTGACTATACACTTTGGAAACTATTTGTTGCTCAGACTGAGCATCTTTCCACCTGGTCACTACAAATAGCAAATAGACATAATACAAACACACACCTATTAAAGACTCCGACTAGTCATTCGCTATTCAGTTATTAAGCTCATTAATTGCCATTCATGCGAAATCTCCACAAAAGAACACTGCTCCTCTAAGTGCTCCACACGCCCACCTAGTGGAGCTACATGGGTACTGCAGCCATTTCTGTACTAGAACTCCCGCACAAATATAAATTCTGTCAAATGACGTCACAACACAGATAAATGCGAGAATACACGTATGATACAAAATCATCGTATCGTATTTCATAATAGTGTAAATGTATCTGTAACACCACATATTCCATAATTGTGTAAATGTATCTGTAACACCACATTTAAAAATATAGGAGACACCTAGGACCTTGTATGCCTTCAGCCTATAAATTGGAATACAAAATGTAATTTATAGTACATTTTCATTTCATATAATGGTTGTATGTAATCTCATGTAACAGCAACGTTTGTTATTGTTAAGTTTTGGCTGTGCGTAAATCAAATATATTGTTTATACATTTGTTGTTATTTTATTGTTTTTTTTAATATAGGTGGATACAGCCATAGGGTAGTCCTGCTTAAAATAGAAAACAGCACAAATATAAAATAATGGCAGCACTGTTTATGTCATAGCGCAAATAATTACGGAGATATGTATTTTACCATCTGAATTACACATTACATAAATATATACATTTCCATTTCTATACGTGTGTGTACTTCTCTCCGTCGTTGGATTCACGTTAGCGCAGGGTCCGCTTGCACACGACTGTTCACTTGTTCTGATTTATCGACGTTAGCGAAACACAAATCTTCTTTACGCCTGTTAAGCCAGCGCTTCTTAGAATAGCGCAGCCGCTCCTACTGGAACCTTTACTGCCCCAAAGGTTATTTGTCTTGAACACAAATAGCCACATTAAACAATTAAACGCTAACAACAATGAATAACAACAAATAAACAACAATAACTAACAATAATAAATTAACAACAATAAATATTCAAGAACGTTAAAACATCAATGACCAAAGACACTTTAGAACAATTTAGAACTAATTAAAAGTGCATATTCTAAAGTGACCATGTGGCCGTGTTTTAACTATTCAGTACTTTAATGCTCTGCAGCACAAATCACGTGATGGCTTCTTTTGTTTGTTGTGGGTATTAAAAACGTGAGGATAGTGGATTCAAAATGTCCAGAACAAGGCTGAGGGTATAGTGATCTGAGAGCGGGGAAATGCCTTTAATATTAATACCAACGTTTTTAATGTCCGACCCCTTTACCACCTTATACACCATATTCTTATTCTTAGACTGACAGTCTGCAACTGACTGGTCCTTGCCGTGAAATATAGGGTCATGCATTCAAAGACTGACCTCCTGCCTTTTTCTGTGATAGAAGGCACCCCCACGTTCTTGCTCAAGGTGCAGAGTTCTGCCACTGATCTCCTAATAAGAGTTCTACTGTACGCTCAAATAAAGTTTCATGCTGATCAAGTGTGAAGGTATTACCGCACGCCTCCACACTGGCCGTTCTACAAATTACCTGTTCACGCTCCACGTTCCAAACACTTTACCTGTACTGTTTAGTGTGCCGTAGCCGCGCCGTGATTGGCTGACAGGTCAAATGCTGAAAATGAAAATGAAAGCATTCCATCGCGCACTCCACCGTGACGCGCCGGTGCAGCAGATGCGATTCGGACAAGTCAGGCGGCGATCCGTCCGTGCAACGCCGCGATAAGTCGAACAAGCCCATAGAGTTCTCTCGAGTTATTCAGGGTAAAGATATGACAACGCAATTGTCTTAAGGGGGACATTCTGAAATGTCCTTAACGTAGAAAAAGCTTAACGTACTGTAATGTACTAAATCTATGAAACAGGAACACAAGGATACGTGTTTCAGCTTGGCAACCATTTTTATTTGCATTTCTTGTATTTGTGTGTCAAAATCAATTGAACATAAAGTACACGGACCGTTTTCCCCAAATACGTTTTCTTTATAAACCTGAAAAATACATTTGTTGAATTATGTTCAATGCGTTAGAATGTGTGCGCTAACATAGTGTGGTGTCATTGATGTGATTGGCCAGTACTGGTCATTTGAATAGGAGATCTGCGCATGCTCCAAGGAGGTTCTGTAGTTCAGTGCAGAGCAGATGATCGGTTGTGGTTCAGCAGTTGCTGTGAACCAGATAATAAAGGAGAAGAAGAAGAAAGGAAATCCATTCTGGATTTGCGCAATGAAATAAAGAAAGGGCATATTTCCCAGATCAGAAATGAAGTCGAGTGAATTATTCACAGTTGAACATGATTCAATCTTGGTGATTAAAGGTTAAACCTGTTACCATCTCCCTCCATACCTGTCACCTTCACACACCTTCTGATGTGTCTTCCTGAAAGTATAAACTTTTAATGTTCCCACAAAGGACTGGACTGTTACCAGTTTGTGTGCCTGGTCTAACTGGTATTATCCACTTACATTCATGTGAAAGAACCGAATGTCCAACCAGAGACCCTTGACCACAGACGACATTTAGAGCAGCTGGAACTCAAAATCATATTGCAATGGGAATGCTCTCCTCATCACTGTAGAACCAGTCTCAGCACCTATGAAACCCTTTCAGGACAGAACAGTTCGGTTTCTTTGGTCAGGTTTTCAAATCTGTTCATTTAGGTCAGATAGGGCAGATTTGGGGATCTTTTATGTAGCACTTTAATTTATATCTAAGTTATATATTCTAGACTGCCAAAGCAGGTTAATTGGGAAAGCTCATATGAAGGCCTTCATTTACTGTCCATTTAATAATTTTTTCAGTTGCATATTTTCAGTACACTTGTTGCAGAGTTACTTGAGAGCGGGAGAGAGACACAGGCCCAGAGTGAAAGGCAGAGTAAGGCACAGAGAGGGGGTGGTGTTTGGTGTAGAGACTCCAGAAATAAACTCCTCCCACCACCTGTGAAATGTCGCTGCTGATGGTCTCCATGGTAACAAAGATCCCTAGCAGCCAGCAGTGTATGCATGAGAATCGTGCTCTGGGGGAGGTGTTGTGGGGAGGGGCTGCAGTCACACAGCCAACATTACAAATACACTCAGTCTCATTATTAGGGACACAGCTAAACATTAAGAGTTATTATCTATGGTTCACTACAGCATTAGGTAACGCTCCCTCCTGAATGAGCCAACATCAAAGTCTTTGGTGATGCTGCAAACTTCTTTGATGATGTTCATGGTTTTGAAGCTGAAATGTCTACAAAAGGTCACAAGGTATCACTGAACATGGACGATCTGTGTGTGTGTGTGTGTGTTTGTAATCTTGCGTGTGTGTGTGTGCTCGTGTGTGTGCATGCGTGCATATGTGTGTATGTGTGTGTTAAATGCAGGGGGACATGGAGGAATAGGTGTGAATGAATCTCTCTCAGCTACGTGTCTGCCGCACTGGGGAGTTTATTATGAAACATACACATTTATTACCCTGATATACTGGGGTATATGTAAACTCTCTGCATAGACACACAGGGTGCAATCCAGCTTTGAGCAGATCATAACTGTTTTTTCTCATAAACACACATTCATATATGTAAATGGGCAAATGGGGAAGCTGTTCTATTCTATTGACCTTTTGTTCATCAATACTGAACAGTATTGTAGTACGTAGTGGTAGTTGTAGTGTGTGCGGGAGAAAAGTGCCAGGTTACTGTCTGCATGTGTATGCAGCAGTGTGTCTTAATACTGAGTTGTCGGGTGAACAAACTGGTCTCATGAAATTTCGGCCGCTCAGTGGATCACTTGGTATTCTGTAGGTCATCCTTCAACCAACTGATGCCCATGGATTCACAACTAGACATTTTATAAAGACCTATATTTAGTTAAGCTGATTTTATAGAAATTTCCCTTCCTTGAGTGATCCTGGTTATGATGGGATTATCTTCATGATACTTTGGCTTTGAAATATGGCAAATGTGTGGTGTGTGTAGTCTGCCCCAGGAGGCTGTGGAGGTCCCTATGGAGTTGCTTAAGGATTCAATTTAAGGTTAGGGGTTATGGTTCAGCCATTACGGGAGGGTTCTTCCATTAGGGGCGGTTCAGCCATTAGAGGAGGGTGTTAAACCATTAGGGTAGGGTTCGGCCATTAGGGGAGGGTTTAGCCATTAGGGTATGGTTCAGCCATTAGGGGAGGGTTTAGCCATTAGGGTAGGGTTCAGCCATTAGGGTAAGATTTAGCCATTAGGGGAGGGTTCAGCTATTAGGATAGGGTTCCGACATTAAGGTACGGTTCAGACATTAGGGTAGGGTTCAGCTATTAGGGTAGGGTTCAGCCATTAGGGTAAGGTTTAGACATTATTAGAGAAGGGTTTAGCCATTAGGGGAGGGTTCAGCCATTAGGGTAGGATCAGCCATTAGGGGAGGGTTCAGACATGTGGGTAAGGTTCAGCCATTAGGGTAGGGTTTAGTTATTATGGAAGGGTTCAGCCATTAGGGTAGGGTCAGCCATTAGGATAGGTTCAGACATGTGGGTAGGGTTCAGCCATTAGGTTACGGTTCAGACATTGGGTAGGGATCAGGCATTATGGTAGGGTTGTCATTGGGGAAGGTTCAGCCATTAGGGGAGGGTTCAGCCATTAGGGTAGGGAATAGCCATTAGGTTAGCGTTCAGTCATTAGGGTAGAGTTTAGCCATTAGGGGAGGGCTTAGTCATTAAGGGAGGATTCAGTCAGCACTGGATTCACTTGTTAGCCATAATGGACACTAGCCATAATGGACACTAGTTCCTTCACTCACTTACACTGACTCACACATTCATTGCCTGTCTAAATATCTTCACTTTAACTTTTGTCTTTTGAATCTAAACTGTAATTTTAACAACTGATATTTATTTGAACAAACCCTCATGCAATGGATGAGCACCAATTTTGTTTTTCCTCTAGTTTATGTTAATGGTAATAATGTTTAGTATTTTATGATTTGGGATGGTAATACTGTTTACTGTTTTATGATTGAGGATGGTAATAATATTTAGTGTTTTATGATTGGGGCTGGTAATAAAATTTAGTGTTTTATGAGTGGGGATGGTAATAAAGTTTAGTGTTTTATGTTGGGGATGGTAATAATGTTTAGTGTTTTATGTTGGTGATAGTAATAATGTTTAATGTTTTTTGTTTAGTGATGGTAATAATGTTTTATGATTGCTTTGGTAGCTTAGGTTTTTTCTTCACTTGTTTTGAGAGCCCATGACTAACTCTAACCCATCACTACTATGTCTGTAGAATGGATCATGGAATAATGTGAAGGGGATATTCTGAAACTTGTGTATCGTGTATTTATTACACTATACATATGTGTGACATCTGTTCTTTATCCAAGCCTTTAATTACAACATCAGCACAAGGTAAAATAACATCTAGATTAATATTTAATTAAATATAACATACATACAGAGCATCAAAATAAGTGAAAGAAAAATAAGACTTTCTGAGCAAAGATGGACTATTAAAAACATTTGATATGTTGAAGAAACTCATATAAAACAATCGACTATAAAACTACACAAGGATGTCATTTTCCCTGAAACTCTATAAGATTTGCTGAGGTTCCATTGTTTTCCAAATGCTGTATGGGAATGTGCTGTTATGCAGGAGAGAGGAAGGGAGATGATCACTGTTCACTCCCATGGAACAAAGTTTCCTTCTCAAAGGTAAAACAGAAGAATATTATTCCATCATCTCAACAATAAAAAACAGCCCCAGTGGTATAAAGCAAGAGAAATGTTAGATGGCAAGCCTCTGAGAATCTCTCTGACCCCAGCAGAGTGGTAGTGTCCTAAAGCTGTCCTAAAACTGTCCTAAAACTGTCCTAAACTGCTGTTGTTTGCAGTCAGCATGCAGATGTCACTTCACTGACATCTCCCCAAGATCATGTTTCCCTCTTCATGATCACCTGAACCAGGTAATTTTTGTCAGAAAAATAAACTAAGAAATGTCAAACTATAAATACAAAGTTCACAATATATTAATCAACTAATGAAAATAATAATGGACTAAAAGTCTGGAACGCAGGAGTGGAGGTCTGTGTCTTAGCCATCTGAAATAATGAGACTGTTCTTAATCTGACGTTGCTCCAGAAAGTCAGAAGTCTCTTCCACAATTTGTCCAGGGATACGGAAGTCAATGGGGATTGGCTGTGACTGTGTCCGGGGTGGTGTGAGTAATGGGGATGATCTGTGGGGTGGAGTTTTGGGGCTGGAGGCATTTTGTGAGTCCTGGTTGTACATGTTACAGCCAGTGCCCTGTAGGAACTGCATGAAATTCTCCTCTATAGAACCCTCACGGCTGGGCAAGTGGTCCTGCTCCTCCTCCGCTGGCAGTGGGAACAGGAAGGGGAGGTGTTTACTAAGTTCCTGCCGTATCTGCCTGTTCAGGCAGCCATAGAAGAAAGGGTTGGAAGTGAAGCAGAAGTAACCGATCCAGGTGACAACGTCCTCCAGGGGCGGCAGAGTTGCGGGCGGCAGGGACGCCAGTGCTGCGTAGAGGTGGAAGGAGAAATACGGCAGCCAACAAAACAAAAACTGCCCTCCTACAGCTGCCAGCACAGCTGCTGCTTTGCCTCCACCAAACGGCCGGTGGGGTGTGCCACGCCCACCCACACCTGTATCACTCTGGGAGGCGGAGCCTGAGCTGGTCACCATAGTGGAGCGGCTGCTCAGGGACTGGGAACGTCCGCGGCGTGGGCTGTCGGACCAGGTGGGCCGGGGTCCATGTTGCATGGCTGCCACACGGGCCACCTTGAACATGCTGCAGTACACGACCAGGATGAGCAGCAGTGGGCACAGGAAGTACACGAGCGCAAACACAACCATGAATGCCACGCGGTTGGCCCCGCCCCCACTCCAGTGCAGAGAGCATCGTCTGTGTGTTTGGGAAGGTGGAGCAGGTACGGCCCCACCCCCATTAACCGCACCTCCTCCTGTCTCCAGTAAGTGGCTGCGCCCCCCCTGCATTACCCAGGCCAGCAGGGGCAGTGCTGACATAACCAGAGCTTTCACCCAGATCCCGCTAAGAACCCCACCCACCAGTCCAAGGGTCATACGAACCTCGTAGCGCATGGGGTGCAGGACATAGTAATACCTCTCCACATTGATGGCACAGATGGACAGGATGGTGGCGCTGACCAGACACACACTCAGGAACAGGTAGCTGCGACACAGAGTCTCGCTAAAGAAGGCGCGGCCAGACAGCATGCCCAGGGGCATGAGCAGGAGCGCCCCCAACAGGTCCACCAGGCACAGGTGGAACACGAACACAAACTTGCGGAGTTGTGGCGCATTAGCGATGACCAGCATAACAGCTGCATTGCCCACCACAGCCAGCACGTCCATGAGGAGCATGACCAGGAGCGCCAGCGACTGGGACACAGCGCCCCCATCTGGTGGGTCGGATAGAGAGTCGTTGGCCAACCATGGGGGCGGAGCTGAGGAGTTCCTCTGTGACTCCATAGAGGGATGGGAGGAGCCAGGCTGGTGATGTCACTCACGGACCCATCTCCCATCCTTCAGTAAAAGAGAGTTCAGAAAAAACCTTTTTAACTAAATAGCCACAACCTGCGTCACATCAAAAAGGTCTCTGCATATCTGCTAGAGGAGTCCTCTTCATCACCATCATCAGAAATATAATCCTATGCATTATCTTGGCTCTGCAAGCATTCTATGAACAATCTGAATCTGTTTTCAGAAAAAACTCAACTCACCCAAAATCCATTAATTAATCCATTTAAAATGTAATATTATAAGTTGTGTGCATGTGTGTCAGGGTACAGGGTTAGGATTAGAATTTAAACACTTAAAGAGAACACATTCTCCGCTGCTTCAAAGATCAGAATCTTTTACTACAATGCCAAAAATGTAGAGATATAGGTAAATTGAACTGTATATCTGGTTTACGGTTCCTGTAGACTGAAACACACACACACACAGATATACTGCTCACATTGCACTCACCTACACTTGAATTTCTATTCAGGGAATACCTGAAACACTCATTCACACCCCGCCATGGTGTCCATGTGTCCAAATGAGCTGAACATGCACAGCAGTCTGCTTTAAGGAAAAGCCAGCAGGTGTGTATTTATGTATTTATACAGCTGGTATGTGTGCTTGTGAGTATTTATGCAGGTGTGTGTTTATGTGAGTATTTATACAGCAGGTGTGTGTGTGTTTATGTGAGTATTTATACACCAGTTGTGTATTTTATGTGAGCATTTATATAGCAAGTGCGTATTTATGTGAGTATTTATACAGCACTATGTCACTATGTCACTATTGTCACTATGTCACTATTCTATCAGTATTTCTGATTCCCTTTATTTCACACACACACATATACACAAATACACACACATACACACACGCAAACACAAGCACAGACATGCAAACACACACACACAAACACATGCACAGATATGCAAACACACAACCAGGTTGAAGGATCCTGCTTGTTAATGACCTGCCCTTTTATTACACAAGCGAGTAGCGTGTGCACGCACACACACACACACGCACACAACACAGACTCACGTACCTGCTGTGGATAATTTCACCTAGCTAGTGGTATCCTCAAAACTTCATCATCATCATCATCATCATCATCATAAGCAGTCAGCATTGAAACGCCACCAGTCTCTCCTTTTCTCCTTTTACTCTCCTCTTCCTCCCCTCTCTCTCCTCCCCTCTCTCTTCTGTTCTCTCTCTCTCCTCTCCTATGCCTGTTCTCTCTCTTGTGTGGTGAAAAGGATGATATAGGAACAGAGGATTCCTTTTCTGCCTCCTATGGAGGTGAGCGGATTATTCTGTGCTTCTCTCTTTCTCTCTCTCTCACACACACACACATTCAGTGGCTGCAGTGATGGAAAGCAATAGAGCTATGAGGGAGGGAGTACCTGGAGCTGTTGTCTCCTCTGGGTCCTAGTGCCTAATCTGTGAGTTTAGCGTGTGCATGTAAGTTGGTTTGTGTGACTGACTGTGTATGAATGAGTGTGCAAGTGTCTGTACTTTAAGGTTCATGAGTGCACTGTTTGCATTGTTCTGTCTACATCAAGATGAAAACATACATTTACCCTCTCTCTGAAATGCCAGGTTCATTTATCTTGGTCTCCATCACTTGTGTGTACATATGTCTCTCTGCTGTACACATGCACACATGCACTAGCAATGTATATGCATAAATACACAACCATGAACAACACTCTCACACACTCACACACACACAAGCAACTCAAAGACTGGTTATAACAAACAGCCAGTCAAGTGTGCTGAGTGTGTTAGGTGTGTTTAGTGTGTGATAGTGTGACTAGCAAAGATCTTCAGCATAGCTGCAGATCTGAAATGCTCGCAGTTTGTGTGTATGGGCATTTGCATACTGTGTGTGTGTATGCAGACATGTGCCTGTGTGTGTGTGTGAGTGTGTTGTTCATGGTTGTGTATTTATGCATGCATGTCTCCCATTAGTGATGTTAGAGATGTGTGTGTGTGTGTGTGAGTGTGTGTGAGATACTAAAATAGCAGATTCTTGCTCTCTGGCAGCCCCAATCACTGCTGGTGCAAATACAATGGTTTCCATGGTAACCACAAAAATAGAATCCACATTCTGCTCAGAAATAGCGAAGGGCAGCACATCCTCACACACACACACACACATCATCTCCCTCACACAAACACTATACACACACACACACACCCTGTACTGCTGAATTAGATAAGTTGAACAGCAGATCAGACATTATTAGAGGTCCAAGCACATCAGATCAGACACTATTAGGGGTCCAAGCACAGCGGATCAGACATTATTAGGGGTCCAAGCACAACAGATCAGACATCATTAGGGATCCAAGCATGGCAGGTGCTGGAATCTTACTATAATTTTTCTGGTGAGAGAGGTCGTAATGCAAATGTCAATCCACGAAATAGACCAATCCAAAAGGCAGTAGTACAGGGATAAGAACAGGGCCAGAATCAGCAATATGACAAATGTTCAGTAGCACAAAACCAGTGGTGGACGAAGTGCACAAACTACGTTCTTGAGTTAAAGTACAGATACCCAAGGTATTCCATATACTCCATATGAACTATGGTAAAACAAATAACTAGCTAGCTGGCTAAGGCGACCGAGGGCGTTGCTAAGGCAGTTTCTTGTGTACTAGCAATAACCTACTTAGCTAGCTAGCTAACAATGTATACAATGATAATGTCGGACTTATTTTAACATACACAAAGAAGCAGTATGCTGCAAGATATTGTTAGATTTCTCATTAAGGTAAATTACCAGTACGCATATGAAAATAGCTCAGCTCATGTGTTTCCTTAGACTGGTTGGGGAATTCTTAGGCAGACAGAGAAGGCACTTGAAAAAGGAATAGTCATTTTCCTTTTCGACAGATAAGGCCATGGGTTTAGTGGCTAGTTGCAGTTTCTTCCATTTTTATGAAGGGATATGTTCTCCCTAACTGTTACACTGCTGCAGTGACGTTGAACCGAACGCTGATATTTGCAGTATTAGCAAAACTGTGCATAAAATAAATATTCCATCATTTGGTGTGCCATCATTGACGAAGATTAATCAGGGTTCATCTCTCTGCAACAAGAATTTTTAAGTGCTTCTGATGAGTCACAAATATGGCCCACCCCCACTGCCCCGCCCACTTCCCGTACAACTGCACAAATCAATTTTGCAACAAGTACACCGAGATATGTGTTGCAAAAGTCGGAGCAGATTTGAAGATGTGCTGAATTCATGTACAAAAATACAAGTGCAACTTTTAGTTTACAAGTTCTCAAATTAAAAATACAAGTGCAATATTTGGTTTACAAGTTCTCAAATCATGTCCTTCACACTCAAGTTTTGCAACAGATTTACCTTCATAGTTTTGTTATTTTTTTAATGAACCCACATGCCTGAAGGAACAACATTTAACAATGTAGTAGAGTAAAAAGTAAAAGATTTGACTTGAATTTGAAATGTAGTGGAGCTAAAGCAAATATACTTGAGTAAAGAACCACAAAGAAATTACTTGTACAGTAACAAATTACATTTACTTCGTTACTGTCCACCACACACACACACAAGGTAGTTTGGCAATACTTCGCAGAGTTGTAGTGTAACAGTTCCTTAAATAGCAACAGCATAATGGGGAACAGGTGTGTTAGTACTCTGGTGACATATACAGATGCTCCTCAGACTATGATGAACTGGATTATGACTTTCTATTTGACATTATATACATGAATCTTACCAGTTATTTATATTGCTGCATCATATATTAAGTATTTTATTACAAAACTGTATCCCAACTATTATAATGAAACTGCTATATATATAAATGACTGGTTTGACTGGTTATGACTGGTTTATTGGAACATGACCCCATTGTAATTCAAGGAGTGTCTGTACATTGTGTTAGGGCAGTTCTACAGGAACCAGGTCTAGGCCCCTAATCTGGTCCTTTATGAACAGATTCTACATCTCCAGCTCCTCCTGCACAACCACAGAATAATAATAGAAATTAGAAACAATAAATGGAGATTCAGAATCAATTGTGGTGTAAATGATAGTCCACCAGACTAATGATGGTGTAGTACATCAAGCATGTGGTATATGACACGGCTTTAGTACCGAGTTGTGCTTGGTATGCTAATTTGCAATATGAAAATTTAAATTGTTCATCATATAAAGCATTTTGGTCTGGCAGGATCACGTGGTCCAGGTCCAAGTCAGGTGAGTCCAGTTGGTCCAGGGTGAGGAAGCTCAACACCAGTGTCTGCATGCTGTGTAAATGATTCCAAAGGCATTTGATTTAAAATGATTCAATGACTCAAAAATCTACTATGTGATTTCATCATTGTAATGAATCATTTAATTAATAAGTCAAACAACCAATACATCATGAGGAGCTTGCTTTCTATATTATACACTGTTCAATTAGCCATCTCTCATTAAAAATGTTTTTATAACTAAATGTGTGTGTAGCCAGGTGGAGGCACTGTTTCTTTATGTATATGGATACTCTACACAGGGAGACACATGGACAATACAGGCACTGTTACAGAGGGAGAATAGCAGTGTTGACAGCACCAATGCCTTAAATTACACCACACTATAAAACTTCCATTTGCATCTGATGCTTCTGGAATGCACAGGTTAGATGTGCAGTCTCACACACCTGCTCATCTAGCTGATGTGTAATATTTTACCCTTTCCCAACCTTTAACCTTTGTTGTAGAAGAAGACAGATCTACCAGAGGCAGTGGGCTGTAGAGCTTGCGCACTTTAAATTGGCTCAAATGCAACCATTTATGATGTCATAATCCAACTGTTAGATACACACATTCAGATATTTGGGGTAGAGTAGAGCCCTAAGGGCAGGTTTACTTAAATAATGTCTCATTAATGATTTATCAGCATGTCAGCAATACAGCAAACACACACGCACACACAGGCTGTGACATAAGGTGCAATTAGTAATGGTGTGAGTGACATCCTATGTTCAGACCTGACACTGAAACCCTCTGGTGTTACACACACCACTTATTAAAGTTAGAGGTACACAAGCACGATCACATAAAAACATGAATATGCATGAACCAAGGTGTACTTTGATTATACCGGATATCTGACTCCCACTCACAGGACGATAAGAAATTTGAGCTTTTCTTCTTTTCATTGAAATCAACACAAGTGCCAAGTGCATAACCTGACTGTAAATTCCACATTTTCATTTTATTTTGCATTTTTTGTGGTTTGCTTAATTTTTTATTATGTCTATGCTCATCATTCTTAACAGCTCACATCCACTTTGCTGTGCTGATTCATACTGCAATTTCATTGTGCAGTCAGCCATAAATTAATCCTGAAGAGTCATCAAAGTCAAAATTTATTCATATAGTGCTTTTTACAACACATGCCACAAAGCAGCTTTACAAGCACATGGGTCCAGATCCCTAATGAGCAAGCAAGAGCAACAGTGGCAAGGGAAAACTCCCTAGGCGGATTAGGAAGAAACCTTGGGAGGACCAAGACTCAAAAGGGAACCGATCCTCCACTGGGTGGGCTAAATCTTCTCAGAACCAGCCGAATGTCATTCTCAGTGGGCTCACCAAACTCCTCCAACCTGGTTTTGCGTCTGCAGCATCTGAAGCCTTGGTCCACCATTGTTTTCAGGGATGGCTGCTGTGATGGGCACCGACAACCTTGCAGCCACAGTCAGGTGCGACAGTGGAGGCACTGAACATGGCCCACTCAGACTGTGTCTCCCCGGCCTCCTTTGGGATCCGGCTGAATCTCTGCTGGATGTGGGAGTTGAGGATCTTTGACAGGTTCCTCTGCCAAACATTCTCAGCAAACCCTCATGACACGTTTGGGTCTGCTAGGTCTGCCCAGCATCCTTGTCCACCATCTGATCCAACTCACCACTAGGCTGATAGTTCAGCTTTTCTCTTTGCCCGTGTGTTCAACACACTGACACAGGTCTGACAATGTGACTAATAAATCGATCATCGATTGTGGCCTAAAGTGTCCTGGACACCTCATGGACTTTGTGCTCAGACATGATGTTTGCTTTGGTCAAACCGTGACAAGCACAGAATACAAAACACCACTTAGCATTAGAACAGTGAGGGTTAGGGGGCACTTTGCAGTCCCTCCCTCCCTCCCTCCCCCTCCAAGAAGGCCTGGTACACAATTGATGGTTGTGCACCATCACCTTGATTTCCCTCGGTTTTCTTACTCGGCGCATGCACGCAAACATAACCGGGGCAGTCCCGGAAGCGGCTGGCGAAATGGCTATCAAACTCTGAAACGCAGCACCTGCTTCAGGAAATTAAGAATTTAAATTGCGCACTTTTATTAACCAAAGTAACCACAAAATGAAGATACGTATTTGCCGGTAAATTGGGTTGATGTTTACAAAAAAAGCGACAGTAAATTTTAAGTTAACGTCGCATCATCCTGTGAGATTATTCGCTGGTTGCAAATTAGAAATTGAGTTATTACGTGACGCACTTTAGCTTTACTGGTTGCGACTGTGTGTGGATGGTGAACCACGTGGCTGAATAATCAGCGTGTGTTGTGATCCATCAGCCGTTTAAATGTTGAACACCAAACCCCCTCGAAATGAGACACTTCGTGATGTCATAGGGTAGATACATGAACCATGTGTTCGCCGCCGGGTGTCAGAGTGGGACCTGTTCACTCCCGTCTCGGAGCAGTGATGAACAGTTGAGTACACGCGACCACGTTTTGTGAAATGCTCACGCTTTTCCTTCAAAAATGTTTTTTTATTATTAAATCACACGTGGAATTCCCTGACAGACGCGAGCAAGTAGTCGTTTAATGGGATAATTCGTCGGGAACAAAAGCACGTCGTTTGACTGCTAACACTTTCTACGACACGGGACAGGGTTTCGATGCCTCTTTAAAATGGTAAGAATTTTAATGGGAGTGCGTGATATTAGCGAGAAATCTGCATGCATCCGAATGCAATATTGATGACTTCAACTTAAATTGAGAAAAGACTCAAAGAGGATGTTTTACAAGAGATTAAAATGTTAAAATTATACATTATACATATACATATTAAAACTAATTCGAACACACCTGCATAAGATATCAGAGATTGCTGCCGTGTACATGTAGTCAAAATATAGTAAAGTACAGAAGATTTCCAGAGAAACAAGACATTTTGGACAGAGGTCCTTCATCGGATGAGCAAGCAAAGTGCTTTTAAATTGGTAGGAGGAGGAACCAGTTTATATTGGGAAAAGTAGCATCCATGTGGTTGTTCTAAAGAATGTAGATCCGTTCTTGTTCTTTGAGTTTCCCAATGCTACTGCCGTCATAGCAACTGGCAGTACAAATAAATATTTAATTAAGCCAATGTCCGTTAGTATTAAAATGCCATGCCATTTGAAATTACAAATACTACAAATTCTATTCTGACAGTACGAATGTGTTCATCAGACCCATCAAGTGTTCTCTTGGTTTCTTCAACTGATCCATTTGGTTTATACTTTTGGACCAGCAGAACTAAGGTTTGTTTTGTTACCCGATAAGAACCCTGCTCTTCTGCTCTTTCTTGTTAAAGATGTGGAAGTTCACCTGTGATCTAGAAACCAGCAAGAGGCACACGCTACTGCCTACTGGAAACCAGCAGCAAACTGGACATGGCAGTGGACGGGCAACAGACAGCCAGTGTGTGCCAGAGAGCATGTGCAAGAGAGCGTGTGTGTGTGTGAAACAGATTCTTATAATGTTCCTCCTCTCCACTACTGTATTCATTCCTTCGATGGCAGCCTCTGTTGAGAGCTGTAAGGGCACCTGTATCTGTGCCAGCAACATTATTAGCTGTTCCCAGAGGAACCTGTCCAGCATTCCCACATCACTTCCTCACTACACCACTGTGCTGGATCTCAGCTTCAACTCCCTCACCCACCTGCACGCAGACTGCTGGAGCAGCGTGGTGCACTTCAGGGTCCTGCACACACTGCTGCTCAGTCACAACGCCCTGCGCTTCCTGTCCCTGGAGGCCTTTGCGAGGGTGAAGCGTCTGCGGCATCTGGACCTTTCGTCCAATGTCCTCACACAGCTCGATGAGCTCGTCTTTGAACCCCTGCAGCACCTGGAAGTTCTTCTGCTGTACAACAACCACATCTCCAGGATTGACCGGGCAGCTTTTTCTGGCCTGATCAGCCTGCAGATGCTCTACCTGAGCCAGAATCGGGTGACCCGTTTCCCACTGGAGCTCCTCAAGGACCGGCACCGGCTGGAGAGGCTCCGCCTCCTTGATGTCTCATTCAACCAGATCAGGACGCTGCCTCTGGTGGAACTGCAGGCATTGCCAGCATGGCTGAAAAATGGTGTATATTTCCACGACAACCCCCTGGATTGCAGCTGTGAATTGTATGGGATGTTGATTCGTTGGCAGCAGCGGCGCCTCCAGCCTGTGGTTGACTTCCCAGACAGACACGTGTGTACCCAGTCAGGCAGGATCGGCGTCAATGCCCTGCAGCTCCACCTACAGCTCAACTGCAGCATGGTCCGCGTGCGGGACGAAGAGGCCCTTGTCAACCAGCTCCTCATCCTCGACTGTGACTCTCGCCACAGAGATGTAACCAAGACCTGGCTTGTGCCTCTGGCCAATAGCAGCGCGCAGGTGCTGTCTGGCGGGCGTCTGCGTGTGGGCCCATTGCAGACGGAGGACTCAGGTGAATACACGTGTCTGGCGGTGGGGGAGGGGATAAAGGAGAGCGTGGTGGTGATGCTGAGGGTCCACAACGGCACGCGGGGTGTGGGCGGCGGCCTGAGCACGGCCTACACCACTCTGACCTGCTGCTTACTCTGCCTTGCCCTGGCACTGCTCTACCTCTGTGTGCCACCCCACTGCCGCTGCTATGGCAACCAACTAGCCCAAGGCACCCATGGCATGCAGCAAGCCGCCTACCTCACGCCTGAAGAAGCTGGAGAGGAAGAGCACTGATGCTGCCGACTCCATTCGTTCAGACACACACATACACACACTTATGCTATTTCGATTGCCCTGACACAACATGGTTCAACATGGTGTCACTAAGACCAGCCACGTATTCAGTAAACGGTGTAACATCATGGAGTAAGTATCAAGGGAGAACTACCTACAGTGGCACACAAACCAGGAGACAAAACATAAATGTGGACCTCTCCTCTGGGTAGTGTCCCATAGTGCAGCTCTCATGGATCAAAGTACCCAATGGGCTAAAATAAAGACATTTAGATCAGAGGCAGGATCCCTGGAAGAAGGCAGTGATCGAAGGAATGTCAAACTATTTAAAAAATGGTGAAGTAGATAAGATTAAATAAAGCCCCCACAGCTGAGCAAAGTGGTCAGGATGGACACAACAATTTTCAGGATAGAGATTTCTTCAGTTCAGTTCAGTCAAGAGACTGTCTGTTTGTGGGATCGGTTTCCACGCCACTGACATGGTATACGTTGCTCAAGACAAGCCAGAATGCTTGTGCGCTGGTTGTGTTTGTGGGATGTCATGTCAGTCTGAACGGATATATCACAAAGCTCTGTAACTATCAGCTTCCATTAATCTACATGATCCTTTACAGTGGTTTTCCATGAGTCTTTCCCAAGAAGCCTCATGGCTGTACTAGCTCAAAAGGGAGATTCTACCCAATACTGAGCAAAGGGTCTGAATACTTATGACCATGTTATTTGTTTTTCATTTTAAATAAATTTCTACATTTCTGTTTTTCTGTCAAGATGAGGTGCTGAGTGAACATTAATGACAAATAAAAAATGAACTTTTAGCAAATGGCTGCAATGAAACAAAGAGTACCCACTGTATTTTCTTGGGACAAACAGTCTGCACAGGTGATGCACACAGAGTGGCGCAGAAAAGAACAACAACTGACCATCGGAAAAGTTAAACGCCTAAGTACCGGTTACATTACACGAGGCAGTGTAATGAGGACGAATGAACGGCAACAGATCCAAGACGCTGAAGAGCGCGGTGTTTGCCTCGTGGCACTCGGGATGCGATTTGTGGGAATTCAATAAAAGACTAATTATCATGTCCCATTTTTCACATTGTTCTGACTGGTCAAAAGAGATCTGAATCTAGTGTCGTTGCATACGCAGCCAGAAAGTGTATAACGATAAAAGGTTGAAAGGCAGCGAGCCGCAAATTCGAAATGCGCGGTGCCTGCAACGGTATCAATCCCAAAAAAACCTCTTGGTGATTTTTGGAGCGATTTCCTGTTCCCACAGATGACCTGTTCTCCACAATAGTAACTACAGTACCCGGCTCTTCTCTCTCTCGTCGAGATGACCTATTCTCCACAGTGGTGATTACAGTCCCCGGCTCTTTTATCTCTCTCTCTCTCTCTCTCGTTGAGATGTGTCCATGCCTCTTCCTCACCACGATGGCTCGTTATTCCGGTACAAACGCAAGACAGAGAGAAACCGCTGTCCTCCTAAAACCTCATGCACATGATAAACACGCCGATACCAGTTTGAGTAGGCCATTTACATGGCTTCTACCAGCGTGTTCTTACTGAGAGGCTTCTCATTTACATAAATGGGAGACAGCACAGCTAGAGAGAAAGCACTTTTTAGTAGCTTACTAAACAATTATCGTTACAATTTGCTCATTTGAATTCGCGGCTGCATGGTTAAAGTTGCTGTATAAGGCTCTGCTGCCCTCTGCTGGATTAAGTGCGCCAGTGAACGCGAAGGAGCGAAAGAGCAAAATCAACCGCAAGACATCCATCCCTTTCCGGATCTTAGCAGATACATCGCGCAAACTCGTGACACTTAATTCGTGCTCTCAAAATAGAGCCTTATTCACGGGAGAAAAGTTCACAAAATTAACGCGGTCAAACAAGTTTAAAATCAATCACGGTTTGTTACCACGTAAACTGAATCCGTATCCACATAGAGGTGTTTTCACATCTCTGTCCTGCGCACTTTATTCGTTTCGTCATATAAGTGGAGTTCAGGCTATAACAAAGGTTGTCTTTTACCCGGACATGTCCTCTTTTTGAGAGTTAAAAAATGTCCGGGCGGAATTTCACAAACGTCCGGGGTTTTGTTTTACTAGAGCTTACATAGAATTTCGAGAAGCGTTTCATTGACAAACTAGTAACGCCCTCTCCTACCCCTATATGCCCCCCGCGCTGAGGCGTCCTTTTTCAGAACACCCGTTCTATTCCCTTTTATTGATCCTATGTACTGGTACTGAGAACTATCAAAGGACAAATCAGCAGATAAATTAACACACTCGCTTTCTAAGAAACTCCAAATTCTTGTTTTTATTAGTTTAATTCCTTTGAATCGCTGCAGTGTTGGAAGAGAGCTGGCAGCTCCACCAGGCGTTCCTGCACAGCACCCAGTCAGACACACAACCTACATTTCTACCACGCTAGCATTTTACCGTTTTATTGTTGCTGGAGGCTCTAATACATGAATTGTAAGCTTTACAAAAACAAAACAAGACATAATATTCCACCCCAAAATAAAAACACCAACAGAATACAAAGCTTAATGCAGGTGAGAGACAGAGAGAGAAGGGGAGGACAGAGAGGAAGTGTGCGTGTGTGTACCATACGTGTCCACACTGTGTACATCATAGGATTTTCTGCAGCCTCATCTAACAGAATCCTTTTACATCCTATACCAGCCAGCCACACACATGCCTGTGCGCAGACACACACAGTAAGGGTCTCATCACAGATTACCAACAATTAACAGGATGACTAACAATGAAAACAGTAACTAATGCTGAATCCTCAAGCATTCTTAACTCAGGGCTCCAGCCGACTACAGCAACAGCTCTGTTTGGGACAGACCCCCACTGAACACACACCTTCCCAAACTGTAACTGGGACATGAACCAAGAATCACACAGACCAGAGAGGATGAGTGTGTTTGTTTAGATCTGCCACACAAACCCAGGCTCTCGTACACAAGAGGATGAGTGTGTATGGAGGTCCAGTATGGCTCCACACACCATCACGTACATTGGTACGTCTTCCAGACCCACCAGCTGCATGAGACGCAGTTGCGGCTGGTACACTAACGGTCACACTACGACCACGGAACGAGCGAGAAGAGGGGGACAGCCAGGGAGCAGGGGGACGAGGGGACGCCTCGAATCTCACCAACAAAACAAAAATAAAAATAAGACAAAGCATTTCTCCTTTTTTGATGTTTGATTTCAACAGACAGAGTGCAGCTCAAACGAGACAGTAAACTGGAACAACAAAATAAACACAAGGTGGGTGGGTGGGTGGGTGGTGAGAGTGGGTGGGTGGGTGGGTGGTGAGAGTGGGTCTCTAGCTCTGCTGTTTGCGTTTGTTGAGCGCGCCGATCAGGTCAGTTCTTAGGGCGTCCTGCTTGGACTTGTCCGCCAGAGTCTGAACACTCCTGTGGGTGACAGAGAAAACGAGGGATGAGAGAGAGAACGAGGGATGAGACAGGGGATGAGCGATGGAAGAAAGCCCTACAGGAGGGGGCACCAAAAGCTTTCTCTCAGCAACCAGAGAAAGACAATAGTTAATACACACACACACAGATATGGACACAACACTACACTGCTACACATTTCATCTTTCTATTGTAGTATGTCATGCCCTGCTCTCCAGTATGTTAAAATTCCACAGATAAACCCTTGATACTCCAGTGTTAAATCCAGTGTTTGGCCTGCATTAATTGGACCAAAATTGCATTAATTGGATGTTTGTAAATAAATGTCTTGACGCAAAACTGTGAACACGTAGATGCATGTAGATTTTGTTAGAGGCCTCGTTTGTACACTGCACGTATATAAATAAGATGTGTTATTAGTTGCACTACTACCATCTCTCTACTACTACTACTGTACTGCAAAAGACAAAACTGTGACACAATAAATTCTATATTTAACATGTAAAAAGCAATCTCCATGGTAACTCTGTGCAGTTACACAAGTGGCACACTTCCTCCACCTGCAACCTCAAGCACACAGTACAACTACTTTCAGAGCATCCTGCAGTTCCACCCAGTCCCCACAAGAGGGAGCTGATACAGTCTCGCTGCCGTTTGCTACCCCTGGACAGTCTGCGCACACGCACGCACGCACGCACGCACGCGCACACGCGCACACACACACACACACACACACACACACGCACGCAGCCTCCCAGAAAGCTGTGCCCTGGCGCTGTTAAACTGAAACACATTTAGTTCTTTTAAACAAAAACCTTCCACTGAAAGTCAGGAAACAACGTCTGCTGATTCTCTTGTAAAAAGACAAAAAAACAACCATGAGAACTCATGAGTCACACGAGACTTAACACAAATGCACACGTTTGAAATTAGTCCTCAACCCAAACTCAGGGTGGTGAACACCGTTTCTGTTAGGTCCAAAACTTTATACTTTTAGATATTCCTTAGTGTTATTAACAAAATTTTTGCACCTTAGTGGGAAAACTACATGCATAAATGCATATGAGTGAGGGTGAGCAGGAGATCTGAGGGCAGCTTCAGATACCACACATGCACCAACCGCAGTGCAGCAAACACGTGTGCACCACACACATGCGCGTACACACAGTCTCAAAGGCCTATACCTCCAGCCCTACTCTATGAAGATCTGACGCTGCGTGAGAACCTGAGAGAGCTCTTTCTGCAGCTGCCTGTACTTCTGATTATCAGGGAGAGACTCGATAGACCTGGAAATGGGAATGAGAGAGAGAGTGAGCGAGAGTGAGGGAGCGAGTGAGGGAGCGAGAGTGAGGGAGCGAGTGAGAGAGAGAGTGAGGGAGCGAGTGAGGGAGCGAGAGTGAGGGAGCGAGTGAGGGAGCGAGAGTGAGGGAGCGAGTGAGAGAGCGAGTGAGAGAGCGAGTGAGAGAGCGAGTGAGGGAGCGAGTGAGGGAGCGAGTGAGCGAGAGTGAGGGAGCGAGTGAGCGAGAGTGAGGGAGCGAGTGAGCGAGAGTGAGAGAGAGAGTGAGGGAGCGAGTGAGCGAGAGTGAGAGAGAGAGTGAGGGAGCGAGTGAGCGAGAGTGAGGGAGCGAGTGAGGGAGCGAGCGACAGGGAGCAAGAGGTAGAGTGTAGGGGGATAGAGTGAAAAAAGGGAACAGAGATGATGGCAAGGAAAGAGACACAGATAACACGATAGAAGACTGGATGCAAATAGAGAGGAGGGGAGAAGTTGGAGGGGAGGAGAAGAGGGGCAGGAGGATCAAGGGTATGTGAGGAGATCAGAGGAGCTGCTGAAGGACTCGGCGTGAATGCATAAAACAGAACAGACAGCAAAGAGTTGAGGTCAAGGGGTCATGATAAACACGCATGCACGCACACACACACAGGTACAGAAAGACAGACATACGCAGACAGAGACGCACACACAGACAGACAGCTCATACCTGAGGCCATTGACGATGTCCTTGGTTTTGCCAAAGTAGATCTCATTCAGGGTGGAGCGGATCTTATTCTCCATGTCCTGACATCAGAGCAAACAACCACACACACAGTCACTTCACTACTGCATTACCCAGACAACAGAGGAGTGAAACACAGCACACGTCTCACCTCCACGAGACGGCCAATGTTGGCGATGTGTGGGGAGGACTCGCTGACCGTCTCATCTTTCTCCATCTGAGGAGTGAGGGATCAGATATGCCGTGAGAGGGAGGGAGAGAGAGGGGAGGAGGGAGAAAGAGAGAGTTTGTCTGTGTGTCTGTCTCTCTCTCTCCGTGTCTGTCAGTCTGGGTTACTTGTGCCCGTGTTATGCATGGTTGTTATGGTTACCTGCATCCTTGCATGACCTGGTTATGTTTGTATCTGCATCTTTGTGTCAGCTGGATCTTATGATTACCTGTATATATTTTGGTTTGCTACATTTACCTGTATGTCTGTAAATTTTGGTTTGCTACATTTACCTGTATGTCTGTAAATTTTGGTCTTCTAAATTTTACCTGCATATCTGTACATTTTGGTTTGCTACATTTACCTGTCTGGTGAGGCTGCCGCCAAGGTTCATGGTACCAGAGCCAGTTTTGGTCGTCTGAAGCCAAAGCATCACGGTGGAGGTGAGTTTATAATGAGCTGTACGGCCACTGGACTTCTCCTGAGAGAGTGAGAGAGAGATAGAATACTACTGTCAAGAGAATGAGAGGTGTAGGTGTAGGCTGAACCACATAACATCTGAAACTCTGTTACCCAGCAGGCCAAGGTCCCACCTGCACTTCCACCACATGGATGGAGTCCCAGCATCCCTTAATTTTTTTGGAGCCGTCTCCAGCCTTCTTAATGAGGATGACTCCGGCGAAGCCGTGATCCAGATCCCACAGGTACACAGACGAAACTCCGCCTTCAAAATACCTAAGACATACATCAGCAAATCAGGCAGAGTCGAGTGGTTCGGCATACTGTACACTCAGATCCACCTGGGCTGCTGTTTCAGCTGCTCACTGCTGTAGGGGTTTAATTAACAGATCTGAAAACATAAATAACATATATTACATACAATCAGACAGAGAAAAGACTAGTGTTAGGGAACAAGAAGATTCTTAAATTAAATATAGCCAAACTGAACTGTGTGGAGCTCAGCCGGCTAAGTGAGTGGGGTCTCCTGCCCATTCTGACCCGCTGGTGGGAGGGGCCTCTTGCCCATCCCAACTCAGTCAGGTGTGGGAGGAGCTTCATTAACCTGTACGGTTCTGAGAGACGCTGGTCCCAGGACAGCAAACAGAGTATGGCATGAACGAACCAATGTTCTCGATCGGACTTTTCCGCTGATCATTTCAAAAGAAATTATATTGGTGCATGTGAGACTGAATGAAGTGCATCACCGCCCTGGTGGCAGCTGGTCAGAACTCACAGGTCCCTGTACTGATCAAAGGCGTTGTTCGCCTCCACCTCCAGCTTACGCAGGCGGGCAGAGGGCATGGCTCCATCATCGATAGGAGGGTCGTATTTATTACTCCACGGAGATCTGCACAAAACAGACAAAGAATCATCATCCTCTTTTCCTCCTCTACTACTCAAACTACGTAAACTTCACCCTCATCTTGACCATAAAGTCTTATTACTTTAACGCTAGGCCATAAATGAGCAGACGGACAGAGACGGAGACATGGATCTGAGTGGTTGCGTGTCTTCTGAGTGAGTGTGTGTGTGTGTGTGTGTGTGCGCGTTCTGAGTGTGTGTTGAGAGAAGAGTCACGCTGGTTTGATTGCGTCACACACTGCAGAACGTTTGGAGGAGGTGTCACATGTACACAAGTCATGTGTCTCTACACCGGTGAATCTTCAGCTGAGGCTGTTCATTCAGGTGGCTTTGTTCAGCAGTGTTAAATACATTTAAAGGTTCAATATGTGAAAGTGTGATTTTACATAGATTTTATTACAGAGATAGTTATATATAAGCGGTTGTATGAAATGCCTCTAACCCTTCTTTCAGCAAATCATGTGACTGGAGTCACCAACCTCTGTCACACATCGTGAAGCCTGAACAGACTGGGTCAGGGGTGTGTGTTTTAGTAAGGACTGGGGCCAGGCCCATGGGGAAGGATCTGGACTGATGCAGTTCTGCTGCTGACCTGTAGGAGTCGCCATCACGGTTGTAATCACAGAGCAGGTAGTCCTTCCCCACTATTTTGTCCCTGGCGATCTTCAGAGGCTGATCCACAGAGGACAGTAAGTCCTCACACAGGCTGGGCACCTGCAACCACACACACACACACACACACACACTTAATGACTGCACTTTGCAAATGGTCAAAAAAAAAAAAAAAAAAAAAAAGAAAAAAAAAAAAAAAAAGACAACACATGTAAAATTCCCACCAAATGCAGAAATACCTACTGTTGGAAAGCTGATTTGGTTTACCTCACCTCTAGAGAGCTACAACCTAACAGTTTACCTCACCTCTAGAGAGCTACAACCCAACAGTTTCTCACCTCTAGAGAGCTACAACCCAACAGTTTACCTCACCTCTAGAGAGCTACAACCCAACAGTTTACCTCACCTCTAGAGAGCTACAACCTAACAGTTTACCTCACCTCTAGAGAGCTACAACCCAACAGTTTACCTCACCTCTAGAGAGCTACAACTCAACAGTTTACCTCACCTCTAGAGAGCTACAACCCATCAGTTTACCTCACCTCTAGAGAGCTACAACCTAATAGTGACCAGCTGTGTTCCTGTATTGACTACATGGCACAATCTCAGTCTGCCAACCTCACATTTGCTTTAACAGACCCTTAGATCTCACACGCTCATCACGTGATGAGAGTGAACTATGCGGAAAGGCCAGGACAGGCAACCCTCAGCAGAGTGGGCATAACTGGGTGATCCAGGATATGGAGAGATGATCAGATCAGGAAGAGGGTTAGTGAGTCAGAGAGAGAGATAGTGAGAGGGAGAAAGTATAGAGAGTAAATGATGAAGAAAGACAGAGGAGAAAGGGGTGTAAGGGCGACATCTGCCCCATGAAAGGAGTGAGTGACAGCTGTAGTAATAACCACTAACAACCAATGGGGGGGTTGCAGATGGGAAAAAATGGAATACATAATAGAATACATAATACAAAATACATAAAAGCAGTGAAGCAAATAACAAGAAGAGAAAGAACATGAAAAGAGAAAGAATGTGTGTCTGATGGGGTTTATTCTGACAGGACAGAGGGTTGTGCAGGTGTCTCTGCAGGTAGAAGGATGTGTGTGTAAAAGCGGTGCGGTGTGATTGGTCGGATGTACCCCAAACCATCTGCATTCCGGTTCCTCCAGACACAGTTTAAGCTGAATACTGCACTACATTACCCAGTAATGATGCTTGGCCTTCATAACCCAGCTAGGGTATGGGTGTGAGTGTGTGGCAAACGATGTGACTATTGGCCATTTTAAACCACCTTGTGAAGTTCTTGGCTATGATGCATGCGTAGGTGCATGTGTGGGGCCAACACAAACACACACTAACCAGGTCGATGAGGTCACTGAGATTCTTCTCGATCTGCTGTGGGGGCAGACGCCTCATCAGGTCCAGAGCACAGTCTAGCTGCTGATCATTCTGGGGGGGTGAACGAGAGAGAGTATAAGAGATACAGATCATTGCAATTCTTGCTTTATACTTTTTCACAATTATTTGTTTATGTTGCAATAATCTGTGCCAATAACATTTTTAACTGAAATAAAAACAACAAAAAAAACATGAACACATTACTTAGCGCTATGCTGGGGTCTATTCTACACCTGGGATTACAGCAGGCGACAGTCCTTCCCCTGTCTGCTCCAGTCAGTCTTGTACTGAACTCTGTGCAGGAGAATCATGCTTGTGTGTTGGACTCCGTGCAGGATGGAGTCCTGCTACAGCCAGCTGAGCTTTTCACCACAAGGGCAGGAATCACCATTTGCCATGGCCGTGCCATGTTGTTATAGCAACAGCACTCCTAGAGATCGTCGACCTTTGGCAGTGTAAAATCAGTGTTTGGAGGTGTTGCTCCAGTAGCTACATGCGGCACTCAGGTCAGTGGTTTGCTTAGCTAATGAGGTTTAATGGGAATGTCAGAGCAGATGTGCCTGTAAAGTTTTCCACTGCCTGGGGCAGAGTGGGAGGGACAGAACTGTACATTAATCCTGCTATACAGCGGCAGTGTTGCCCCCACAGCTCTGGCCTCAGGATCAGGGGCTGGACATCCTCGATCCTGGGTCTGGAAATATCCGCTCATATAAAAACATGGACGTGTTTTCTCTGACGTCCTCGTGAGTAACTCCACACACAGGACTCAGCTCCTTTAGTGTCTGGCCTCTCCAGGGCCTGGAGGGCTTGTCTGGAACTCGGATATCACGCCTCCTCGGCCCCAAGACGTCATTCTGTTACATGCTGCAGAGGCTGGAGTCTCGAGGGAGGTCCTGGGGCTCACAGAGCCCGAGCGTGAGAACACAGGCATCCTCAGGCTGCACTGCCCAGATCTCCGCGAGCCACTGCTCAAACGGCCACGATTATCCCGCACTCCCACTGAAGGCTGTGGAGCTCACACAGGGGTGTCATATTTCCACACGCTCATACCGAAACATTCTATTCTCAACAATGCAGAATTCAGTAAAAAATTAAATACTTTTTCCACTGTTCCTTCATTTGCACTTCCAGCCATTACCTGCACTCTCGCTGTAGAGGTACAGTCCTGTGCAACACAACACACACACTAACACCTCACTTCATTCTGGAGTGTGAGTGTGTGTCTGAGGCGGAGCTCAGAAGGGTGAGCTCACCCTCTACTGCACACAGAGCTCAGGCCCACAGGCAAGAACGTGGAGGCCAATGGGGCCACGGCACCAGACAGGGGCTCCTAAAAACGTCAGGTTCAGTTCAGGAGCAGAGACACCAGCACCAGATGCCGGTGTGAGTGTGTGTGTGTGAGTGAGTGGAGCACAGAACAGACAGAACCCGTGTGAGCTGCTACAGGATATCTTCTCAGAAACTTCAGGCAGACAGCAGAGCTCCTGTTTAAGTTTTGTTCACAGGCAAATTCCCAATGAAGAAAACAGCACAGCCTTCGTTTTCCTAGAGAGAAAGGCACACTGGGGCTGTACCAAAACACTCATTCTTCATTCAAGGCAAAAGATGCCAAGATTTCAGGAAGTGACCAAAGAAGACATACATCTTTATTCATAGTAAATACATTACTGGAGTACTACTAATTTAAAACAAGGAGGTTTGGCACTGCTTGGAGGATTTAACTGTTAAAAACCTCCATCTGAATGTTTCAATAAGGCATGTACTTTTAACACATAAGGCATTTACAAAAAAAGAGAAGAAAACACTAGCCAATAAATGGGTCATAAATTAGCTGTATTTATGTGGACAAATCAACCTGAAGGCAAACACTCAGAGTGGCCGAGACAGGAACAGAGTGGGGAGCCTAGGGCCATGTAAACTCAAGATCAGTCACACCACAGCATGGAGGTCTGGAGTGAGTGAGCTCAGGGTCTATCTGCCCAACACCTACAGACCCTGACACTGTGTTTAAAACACCTAGCAGTATGCATTAGTGCCCCGCGCTCAGAGACACACTCCTATACAGCAGATGAATCGGGGCCAAGAGAGAAAGTAGTACTTGATCAGTGAGCTATACCACCTGTTTCTTAAGTGTGAACAGACGCGAAAGCTTTTTAAACATTAGAATACATCCACATGGCTTTGGTCATTACGATGTCGTAAATAAGCGATGTTAGATCCTCTGCATGAAGGAATAACTGACGTCCAATGCATCATATCAAAATATTTCATGCCTTCAGAATGTGATGAGTGAAGTGTGTTTTTAGTCACTTGTTGTAAAACAAGGAGGTAAACAATTAATTATTGGTTAAACATTGTTTAATGACGTAGCTAAACTAAGAGATTTATCCGTCTTGGACGACATTAGTGACGCCAGTCTGATACAGACTTTCAGACGTGGCTGTCAAACGAAGTGGTCAAATTCAAATCCACAGGACAGCTATGCCCAGATTAGCAGCGTTCTTAAACGCTGGTTTTGCATTGCAGTCAGCAAGTGTCCCAATACACTAAATTAAGATAATCCACTGTGTTCGGTGGTATTTAAATACGCCAAACCTGGCTATGTTAAAAACATTCTTGCATCAACTTAGTCTTGTTATCCTAGTCTACATCTGCGCGGAAGTCCAGCGCTTACATGGAGACTAACACTATCCGTACATAATAGGTTTGGAGACTCGATCAGAGTTTGGCGACAAGCCACAAACAGCTGCACGAAGACGTGACACTTGTAACCAAAACTCTTCAACACGCCGAAACCCAAACGAGCCAGGCACTTAGCGAGCGAAACCCCAAACATCCTGCGCTCACACTTCGGTAACTTAGCTTGCCAGCTAGCAAGCTGTATACAAAACACCCGACACCGCCGAGCAGGGAGACTTAAGAATAACGTCTTAGTTTATTTCGGCGTACACATAAATAGTTGAGGCTGTATTTGGGTGGCATCGGAGAAGCAGCGCTCAACACTTCCTATAAAAGGTCGTCGCTCGTAGTCCTGACACCCGCTAGAAAAACGCAGCTGGCTAGCTTAGCCGCACAGCCCCACCTCCACCACCTCCACCCTGTCTTACCATGTCTGCGGTGCTCGGAGACTGGATACACGCTCGCCGACGCCTTTAATTGTTCTTTTGAGTGTGCTTGCTCGGTCCGTCCTGCTTCGCGGTAACCGTGTTTGTCCCCGCCGAGCGGATGCTATTTCTCTTCGCCTCGGTGGCGGAGCCCAACCCTGTCAGCGAATTCACTTCCTCATCCGGGGCTACAGGGAAAGGGGGACTGAAAACGAGCTGTGGTTGCATATCCGGGTCATTCAAAACCTTAACCCGACCGACCAATCAGAGCGAGCTAAGTAAGGCATGGCCAAGTATGGAAAAGGACAGGGCGTGTCATAGTGGCGTGACGGTGGGTGCAGGGTGTGCCCGGCACTGCTGTGGTCCCATCCTGAGCTGAACTCCAACAGTACAACTACGCTGATATGTTTAGTTTGATGAGATGGCTTTTAGGTCTTGCGCTTAAAGCGTAGCTTCCAACAAGGAATGGGGGGGTTCATTCTATGTTTTGTAGAATGAAAACTACAACATATATGGCCGGTAAGACTTGTTTTTTCGTGTGGAAACACGAAAACATAGTCAGTCTTTATCTTTATTTTGCCTTCATACTGTGGTAAAATACTGAAAATCCATGGGCAAATAATTATTTGTGAATTTCTCCTCTAGCAGGTCTCGTGTACGGCTTTCAGTGGCACTTCGGTTGAATTAGCCTAATGAATTTATCTATTTCCAACGTCCATGTAATGATAGTTGAATAATGGTCTGAAACGATCTAACAAAAATGCGAAGGCCTTCTGTTGACTTAATCATAACAGCTCAGCTATAAAAAAAACCTTAGTGTACTGTAGGCTAGTACGGCTAGCGTTCCTGCTTGATTTTTTTCTGTGAGATGCACAGACGTTCTTGGATACTTGCTTTGCTGAACACAAAAAGGGTTCATCGCACAAGCTTCCCTCTTCTCACTCCCGCGGTTTCACACACACGATGAACCACCACGTGCAGGTGACAGACAAGGGCGAGGAAGTGTGCATAGAAATAGCTTCTTTATTTTTTTACTTTTTTATACAGAACCATATACAAATATACAAAGTCTCGTCGAGGATGTCATAACTACCAGTTACAATCAGAATCAGAATACTTCATTGATCCCTGAGGGGAAATTGCAGAGACAAGCTAGGGAGCGTAAATTAATGCGGTGAATGTGGTATTTTACTAAAAGTATGTCTACATTTATGACATCAGAGAAATCTGAACTTAAGTTTTCCGCGTAAAATTAAATGGCATCGACACCAAAGGAAGCAATGTTAAGTTTGAGATTAATCCAGTTTCTAATGTCCATCCAAATGTTATTGACATGAAATATATTTACAAAAAATATTGACATGAAAAAATTGACTTCTTCTGACTTTCAAAAGGCACATGAAGCAACATCAAGTTTAAATCTTTCAAGAAACATGGCTACAGGATATATCTTATGTTTTATTTTGGAATGAGTCTCTTTCACTTTAGGAGATATGGGCCATTTAACACATTTGGAATGAGCAAAAGCCATTGTGGTTTTATAATTTGTATTGTTCCTTGAAAGAATTCCTATTATATTCATAGTAAATCTTTTGTCTCATACCATCATTGATAATCTTATTACACTTGAAGTCAACTAAGGTCCATTCATTCACTTTTAATGTGGGCATCGAAACAGTCACCTCTGAATATACAATGACATTTCTGAGTAATTGAATCAGTGCTAAAGGAACTGCTTTGCACACATTCTTAAGTTCTTTATGACAACAACTGAGATCATATTTTTCAACAAAGGATGAGAAATTTAAAAGATCTCCATGACAGTCTAAAACATCCTTTACAAAAACAATACCTTTTTCATACAGATCTTTTCTAAATATTGACTTCCTACAAGCTGTGATTGCCCTATTATTCCATAATTTTGATCCATGAGGAGAAGTAATGTTGAAATATAATTTTCCAGAACAAGAATTTGTGGAAGTATGATAGTTTAACTATCTGAGATGTTAACATCTTCTCTTCTAAATACATTCTTAGATACTAATATTCTTAAATATTTAACTTCATTTTCAACCCTGATTGATTAAATGTTTTTATTTCATTCATCAATTATGAATGGAAAGAATCTCACATATTTTAATGTTAAGTCATAAACCTGAAGCCTTGGAGAATAACAAAACTGTATTAAGGGCTCTTTTAACCAATCATTTTTCAAAAACAATGCAGTATGATCAACTGGCTAAACTTTTATTCTCAATCATATATGTTAATTCCTTGCAACAAATTACTATTATTGATTTGAAGGGCTAATAATTGAGTAGTCAAGATTTTGGGGAAATAGGGCAAACCCGACGAATGCCTCGCTGGATCTTAAATCTAGAAGTAAGTCCCGGGTTACAGAAATCGAACTATAGATATCACTATAAAACATCTTAATTAATCCACAAAAATCAGAAATAGCTTTAGGTATGGGGGATGGATTTTCTATCCGCGGGCAGTCTGAAAATCTCGCGATATTTTCTAGAATTCTGAAGACACAGGCAGCTCAAGTATGGCGGACGAGCTCGGACGAAAGTGGGACCGGTGCCTCGCCGATAGCGCTGTTAAATTGGGTAATTATAACCACATTGTGTTACTTATCAATAAAGTTTTACATGTTTTCCACCGTGGGACGTGTACGTGTTTGAGTAAACTTCAGTTTGCACTTCAGTCCTCTACTTCGATGTTCAGTAATGTGGGCCAGGCTAGGTCACCGTGAGCTTTCAACATTTAGCTAGCTAGATAATAACGCCATGGCAGTTTAATAATACGAGTTATTATTCAGGAAGGTTTTGGGACGGGTGTTTCAGTGCCTCTTACTCGTGCCTCGTTTGACGGTTGTGCGCTGTGACACGGTTCGTGTCCTTCAAAACATCACTATGCTAACTATGCTAACCAGCTAACAAGCTATCAGACGCCCCTTTGCCCAGAGGCGGTGTACAGCTGTCCCACTGTGGCTGGGCTCCTGTCGGGCAAGTATCGGTCTTATTTAACTAGTAGGATCTAATATTAAGACCTACTGCTATTCTGTAGTATGTCTACATTACGCTTATGCAGTGACTTTTAAATGTTAAAGACATGACCCGGGAGCGTCAGGTGGTTTACAGTTTATCAACGGAGTCTACAAATGTTTCAGATAGTAAATCTAAATTCAAAACAGGTTGTTGACAGGACTGGCCTTCTCTGTCGGTGCATCTATTTCTGGAATATTTGCCGACTGCTTTAATTTCCTTTTAGCAACCGTTAATAAGTAATTGTTCATAACCCACAAGGAAATCAGTAATGCTGTATTGAAGTGCCTGAAAGTTACAAATTATTATTAAAAATACTATTAAAAATAAGCTCGAAACGAATAGGAATACAAAATCAAAGTAAAAAAAATACTCAGAACTTTTAATGTTTGTGACACCACCTACAATGTAAATGTTTTAAATAACACATGGTTGCTCCATATGCAGTAGTATTTACAATACAGCCAATATGCTAATTAAAGCACACTACATATTGTGACATGATTTATTACAATAGCAAAGGCATAGCCTCACATCACCCACCCCTGGTGGTACTGGCATTAAACCCTCAAAGTCTAAACACTTTAGTGCCAAAGCTCATTTGCTTGGTATGGTTGATTTTGTACCAGAGAGGCAGCTGAACAACCCCGGACAGGCTGTTGCGTGTGGAACTAAATCAAAGCAGTTTTAAATATAAAAGCAAGAGCATGTTTGAGGCACAGTATACCAGAGGTTGTCAGTGTCTCTGTTGGGGACACCATGTGTAGCATGTTTCTGTGTTTCTGGCCTGACTACTCTTGGTGGTTTTGATTATAATGCGAGGAGTTGAATAAGCAGTTGAATAAGATTATCAAGGAGTTGAATAAGATAGTCCAGAGCAGGGAAAATGGATTCCATGGTGGGGTTTTTTGCTCCTGTGGTGGGGTTTGGTGTTGGCTTGTGCCATTTGTTGTGCAGGGGTTTGATGTCAGCCCGTGGTTGTTTGCTGTGGTGGTATTTGGTGCTTTAGTGGAGTTTGTTGTAGACCCCGTTGTGGGGTTTGGTTCTCGTGTGGTTGTTTCTGGCCAGAGCTGGCTGCTGTGTTCCCTCCCTGGTTTGCAGGACTGGCAAAGGAAGGTTTGGGCTCAGATAGAGACCGTTAGATACACACATGTGGTTTTAATGAGATGTTCTCAGAAGAATTGATTTGCTTCTCTTCTCTGCTACGGCAGATCGTAAAGCATGCTATCCTCAAAGTGGAGTGAAGTTTTCCCAGAGTCAGTAGGAGTTGGCACGGAAGCCAGAGGCCGTTCCTGGGAATGGGGGTGAGTGTTGGTGGGTTCTGGGGGGTAATGCCACAGTGTCTATAACACACAGCTTTAGGGGGTTTTATTATTCTTTTTCCCCATCCCTTTTAGGAACTGCAGCTTTAGAGCAGGTTAAAAACAGTGGGCCAGAAACAAAGGCTGAATAAAAGAGGCAGTTGTGTGGGGAGTGGGATGGATGGAGGGAGGGAGAAGAGAGAGAGAGAGAGGGAAGAAGGAGGTCAGAGTGCAGTACTGTCCTCAGGCTGTTGATAATGGTATTATGGTATTGTTAAGCATAGCACATACTTGGCAGACTGCTCCTGCTGTTCTGTGCTCTGAGAGAGAGGGAGAGAAAGTGGACGGGGGGGATGGACTACTTCAGCCAAGTCAAAATCTCGAAGCCCCAAAGTCAGAGTTATGCTTGGAGAGGGGAAGAGATGATGAAGGAGAGCAAGAGAGAGAGAGAGCGAGGTAGAGGGAAACTGCGGAGGCAGAGTACTGCGGAGTATTACTGTGGTCTTTAGCTCAGTCGGCTAAGCGGTGGAATGTTGTTTGGTGTTTTTGTGGTGCTGTTTGACAGGAGGTTGTGTAATGGGTTCTGTGTCGTCTGACTTCAGAGCCAATCTCAGTGTCCCTTTTAAAGGGTAGAACAGAACAGAGCAAACGTGCGGATTTAGTTTTCTGTACTGGCGGCAGCCGGAGGGAGTGAGAGAGAGGGAGGGTGAGGGAGAGACAAAGAGTTTGTGCAAGGTTTGTGAGATCCAACATAGCACTCATCCACCCTGGCATGCCTGATTTTCTTTCTCCTGTTACATTTCCCCTTTCCTTCTCCCCTGTCCTCTCACCCCTTACATGCCTCCCCCACCTTTCAGTGCATCTGGCCAGCAGGTGCTGTTTACCAGTCCTGAGGTCAGAGGCCACCTTAGGTTACCTTCTCACCTTGTTCCGGCAAACTTTCTTGTCCAGTGATTATATGTAGTCATATTATATGTATATAGTTATATGTATATATATATTATCTATAGTGTATGTGAGTGTGTATAAAAATACAGTATTTATTCTTCATGGTTTTAAAGCTAATATGTATATTTAATTTCTCTCTCTTCCCTCTCACTCTCCCTGTCACACACTCTCTCTCTAGTAACCGGCATTGGTGTGGGTGCCGTGATCTCCTTGCTGTTTTTGAAACGTGAGTTGTGCTTTTCTCTTTCCCTCCCTTTTTATCCAGTAAAGACTGATTTTTGTCAGTGGATTTGTGGCACCATATGGTGTTATAAACACATTAATCACACTGAGGGATTCTTCATGAAAATCCTTTTTTTGACGTAGTTGGTTATGTGTTGACGTGCAGGCGTCGAGCTGAGCTGCTCTATCCTGCTCCACCCTCCTTGTTTCAGCTCCTCTGCAGTCACCAGGCCCTTTAGGGTCAGGTGGTGCTGGGGTAGGTGGAGTGCCCATCTGATGCGCTGAGGGGTGACCAAAAAAAAAGATGTGTGTTTCTGTGCGTGTGTGTGTGTAGGACGCTCCTGGCCAGTAGCGTTTGGAGCAGGTATGGGACTGGGAACAGCTTACTCCAACTGCCAACACGACTTCAGATCCCCCCACCTCCTGCATGGACACATGGTGAAGGTAATCCTCGTCCCACACACACACCACCAGCAGCACTCAGCAAACACTGTTGCCCAGTTACAGACAGAAAAAAATACTAAAGAGGCTCACATGATCAGATTTCCAGTAACTGTCTTCCTGAAGCTGGTGACGTATCAGCTCTGCTGTTAACAAGAGTACATATTAAAGTTCACAGAGCTCCGATGGTGCGGAATAAAACTAAACAGATTTCTCTCTCCTGTCTCTCCCCTCTCTCTCTTTCTTAGGACCAGTAGAGGCGCTAGTGCTGTGTTCTCCTCTGCGTTTTTGAGTGTTCTGTGTCGCTGCCTTTCTTCCACTGTCTTGTTTTCCGGTCTGCGGGTTCTGTCTGAGATATGTGTGAGAGTGTGTGCGTGAGGGTCTTTAATAAAAACTAAAACAGTTTAACAGGAAAGAGATGTGTGCTCTTCTTTGATCAGAGGGAGTTCTGGATGTTCTGTTGGGGTGGGATGTGTAAATTTGAATGAGTAAGAAAGAGGAAGAGCATGTGTGTGTGGTGAATGAGTAAGAAACAGTGTGTGTGAGAGAGGTGTGTGTTGGTATGAGATAAGAGTTAGTTATGTATGCTCATATAAGGGATAGTGAGAGAGCAGTTTGTGTGTGTGTGTATTAATGAGTGTGAGAGTTAAACCCCTGCTGTTTAGGAATGGAAGCCAGGTTCAGCACCTGCAGCCCAGAGGGGACGAAGGGGCAGAGAGAGAGAGAGACAGAGAAGAAAGGGGGGGGGGGGAGAAGTAGAAAAGGGAAAACGAGGGACTGAAACAAAAAAAGATTTTGGAGAGCTAAAGGAGGGAAACTAAAACGCAGAATAAACATTTCTGTTGGAATGATGCAGGATAAGATCAGTGAGCATGCACATGAGGGAGAGAGAGAGAGAGGGAGGCAGAAAGAGGGAGGGAGAGAGAGGGGTGAGACTGCACTGTAAGACAGAGGGAGGGCTGTGTGTAATTGTGTGTGAGGGGGGGTTGGATTATTAGGCAATAATGAGTGCCATTTACAGTAATGTGGGTCACACATGTCAGAGCTAACACTGCTAATGCATGTAAAGTAGTAACTGGTTAATACAGAGCAGACACACACACATGCGCACACACACACACACACACACACAGCTGCTCCCCAGACTCCGCAAACCCACACACTCCAGTCTGAACTAGAACAGTGTGTGTGTAGCATTGGAAGCAATCATGTGGCCTTGACAAGTTGGGAATGATTATGTTTACATGTCTGCATTCATTCTGTGTGTGTGTGTGTGTGTGTTACATCCTAGTGCAGCAGAATGTAGAGAATGTTCTAGAATGCCAGTTTTGGGTTGAGCTCAAAACTTATTACTAACAGGTGAGCGTCCAACCCCCTTCCCACACACACACATCATGTTTTTTTGTGCTCAGCCTCACAATTAAGCCGTCCAATCACACCCATGAGGGGCTCCTGTACTCACGCAGGGCTGCTCTGAAATCATGCGCCGCTGAGTAAACATTAACACCTCTGGGTTCGTCTTGTCTCCTTGGCACTGTAAAAAGCATTTCTCAGCCAGTGAGGCGAGCAAGAAGGGGGGGCAGAGGTTTCGTCTGGACACCTGCAGAGAGGGAGAAGGAGAGAAACATCTGTCAGACATGAGAGTACCTGTTCGTACCTGTCTGAGAGATTCTCTTGTACACACTCATGATCCCACTGACACTTAAATCAACATACGTACAATCATTGCATTCGCAAATAAACATTTACACCCTTAGAAAAGAGAACTTTGCCAGTGAGACTGTTGAAGAGCACTTTGGTTGGTGTTACACATTTCCTAGAGGTAAAGCGTCATCAAACCTTGGATCCACATGGCACTAAAGCAGTTCTCTCTAACCTAAACGTGAGATCTTTTGACATCTTGGTATCTGACATTATTTACATTATCCCTCTGGTGTGGGCACCTAACCTCGGGTGGTTCTGGGTTTGTACACGATGCCTGTCAACTACTGCTCATACTCCACTCATATTAACATGCCTGTCAACTACTGCTCATACTCCACTCATATTAACACAATCTTAAAATATTACCGGTCATGAGATCCAGACGTTTTTAAGAACTCTTCTAATGAAAGAGTTGAAGAAGTAAAAGAAAGCTGACATGGTTGCCTTATCCTCTCAGTTTCCAATGAATCCTCTGAGGTAATAAAGATGGCGCGCGGACGTCTTCGCGCGCTCCTTACATTAATTGCGGGTAGGCCTGCGCTGCAGCACTGCGTGTCGACCACCTTCACCGCTTTGAGTTATGCGTTCTGACTGCTAAGCATTTGGACATTTAATAGCCTCCAGAGCCCGTCTTTTAAATCCCGTTTTGTGGTTTGTAGTTTGTCTTGCAGAAACAAACCAATCCACAATGCTATGTTTTTCTTGACAAACTAAGACCAGATTGAGAGGTTTCAGCGTTTTTAATCCGCCCGCAAAGTGTGGAAGCTACTCTTCATCCTCACACCAGCCACCCCAGCAGGGTTCGGGGTCGGGTTTAGACAGGCTTCACATTGTGAAGGGGTTTTCAAACATGACAAACGCGTTTCGCTCCCTTTCGCTCCGCGCGCGGGGCTCCACGGGGCTTCTGGTGAACTTCCCTGCCGCACCTACAAACGCAAAGTAAAAAAACACAAGACAGCGGACGAGAACAACGCCAGAAGACCGCGGACATTCGAGGAGCAAAAATCTCTTCTGATACTATTTCATGGTGAGGTCGAAAGGGGATGAGGGGAGGGATCTAGCGGTCTGAGAAATAGATAGGGTTACTTCTCTGCGCTATCTGTTCTTACACCGCCCGCCTTTCTCCGCTCGGTGATGTAATTGCTTTACTTTTTCTTGGTCATTACTGGGCGAATCCTTGTCGCTTCCTCTGTCCACCGCTGATATACTATTTGGTCATCATCAGCAACTAGTTTCGACCATCTCCCCTCCGTCTCGCCGTCGCCTACGGGGCGGGCAGCGAGAAAGTGCGGGGAGGAATACGGTGTGCTCGGTTTAACGGAGGAAGATCGAACGTTTCTGTGGACTGTCGTCTTCTCGGCGACTCTAACCAGTATGCGAAGTGAACTTTTTTGACTCCCAAGTTACCCTTTAATTGTCTTTGTGTCGAGAAGATAAGACGGACAAGTGACAGTTATTTAGACAGTTCCGCAGCATTTCCTAAAAGCAGGGTGAGTCAAACCGATCATGTTTTGATTAGTGGTAGTTATATTGTATTCTTCCAAATTAAACTACAAAGTTAAGTTTGAGTGCGTCAAATGTAGGCCTAATATAATTTTTTATTATTTCAGCATTATTTAATCATATTTCAGAAACTTAAGTGACTACTTTTGCGTCATCTTGAGGAAACAGACTCAATCCGCACGTATTTAACTAGCTGTGGTGAGTTCAAGTTTACTTGTTTTTTATAATAATAAAGTATTAGTTTTTACTGTCAAATATTGAAATGGGTCATGCAGTAGAATCAGGATGTTTCCAGCTTTTCTGTGGTCCTTATTCTTGTCGCGCACGGTTTTGCAGCCACAGGCTATGTCGAATTTGGACAGGAATATTGAATCAGTGCGGAATGTTATTTTTGAAAGGAAGACCGTGGGCTGTTTGAAGGCGGTTTGCTTGTAGCCGTAACTGAGGATGCTCAGCGTCTTTTAAGTTAAACAATTTCCCCTAGGGACAAGGACAATATGTTTTTTGAGACGCATCGATACGTGTGGTATTCGGGTTTATTGGAGTCAGGTGGAGACTCTCTCTCTCTCTGTCTCTCTCTCTCTCTCTCTCTCTCTCTCTCTCTCTCTCTCTCTCTCTCTCTCTCTCTCTCTCTCTCTCTCTCTATCTCTCTCTATTGCGCTGCTAGTCTTTCCCAAGCTCCCTTTGTGTGTTACGTAGGGTCGTACTGGGCCGGCCTCGGCCATCTGAGCCCTCTGAAGCTGATTACTGCTCCGTGGCTGCGCACATCACTGGAGCCAACCTGCCCTGCGCGTTCACAACAGCGCAGCAGTATCAGTCACACATGATTCCAAGAGCTTAGAATAATAATTTTAAATAGTAAAATAAAACAATGTATTCGACTTATTTCTGTTGTTGTAAATAAAAAAAAACATTAAGTGTAATAATAACATAAAATATTAATCTATTTGTTTGATGACTGAATACTGTGCTGGGTAACTGACAGATTGTATTGTATTACCTCATGTAGAGACATCCTGTCACAGACACAAGCATAGCTTAAGACTCCAAGTAGATCACTATAGTCTAATGTCTCACCGTTAGTCTGTGGTAATTAGAATGTTGCAGCGAAAGAAAGTGGGGATGGATCCTTGCTGAGATAGCCTAATCTGTCCTGCAGGATTATAGCCAGCGTGGTCAAACCATGTCACGTTCATGTGCGTTCCCCTCCAGGTGCAGTGATGTGGTCGGGGGCTGTGATTGGCTGTGTGCTGCTGCTGCTGTGTTCAGCGGCTCCGCCTGCACACATCAACCGCCTGGCGCTGTTCCCTGACAAGAGCGCCTGGTGTGAGGCCAAGAATATCACGCAGATAGTTGGGCACACAGGCTGCCAGGCGCGCTCCATCCAAAACAGGTCACACACACACACACATACGCACACACACACACACACACACACACACACACAGGCTGCCAGGCGCGCTCCATCCAAAACAGGTCACACACACACACACACACACACAGGCTGCCAGGCGTGCTCCATCCAAAACAGGTCACACACACACACACACACACACACACACACACACACACACACACACACAGGCTGCCAGGCGCACGCCATCCAAAACAGGTCACACACACACACACACACACACACACACACAGGCTGCCAGGCGTGCGCCATCCAAAACAGGTTACACACACACACACAAACGTACACACACACATGCGTGCACACACACGAAGGTTGAGTATGTGGCTATGTTTGCCACAAAAATGTACAATACTATAGCACAATACATAGATTTTGAAGGAGAATGGTTCTCACATTTTGCTATGTTTGTATAAGACATCTTTATTGGGCAACACACAGATTATAGCATATGTGTATTATTAAATGTTGGCCCTGTGCTATACGGTGGTGAGGAAAGTAGCTTTACAAAATGCTGTATGTAACATGAGATGCATAAACTGACCTGACAGTGAAAAGGTACAGTGGATAAATGAGGTCTTGTTTAAAGTAAATGTTTGTCATGTTTCAAGAGTCAGCAGGTTCTCACCATAATGCACTATATATCACTATTTCATGAGCTCACTGGTGGATGTGTAAATGCACAAGTACAGTAATTCTGTAACACCCTGAGTTTACAGTGTGACCTTAGAGATGGTGGACTGTATGCAGTATTGCACTACAACCACCAGTGGACAGTTATTATAAATGATAAAAATTGTAATTATAAAACAACAATAATAACAACGATAATGACAACAGCAATGATAGTAACGATGATAAGCAGAAGAATGTTGCAGAAGAATGTTGAAGAATCACCTTTTATCAGTCCAAAGGCACTTTACAGTAATCCCACCAACCCCAATGATGGACAATCTGAACCTACCAGTCTGGGCTGGTTTGGCCGAGGATCTGAGTGTACACTCAGAGGGGTCTTCTGCATTCCCCTCCGATGTAGTCTACGTAGAACCACTTAATCTTCTATCCTAGAAATCCCAGATTGGATACCTAAAACACAACTGAAGAATCCAAGTAGATCAATATGAAGTAGATCAATAGGAAGATCAATATGAAGTAGATCCAAAAAGTCAGTTGCACCCTGAACTCACACACCTTGTGTATATTGGTGCATGTGCGCTTGTGTGTGTATATATAGTACTATATATAGTGGCAGGGTATATATTTTATAGTGCTTTAGATACAGTGTGTGTGTGTGTTATGCAGGGTATGTTTGGTACAGTGCTTTAGCTAATGGGTGTGTGTGTGTGATGCAGGTTGTGTTTGGGACAGTGCTTTAGCTAATGTGTGTGTGTGTGATGCAGGGCGTGTTTGGGACAGTGCTTTAGCTTATGTGTGTGTGTGTGTGTGTGTGTGTGTGATACAGGGCTTGTTTGGCACAGTGCTTTAGCTAATGTGTGTGTGTGTGTGTGTGATGCAGGTTGTGTTTGGGACAGTGCTTTAGCTTATGTGTGTGTGTATGTGTGATGCAGGGCTTGTTTGGCACAGTGCTTTAGCTAATGTGTGTGTGTGTGTGATGCAGGGCATGTTTGGATGTTTGGGACAGCGCTTTAGCTAATGGGTGTGTGTGTGTGTGTGATGCAGGGCATGTTTGGGACATTGCTTTAGCTAATGTGTGTGTGTGTATGTGTGTGTGTGTGTGTGATGCAGGGCATGTTTGGGACAGTGCTTTAGCTAATGTGTTTGTGTGTGTGTGTGTGTGTGTGTGTGATGCAGGGCATGTTTGGGACAGTGCTTTAGCTAATGTATGTGTGTGTGTGTGAGAGATGCAGGGCATGTTTGGGACAGTGCTTAAGCTAATGTGTGTGTGTGTGTGTGTGATGCAGGGCGTGTTTGGGACAGTGCTTAAGCTAATGTGTGTGTGTGTGTGTGTGTGTGTGTGTGTGTGTTTGTGTGTGATGCAGGGCGTGTTTGGGACAGTGCTTTAGCTACAGTGTGCCCAACACTTTTCCCCAGTCCACCGAGTCCTTGGTGCACTGTGACTCCTGCATGCCAGCTCAGACTCAGTGGGAAGTGGTGAGTTATCTTATTATCTTCTTATAGTGTGTTTATAATGCACAACTGATGTCTATGTATATATGTAATGTGCTTGTGTGTGTGTGTGTGTGTGTGTGTGTGTGAATGTCAGTGGGTGTGCCTCTCCTGCTTGGTGCCATGTACACTGTGAGAGACACTACATTACAAAAAATAGACAAAAGAGACATCTCTCTTATTGCACTAGGGGGCAACATAGAGCAAAGAACTCCGGGCAGGTCATAGGTTACTGAGAAAATGTTCATTTGCAAGCTAAGATTTTGAAGATTCCTGTAGACTCATTTAGAAAATGTGTGTGTGTGTGTGTGTGTAATCTTGCATCATTGGTTCATCTACTGGCAGCACTGTGATGTTTTCAGGCATGGTCTCAGATTGTTCAGCAATGATGAGCAGGTTTAGTTGGTGTTGTTGTCATCTCTGCAGTAACATGCAGGTAAAACTGTGAGATGTACTTTAGATGTGTAAAGATGAACGATGCATGAACAGTCCATGAAGACAAGATGTTCCAGTGATCCGCGGGCAGTTCCAGCAGGTTTATCTGTGTTAATTAAATGGAGGTCCAGAGGGGTCCAGACTCGGTTCTGATGGTCTATGTGACACTGAGTTCTACCCACATCATCATGACAAACCCAAGTGAACGCACAGTGGCTGGATGACTGCGCCAACACTTCAGATTGCCAGAAACCTCTACATCCAAGGGCGAATGGTGTTTTTAACAAGGGTTTCACTGTTTTATTTGAGTGGTTTTGGAATGAGGTTTGGAGTATGGCTGTGGTGGATGTGTTTAAAGAATGGCTGTTGAATCGTGTTTGAAATGTGGCCATGAAATGGTGTTTGAAGCTCGGCTGTGAAACGAAGCTTCAGAGTGGAAGAGTGGCCATGTGTTTGAAAAGGAAATTACAGTACTATTAGCCCTAAGGCATTTAATGAGATCCCTTTAATGAGATTTAATGAGCAGACACACAGCCATATGTATATGGCAGAAAACAGACAATACCGTGTGTGTGTGTGTGCGTGCTCGCACTGATTACGATTGTTTAATGACTTTTAGAAGTGTTATATTTTGGTGTGTGCGTGTATGTGTTCTGGTGTGTGTTATGGATGTGTGTGTGGGGATGGGTGGGTGTGTACCTATGTGTGTTTGCATTTATTTGATTTGGACAGCAGGCAGTAGGAACTCTCGGATATCACCAATTATGCTAGCACTCAAAAAATGTAAAAGATAAATACGATGCCTGGCTTGGCGTTAGGGCTGTGGTGAGTGTGTGTGTGAGTGTCCATGTGTCCATGTTTTTATGTTGTTATATAATTATGATGCATGTGTATATAAATATAATATATAAATCTTAATGCATGCGCGCGTGTGTGTGCATGTGCGTGCATGTGCGTGCGTGTGTGTAGGTCACTCTGGAGTGTCCTGGCAATGCTGAGTCTCCCCGGGTGGATAAGCTGGTAGAGCGGATTCTACACTGCAGCTGCCAGTCCTGCACTAAGGAGGCCAGCCAGGAGGGGGCGCTGATGCAGCTGTACCCTCTGGAGAGTGCGCTGGAGTCTCCATCTTCCTCTGACACACACTCCCTCTCACACACAGACACACACCCACAGCATGCTCACACACAGTTAGAGGCGCATCCACACACACACACACCTGAGGGAGGATGATCAGAGTTGTTAATGTCAGTGTTTTCATCCACACTCGCTCCCATCATACAGCTCACCTATGTCCACAATCTGCTGTCCTCACTGATGTCCACACTTTGCTCTCCTCACTGGTATAAACTCTCTGCTGTTCTCACTGGTGTCCACACTCTGCTGTCCTCACTGTCTCATGCTTTTTCATCCTTCAGTTTTTTCTTTCAGCACCCCTTCATCACAAGCAGTCTCTGATTTCCACTGACCAATCAGAACCTATCTGTTCTCTCAGTGGGCTATTGGCTGGAACATTAAACAGCACACACACACACATATGCACACCGTGTTTTACATACGTTATATGCATACACTCAAGTATAAAGCAATATATATGATATAGAACACCCATAAATGCACAGAATCAGACACTAATTCTCTCACTCAAAACACAAACTCACATACATATACACACACACACACATATATATATAGACACACACAAGTCCCCACACACATTCAACGTCCCCAGCTTGTTTTTGTTTATGCTATATGTCAAATGTATCCCTCTGTAAACACAAATAATTAAATAAATAATCATCATTTGTGTCTACATGTCAGTTAGCTCTGTTCAGCCCAGCTTTGATATTTTTTTGTTTTTTTTTTTTGTTTCAGTTTTTAAGATGTAATATTTCATCCAAGTGTCCATTGATATGTACACAGAATGGCCACTTCATTTACAAACACTCATCTAGTAACACATTAGCTTTTAGCCTGAGCCTGCACCTCCACCAGCCTGCACCACTGACGTTCATACTGTCTGCCCAAATCCAGACCCTCCCGTCACCATGGAGCAGTAGATCTGGATTCATCTGACCAGCTCTTTTGCCCACTACAGTCTTGCCTTCCAGTGTCACTTCACCTGTACACTCCAACAGGTGTAATTTCACCTGTATGCTAGAACAGGCGTCACTTCACCTGTACTCTCCAACAGGTGTCACTTCACCTGTACGCTCCAACAGGCGTCACTTCACCTGTACTCTCCAACAGGCGTCACTTCACCTGTACGCTCCAACAGGCGTCACTTCACCTGTACTCTCCAACAGGTGTCACTTCACCTGTACGCTCCAACAGGCGTCACTTCACCTGTACTCTCCAACAGGTGTCACTTCACCTGTACGCTCCAACAGGCGTCACTTCACCTGTACGCTCCAACAGGCGTCACTTCACCTGTACTCTCCAACAGGTGTCACTTCACCTGTACACTCCAACAGGTGTCACTTCACCTGTACGCTCCAACAGGCGTCACTTCACCTGTACGCTCCAACAGGCGTCACTTCACCTGTACGCTCCAACAGGCGCCACTTCACCTGTACTCTGCAACAGGCGTCACTTCACCTGTACGCTCCAACAGGCGTCACTCCACCTGTACTCTCCAACAGGTGTCACTTCACCTGTTCTCCAACAGGCGCCACTTCACCTGTCTCCAACAGGCGTCATTTCACCTGTACTCTCCAACAGGTGTCACTTCACCTGTACGCTCCAACAGGCGTCACTTCACCTGTACGCTCCAACAGGCGTCACTTCACCTGTACGCTCCAACAGGCGTCACTTCACCTGTACTCTCCAACAGGCGTCACTTCACCTGTACGCTCCAACAGGCGTCACTTCACCTGTACGCTCCAACAGGCGTCACTTCACCTGTACTCTCCAACAGGCGTCACTTCACCTGTACTCTCCAACAGGCGTCACTTCACCTGTACGCTCCAACAGGCGTCACTTCACCTGTACTCTCCAACAGGCGTCACTTCACCTGTACGCTCCAACAGGCGTCACTTCACCTGTACTCTCCAACAGGTGTCACTTCACCTGTACGCTCCAACAGGTGTCACTTCACCTGTACTCTCCAACAGGCGTCAGCTCCAACAGGCGTCACTTCACCTGTACGCTCCAACAGGTGTCACTTCACCTGTACGCTCCAACAGGTGTCACTTCACCTGTACGCTCCAACAGGCGTCACTTCACCTGTACGCTCCAACAGGTGTCACTTCACCTGTACGCTCCAACAGGTGTCACTTCACCTGTACGCTCCAACAGGTGTCACTTCACCTGTACGCTCCAACAGGCGTCACTTCACCTGTATGCTCCAACAGGTGTTGCTTGGACCCAATATTTCAAGCTGTGTTTCCGATTGGGCCTTTAGCACAGGAGCTAAGATGTCCAGCATGTCTGTAATTGGCTTTTCCTGGTGTGTCTCCTGGTGTGTGTCCTGGCATAGAGACAAGAGACATTGGAGCTCTCTGATCATCCAATGCAAAGATGCAGTCACATTCCACCTAAGCAACCATGAACCAATCAGATTCCACTTCAGTCTGGCCCAGAGCTACTGGGCCAGCGCTGGATCCAGACATCCGTGGTTCATTTGAGTACTAGAACAAGGCCTGGTCTCACTATAAACATAATCCTCTCTCTGTTCTCAGTGTGTGCTGCAGTAGTCACACTCAGCGCTGTATGGTAAACCGATTATAATGATTACTGACTTTGAACATAAAAAGACCGTCTGGTCACATTAGAGGACTGCACCATGGTGATGTTGCTATGGTAACCACAAGATACTGACTGTAAATGGCTGATACTCTTAGAGTGCAGTGTGTGTCCGTGTGTGTATTTTTTTTGGTCTAAGTGCTATGTGGTGTGTTTGTGTGGGTGTGTGTTTTGGTCTAAGTGCTTTATGTATTCATGTGTGTGTGTGTAAGAGAGAAATGGCTAAGGAACATTAGTACTGTATATCTGTAAAGAGTCTCTCATGTGTGCAGTCATATCTCTGACTGCTGCCCAAAGACCAGGCAGCGCTGCTCTGTTGGCCTGAAGTCTTGCACACAGAGACAAGTCCACCATAGTCAACCATAGTCCACAATAGTCCAGGGACTCTCATATATCATACTCCTACAGGAGGAGGAATTGGAATTGCCTTCATAGTTTGTCAGTAGCGCTGGGTCTCAACCCCAACATAAAACCAGGGTGTTAGTTAAACCACGCAAGGTAGTTGAGTCAGAGCAACAGAACTTGAGTTAATACAATGACCAACCAGAAGGGGGCAGTGTGCCTGCGCAGTGAGCAGTGATCTGACCGAGGCCTTTTAATTCATCATGATTTGTGTTCATGGAGGTGCAAAATATAATATGCGTGAAATACAGCATACAGATGTCATTCTACATCACTTATAACAATCCTGTCATCTCTCCAACATTCCTTGTCCATTTCTCCAAGGATCTGCTAGTTTTTCTATTTCCTTAGTTACACTGGCAAAAAAGTTACATTTTAGGAACTCTAGCAATCCCCAATGCCTATTCCTGGTATTTATTCATATATTTTTTTAACTCCCAAGAATGTTCGCACAAACCCTGTAAATGTCTAGAGACTGAAAAAACACCACTGCTGTTTTTTATTGGACCTTGAAGTACACACCCCAAATATTCCATGACTGCAAGGTTTGATGGGAAAATAATATTGTGATTCTGGAGGTGCATGGCTTTCTGGGATGTTTGATGTTCAGTCAGCTTCTAAACCTTATCTAGCTTTCTTTTGGCAGAAAGCAGATCAGATTGTCAAAATAGCCTTTAATTACCCATAATTCCTTTCATGTCTCCCATTTAAAAAAAAAACATGTTCTTTCCATCTGCTCTCTTTGTGAAGGTCGAATTGCTTTTTTATAATCTCACAGTATCGTTGATGTTCTGACAAGTTAACGTGAGGAGAGAGAGACAGAGAGCCACAGAGAGAGAGAGATGAAATGTCAAGATGTCCCCTTTCTTCTAAACAAATTGATTAGTTACCTTATCTGCCATTCACAGATGGCCTGAGTGGCAAAACTGATGCAGGTAAATCAACTGATCCATACATATTAATAACAACTGTTCCATGCATTTTAATCATCTGATCCATACATTTTAAAATCCCCAAGAAAAAACAAGTGAGGATAAAAACAACTTAGTGAAAGCAATAGAATTAGAATTGAATTAGAAATAGAATTGGACTCACCATATTTTTTACTTTCTCTCATTAATGTTAAAGATCATATCTTAGATCATACTTTAGATCTTACTTTAGATCATGCTTTAGATCATAGATTTGTGACATTTGTGACAATAAACATTAACATTAATGAACATTCTATCTATCTATCTATCTATCTATCTGTCTGTCTGTCTGTCCATCACTACTGTGTTTGGTTTGTTTGCCATTACCATTTTGTCAGACTGAATCTGGACATCCCACAGGATCTCAGTCATTCCTTCATGGGTTTGTCCTACCTGAACATTGGACCTTCCACTCTGCCCTCAGCACAAATGTTCCTGTGTGTTCCTGTATGTTCCTGTATACCCCTGTATGCTCTGCCTGCATCTTGCACCACGCTATCATGTGCTGAATCATCTCAGGGGCATCTGTGCACAGCCTGCATCTGTGCTGTCATGATTAGTACATCTGTGCTGCCATGATTAGTGTCTCTGTGCTGTCATGATTAGTCTCTCTGTGCTGTCATGATTAGTGCCTCTGTGCTGCCATGATTAGTGCCTCTGTGCTGTCATGATTAGTGTCTCTGTTCTGCCATGATTAGTGTCTCTGTGCTGCCATGATTAGTGCCTCTGTGCTGTTATGATTAGTGCCTCTGTGCTGCCATGATTAGTGTCTCTGTGCTGTCATGATTAGTGTCTCTGTGCTGTCTTTCAATCCAGTGTTTTCCAACCATTCTAAGATTTCTCCATATCAGAGATTCCTACTATTCTCTGATAGTACATACTATGCAGGGGTTTAACCTCCCATGATAGTTCCTGTTCCTCCTACTCATTCCCATCAGTTTTTGCTGTCTGAGGCACTCACTAAGCACAAAGCACATAAGCACATCTTCCTAGCACAGTCCTGGACCTTGGGCGTTTCATTCATATATATATATATATATATATAAATGTTTTTCAAAATACTGAATTTCAAGTGTAAAGGCTCTGTCAATGAAACCTTCCAAAACTGCATCATTCAACAGTTTGAGGTACTAAAAGTAGATATGTGATAAATCACACAGACACACACAAGCACACAAACTAGCACAACATTTATTTGAATTACTGGGAGTCACAACTATTTTATTCTAATTAAATATTATTCTAATACTTTGAGGTGCAGGTATTAAACAAGTCTGCATGAAGCACCTTGTCATTTCTTTGGATTAGATGCTGCTCTGTTTTCTAGTTTTTACTAGTGATAAATCACACAGACACACACAAGCACACAAACTAGCACAACATTTATTTGAATTACTGGGAGTCACAACTATTTTATTCTAATTAAATATTATTCTAATACTTTGAGGTGCAGGTATTAAACAAGTCTGCATGAAGCACCTTGTCATTTCTTTGGATTAGATGCTGCTCTGTTTTCTAGTTTTTACTAGTTTTTTTCTAGGGCCTTTTTGTCAGAGATCCATCACGATCCAAGCACACTCATACTCAAAAGTGCTCTGTTTCTTTATCAGTCTCTATAAGTCAATCAAACTCGATTTCCACTCTTTTTCTCTTTCAAACACAGACATGGAGAGAAATCCTATAAAGTGATAAAAAATAAAATAATATCGAAAACAGTAGCCTATTATCTGTACATTTTCTCGCCATATGTGTTTTAGGTATATTCAGCTGTCAAGAGCTGAATCCCGCTGAAAACGAAAACGGACTCTCAGAAAAGACGAATAGTACCACACTTAATCTCTCTCTCTCTCTCTCTCACACACACACACACACACACACAAACACACACACGCACACGAAACTGACTTTGTTATCGCTAAGAAGGCATTAGGCGCGCGAGTCCCCTCAGTTCACGAGCTTCCGAACCGGACGCTCCGACTAATCAACGCCCTAATCTTTCTACAGATATTTTGGAATCCGCAAAAAGAGGTAAGAAGCTTTCAGAATTTAAAAATGTACACTTAAACAAGGTTTTACTGACGAAATATGACTTTTGCCCTCTTTGCCATGATTTGCTCCCTTTCTCAAACAAACCAATTAGTTGTAATTATATTCAAATACTGTGACGAGTTTCAGAAATAACTGTAGTAGGGCTTATTTCGCAGCGTACTATAGTGAAAGCTGTATAGGGCAGTCCTGAGCGCATATGATCAAAACCAACCGTTTGAATAGAACTGTCCTGGACAGAAAATAAAAAACGCAGAGGCTATACCTTGCTTTTTAGCTTGTGAGTGTGACTTTGTATGTGCGTGTGTATGTGTGTGTCTGGGTTCGCTTCCTGGTGTGCAACAATCGCGCAGCGGACAGGAAAAGTGTTCCAAGTGATTAAATTCTGGGTGACACATCAATCACAGCCTGAGGGAAGAAGAGGCGATTATGATCGATCTCCCAATAGATTTTGTGCGTGCGTATGTGTATGCATGTGTGTGTGTTCGTGTGTGTGTGAGAGAGAGAGAGAGAGATGAACTAGGAGAACATATGCGTCTTCGGGAACAGGATTTTCAATAATATCCATTAAGAATATGTAGTAGTTAGCTTTATGGATAATGCCTTAGTTACAAAAACGTTTAAACAGATTTATTGATAACGCTTACATCATGTGCAACCACTCTCTTACTGTCTCTCTTTCACCATCTCTCTCTCACTGTCTCTCACTGTCTCTCACTGTCTCTCTCTCACTGTCTCTCACTGTCTCTCACTATCTCTCTCACTGTCTATTTCTCAATGCTCTCTCTCTTGCTGACTTGCTCTCACTGTTTGTCTCTTAGCATCTCTCTCACTGTCTGTCTCTCATTGTCTCTCTCTCACTGTCTCTCGCTGTCTCTCTCTGTCTGTTTCTCACTATCTCTCTCACTGTCTGTCTCTCTCTCACTGTCTGTTTCTCACTATCTCTCTCTCACTGTCTGTCTCTCTCTCACTGTCTGTTTCTCACTGACTCTCTCTTGCTGGCTTGCTCTCATCTCTCTCTTGCTGGGGCTCTCCTTAGCTGCCTGCCATTCTCACTGACACACATAATTACATAATTTTGTAAAATTTGTCAGCGTGCACTTCCGATTCATTTTTCATGTACAATCATTGAAAATAAGCGAACTCAAATACAACCCGAATGAGTATGATGGCAGGCGGTAATTCACCTCGGAAACAGCGACAAAAAGACACAAATTGGACAGGGGACAGTGAGGACACGCATGCATGCAGGACACGCGTTCAAGCATGTTAACGTGATGGGGATGCTTTTATTTTTCGATTTACTGATTTTGCAGATGTTTACATAATAACTGCACTTTCAAAGCAGTGTGTGTGTGTGTGTGTGTGTGTGCATAGAGTGAGAAGAACAGTAAATACCATTGTATAATCTTAATTTTCAGGACATTACCACCACCTGCTCCCCAACAGTTCATATAAAAAATCTTTACTGGCATGATTGTAACATACTGTTACCATAGAGTATTACCATACTGTTATATCTCATCACCCCTGCAGAATGTGTGGAGTAGATGTAGACTTAGCAGAGGAAGGGGAGGATGAGAGGGAACTGGAGGATGAGTTTCCGGTGGGGGAGGCTGTGCGGATGCTGTCCCCACCCATGGCACACTGTGACGGGGCCGTGTGGGGTCCACGGAGGGGCCGCTGGGGCTGTCTGCTGTGGGGCTCCGTGCTGCTCCTGTGGAACGTGATGCTGGTCCTGGCTGGACTATTGCTCCTGGCCACCATCTTCACCCTGGTGCTGACGCCAGCCACCCTGCTGCTCTATATTGGCTTTCTCTGCCACTCACGGGTGAGAGTAACACTACCTCACACACTTAACACACGCACAAACACTACACACTCACACACTTATATACACTGCACACATTCGCACTTATATGTACACATGTTCAAAACCAAGACTACACACATGCCCTTACATACACACACACACACACAGTATATATATATATATATATATATATATATATATATAAATATATATATATATAGTATAAATGATCAAAGTGGTGAAGTACACAGGGTTTCCAGAGAAACAGGACGTTTGGGACAGAGGTCCTTCATCCGCTGTGCAAACAGTGAGAAGCACTTAGCTCATGAAGGACTCCTGACATGTCCTGTTCCTCTGGAGACCTTGTGTGCTTCACTGCAGTTATGATTATATGTAAACTCTTAATGGCCACTTCACCAGACACACCTGCTGCCTTTTTACGATTTAAGCTTCCCTGTATGGCAAGCAAGTATTTTAACATGGATCAATTCCCATATGAATGGATCAGTTCCAGTATGAATCCACATTAGAATGGGAAAAGTCCAAGTTACTTCAAATGCAGCATAGTCACCTCTGCAGGAATTAGGATGGGGACACATCTGCCCCCTAACAACTACCCTCCAACAAGGAACTACACCTATGATACCGAATGGTGTGATCAAGGACAAACATCATGTCAAAGAGGACCCTAACATGTTAAAGAGGGCCCTAACATGTTAAAGAGGATCCTAACATGTTAAAGAGGACCCTAACATGTCCCAGTGCCCGACTTGTCATTCTTTAGCATGGATGGCTTATAACTGCCATTACTGTCTATGGGACACTGGAAGGCAAGAGTGTACTGTGCCAAAGAGCGGGAAAATCGGCTCTGTGAGTCCTGTAGTCTGTGGGACCAGGTAGGACGGGCTGTCCAGAGCATGTCAGTATCTCCGTCTATATTTATATTTATATTTCTCAGAGCTTAATAGTTGGTGGGAGAAGTCTATGTCAGTATCTCCATCTCATCTGTGGCAACTGTGAGAAACTGGCCTGTCGGGCCACAATTCCTGCAGAACGATTTCAACACCTGGTGGAATCAGTGTTATGTTGATTTGCTGTAGTTCTGAAGGCCAAAGAACATCCATTGTGGTACTGGTCATTCAAGGTGTATATACAGTACATAGACATAGCAAACACAAACATGTGTATACATACACATACCAAACACATTCTTTCATACATATATTCACACATTGTGACATGCACATATATCACATAAACCATAAATATATACCTACACACACAAACTCCTTTATAGACACAAGCATGCACTCACATGTATATACAGATACCTCACATTCAGTTGTGGGGAAAAGAAGGTATACTCTCTGGTTTACTTCTGTGAATAAATCACTACACTGAAGCTGGGTTTTTTGTTGTTGAAAATGTGAGCATATGTGAATGCTTGTGTGTGAGCCTCTGTAATAGATACCATCGCGCACACACACACAGTGCCAGTAACTCATCAATGCGTGCACACACACACAGAGTTCTAACCCTTGTCTCCATCTTTCCAGGTACTTGCTTCTCCTGTCCCTCTCTGCCATTACCTTGACGACAACAGCTGCTCCGCCCTCATCATCTTAGGGTTCGTGATGATGTCGCCTTTGGTTGTAGTTGCCGCTGCAACCTTCTGTGGCCTGCTTAGACGTTTCCGCCTCCTCCTGCTCTTTCAACCAATTACAGGAGCCTGGTACCGAGGGCGGGGCTTAGGCTGGAGGCGGGATGTCCATGCCTGGGTTTGACTGCTCCTCAGAGTTCTATCACATACAGAAACTGATCCAGATCAACAGATTCTGGAACGGTTTCTTTTTCCCTAAATCCAAACCTGATGCACATGACCTACTAAAACCCCATACTGATCCTCAGTCAGCCATTGAAGACAACTACTGACAGCCCTATCAGATCCTCTCCACATCCCTTGGGTGTGAGCTCACACTGGAGAGATTCTCTATTAATGATGAAAAGAAAGAAAGGAAGTTAGAGCAGAAAGCAGTGTATCTCCTGGTCAACAAGGGGTTAATACAGCAAGTAAGAGTAAGCAGTAAGAGTTTAAGCCTCAGGGCTCAATGTGTGCTGTCACAGTTGTGCATGATTAAAGATACAGTAAATAATGTGTTTCATTTGTAAGTTTACTAGAATATTGGCACCTAGTCAGGTCACATCTTACAAGGCTTCAGTGTAGAAGTAGGAAGTAATCTCTGCTAATAATTCGTTTTTTTTTTATTAAGGATTTTTAAAATATTTTGTCTCACAGCTTTTATTTATTTTTCTTAGGATATTTTAAAGAGGCAGTTATAAAAACAGAAACTGAACATAAAACATGTACAGTACATGCTAAGAATAATACACACACACAAACTATGGACTCCTTGATGTATGATTGCATCATGTAGATATTGAAAATAGCAAGTAGGCCTAAGTAATACATTTAAAATTATTTAAAATGCAGACATGCACAATCTAATGATATAAACCAAACCAACCAACCAAAGTTCGATGTAGTTGTTGAGTGTATACAAGAACCTAATGAATAAGAGGGGGGCGGGGGTGGTGATATGAAAATCGATTAACCAAAGCTTGCCATGCATTTCTGCATTTTCTTTCTGAGCTTACTAGATACAATATAGAAATTCTGTCACACACCTAATGTAGGCTACAAAAAATGATCTTCTTCAGTCTGGTTCTGTCAAAAGCAATGAAACTGCCATAAAAGTGTTCTATTATTTATTATTCTATTTTTTATTCCCATTTAATGTATTTTCATATTTTTCTTCATTCCCCTGAGAAATGAATCTCAACAAACGCCTGCAATGAACTAAACCATTTCTAACTTTTCATGCAAACTGTCTCCTGCCAGTCCATGCTAATATGCGATTGACAGACCATTTTGATGTCTAATATGATGTCTAGTGAAACGCCTCTGATGATTCATACACACAAATGCACTGTACTGAGGATATTGTTCAGATGGCTTTGTACAGATTTCATATTAACAATGATAAAAAAATCCTCTTTAGGTACATCAGCGCAGATCTATTTTATTGAAGACTAATTTATTTTGGGAGAAATCTGCTTAACAAGAGTTCAGTTTAGTTAGATCCATAATGACAGATTTAAGTATTTTAAAAGCTTTTTATTTATTTATGTACCTATGTATGTGCGTATTTATAAATGTATTTATGTATGTGTACATTTATTTATGTGTGTGTTTGTTTATGTATTTATGTATGTTTGTGTTTATTTATTTACATCTGGATTTAGTTATTTAAAAAAATGTTCCATACTACAATTTTCTGTGAAAAAATATAATTAAACTGTCAATTGCTTGTGTTGAATGTGCAAAATGGTTTGAGCTTTATAGAATGGACTATGTTATTCTGTCATCTGGCTACCTCCCCATTCTTCTGAAGTTCTCCTAAAAGTCTCCTGAAATTCTCCTGAAAGTCTCCTGAAGGGTCATCTTACCACCTTTAAGGAGCCTTCGGTCCTCTTACCTCCTTAAAGGAGTCTTAGGAGGAAACTTTATTTGCTTACATTTTTTCTATAAAGTGCAGGAGATGAACACACAGTTCATGCTTCATAGAGGAGGTTCCCTACACAGAGGGAGCCATGTTTAATGTAGATTTAGTACAGAGTTTCCAAAACATCCAGGCCACTAGGTGTCATCATAATGGCTATTTCATAATGTGAAGAAGAATTAGATATTGGATTATTATTGAACAAATTAATGGATAAATTATTGCTTCTTCAGTCTGCACCCTGATGTCTTCAATGACATGTGAATCCACTGGAATGTGATTGGTAGAGTGGAGCAGGACTGGGATAGGATTGGTCGCAGTGTTCCGCAGGTGGAGGAAGAAGGCAAGACGTCCTGCCTCATCATGACATCACTGATCTAAAGACAGAGATGTGCTCCACTTAGCTGAGGAAGGGCAGCAGTATGTTTCACTTTTTTGACTTTTTCACATTTCTCTGAAGGTTTGAGCACACAGAAACCATGTTTGACAAACATGTACCAACAAACACAGAGTGAACGTGTGTGAAAATAAATGAAATCTTGTGGAAATACTGTAAAAATAAGCAAACCTTGTCTGACTCTTATCTGACTCATGGGAGAGAGTGTGTTTGAGGTTTAAAACAGCTGCTCACAGAGAGACATTAGAGAAATCCTCACAAACAAGGATGCATGCATATACACACACATACACAAACACACTAAATCATTTGTTAATGAAAAATTGATTAATTTCAAACTATTTAATTATTTTAAAATTAAAGCTAATTATTTAAAAAACTAAATATAATTATCTAAAAGTTCAGAAGAATTAATCATCTATTGAAGTTCAAAGCTCTTGTGTTTAAAGTGTCATGTCCTGAAGGGCACAGCAGTGATGTGTTAGTTGGGTTTCTGGAGTGACGAGTGAGATGTTTTATCATGTCATGATATCTGAGCTTGTCAGGAATATTGTGATTCATGTGCATTGAACAGGAACATAAGAACCTAAAACCAGGACAAGACGTTCTTTTGTAATTTATGCAGAAATATTAATATACCCCTCTTCCCTCCTCCTCCATTCTGATTTGTCACCATGACTACAGGCGGCTATTGGGCCTTTGCCATGGCAACACAATAGGATGACAGGGAGACAGGGAGAAAGTAGGGGTTTGATAGGGTGATTATAAGCCAGAAACCTGTGTGTGTGTGTGTGTGTGTGTATGTGTGTATGAAGCACCGGGGATGTGGTGAAGAAGAAGACGGCATGAGAGCTTCATTAACTCATAAGTTTGGGGATCCCCAGTTTCCCAAACAGTGGTGGAGTGGTGTAACGATAGGGAGCTAAGAGGCGGACACAAGTGTTGAGGAGAGCTGGATATATTAGCTGGGGTGCTAACATGTGCAACCCCAGTAGCCTCCTACAGCCGAGCCGTACCTACATGGAGCGTACAAGGATGGCGAGGCATATTTCCTTTATATATAACAAAACAAGAGGGCCCAAGAACCATAACAGAATAGCACCATTTAACAAAAGACAAAGAACAAACACTCAGGAAACTTACATCAATATGCTCCAGACCTACATATACTAAACAACAATTCAACTGACAACTTAAACCAAAAGAACTAGACTAACCCAGATAGACGTACAAATCACAACCATGAAGATATTAAGGAAACTAACTGGGGAACAGAGAGTGGCAGGCAAGGGAGACATAGCAAAAGATACAGGATCACTAGACTAAGGGAACACAAACCTATGCTTTAAGATATTAAAGATGAAGAAAACATAAACTGTAACAGGAACTTAAATTGCGATCTCAATATAACTACTATATATAAACATATGGTACGATATCTGTAGGCTATAATGAAGCTCTGATTGTTAGAACGGATGTGTGTGTGGTTTCTTCATCCATGTTTACTGATTCTACTCTCCCCCCAAACAAAATACTATTGTAGAGGATCCTTTAGTGAACTGTCTGTGACTGTTGATCCTGTGTCCAAACTTGACCCAAACGTAACCAAATCCAAGCAAAGGAAATCTCTTGCTTTGTGTAGGTTCTGTAGTTTACAATCCCAGATGTCAACACACACACCCTCACACATACATATTAGTCATTCCCATTCCATGGATTGCTTTCTGGATCAGGGGTTCTTTGATGTGGAATTCTGGAGCGTGAGAGCTTTACATATACATGGAGACTGGGGGATCCACAAGACTGGGAATGACCCAGGAGTCTGGTAATGAGATTGTTATTTTAAAACCTCACAGCTGTTCAGAGAGAGAGAGAGAGAGGAGAGGAGAGAGGGGAGAGGGGAGGGGAGGAGAGAGGGGAGAGGGGAGGGGAGGAGAGGAAGGAAAGGAGAGGTTTAATAATAAAGAAATAGATTTTAGATGTGGACATTTATGCTTTCAAATTGCTGGGCGCACACACACACAGACATACATTCTCTCTCACTCTTTCTCTCTCTGCCTCATACTCAGGTCAACATCACACCTCTGAGAAAAGACACAAATGTCAATAAAACAGGACAAAACCCTAACATCAGTCCCAGCTATTCCACAGACAACAGGTTCCACACATCATGAAATTACCCAACACTACCACACACAACAAAGTACCCTATATTATGACACATATCGGATTACCCAACACTACCACACACAGAAGGGTACACAACCCTATCACAGATCACAGGGCACAGTGTGTGTGTGTGTGTGAGTGTGTGGGTGTGTATGTGTGTGCAGCACTATTAAAAAATAGGTCCCTGCATAACAGACCATTTCAAACAGCTCTCAGCACAGTGGGTGTGAGACATGGCTTTACACTGCACACTGACTTTCAATACTGCACTACCCAGCTGGTAAAGGATTTTAAACCAGAGCTCTTGAATCCAAACACTACAGATTGTAGATGTATCCCCTTTCTCTCTGTACAACCTACAATCGACATCTCTCAATCCACATGACTTTAAAAGCTCTGTCACTGTAGTGTCTAAGAACCCCACATATGACTTTGGCACTATGTTCCACTCAGACTTTATTTACAAAATAAATTTTTCAGAAGCCATTCAAGGCTCACTAAAAGAAACAAAGGACATAAAAAAGACCGTGGAGACTGTGGAGGCCGTGGAGACCATGGGGACCATGGGGACCGTGGAGACCGTGGGCAGTGCTCTCCCTGCTGAAGCTCTGTTTCTGTTCTGTTTTGAACTGTTTCTGTTCAACAGAGCTTTTCTGTCATGAAGGTCATGAGTTGAAATCAACATAACACATCAACGAAGACATTCAAATACCTCTCGCTCCACTGTATTCTTGGTCTTTCTCTGGAGTACACCTTCTCCTTGACACCTGGGTTCTTTCTGTCTCTCTCTTGCTCTTTGTCTCTCTGTCAATTTCTCTGTCTGTCTCTGTCTGTCTCTCTCTTTGTCTGTCTCTCTGTCATATCCCCACACCCCCAGATTGTCATCTCTATCTGTAAATTTCATTTTCACCTAAATGTTTCCCTGTTTCTCCACCACGATGGTGCTGATGTTTCCAACAGTGGTTCTGCTGATGATCAACGATTGTGTCATCTGTGTCTCGGACTGCAATGACAACAGAAGAGAAAATACCATCCAGGTTGACTGCCTACCTGTCTCTCTGCCTACCTGTCTTTCAGCCAACCTGTCTCTCTGTTTTTTATGTGTCTGCCTTTCTGTGTGTGTGACCACAAATGTTTCTCTGTTCACCTTGTAAAAATCAGATTAATGCTGGTGCCTGCTGTTCTGGCAATAGATCCTGCTTTATGGTGTGTGAGTGTGTGTGTGTATACAAAGAGGAGGAGATAGAGAGGAGGAAGAACGGAGAGAGAGAGATGAAAGAAAGGAAGAAGAGAGAAAGAGATGGCGAGAGGGATGGTCAGTCTTGATTATATTGCCATTGTACACACATAAAAGTCTTGAGTTTTTGATTCACATTCTGCAGGATGTGTTGGGCTCCTTCTTTATGGTGTGTGTGTATATGTGTGTGTGTTCAGATGTGATCGGCAGTAAAACTCTTTACACAATTATAGGATTTAGTGGACATAATCACCTACAGCAAATTAAAGTCAGAATTATGCATGAAGTTAAATTTATATAGCACTTTTCAAGGAATCCAAGGTCACATTACAAATTAACATACAAACTTTTAGATCCAGTCACATATTGGTGTGAAACAACAGCCAATCACACACAGTGCTCTTAATCATTCACACACACAACTTTACTAGGGAAGGCACCAGCAATAACAGTCACACACACTGTTAGCTCCCTAACAGTCATTCACACTGGTCAGGACTGGTCAGGAGGAGAACCAATTAACCAAATCTCCATGTCTTTGGCCTGGGGCAGGAAGCCCATGCAGACACAGGGAGAGCACAGGAACCAGCAGACTGGACCAGACAGGGACCTGCACAGAGACCCAAGCGTAGGGGTGTGAACATGCTGGTCGTGAAGTCTCTATGGATGTCGCTGTTTAGTTCTGTGGTTTGGTTTTGGAAGAAGCGACTGAGCTTTCTCTACAGTGGGAAAAAGAGGGAATAAACAAGGGTTTGTCTATAGAGGCAGGCAAAGCCGACAGCTGACACTGAAATGTTTGGAGGATGGCTGCATTTTTAGACCAAAACAGGGAACAGCAAAGAAACACTCAACGCTGCTCCCATTTCTGAGCAACGTCTGAATCCACCTCAATCCTCGAAGACGTGACAGAACACAGTAGTTTCTTCCTCATTAAACATCAATGTGAGATCCATTAAGGCGTTTTGGGTTGTTGCCGAAGCCTATTTGCATGTTTGATGCTGTTGCAGCTGAAGGGCAGGAATACATTACTGTATCATCTGCATAAGAAAACGCATTTTGCGGCTGTTCACTGGGATGCTGAAGTCTGGTGTCGTGTGAATGGGTGCGGTCTGGGTGTGCAGGAGGACAGACAGCGGGTGAGATGCCAGCGCTTGTGTATGATAGTACATAAAGAACAGATACTGGGCGAGATGCCAGCGCTTGTGTATGATACATAAACCATCAGTAGGAGTCCGAGCACGGCAGTTAAAGAGATGAAGAACACATAACAGCGGCGTTGCTCTGCAGAAACGCAGCGCGTCATTCTACACCACAGCAGTAGAGGAAAGGCTGTAAAGTGAATGGGAGCGACCCAGATCAGCCATGTTTTTGCAGGACAATAATGTAAATACTGCTTCTTTAGAGGAAGATTAGTAATGCTTTTCTAAACTTTTCATGAGTATATTATACGTAATGCTTTATTAATATTATTTATTTAAATTGCCTTGCTTTTTAGAAATTAAAATGATTGAAAAGAAGCCTCTGTGTTAAAGACTCTATAAGGATGATTATTAAAGCTATATAAAACACAGCTGGACCTGCACAGTTTACTAAGTTCACCTTTACACAGCTGAATATTCCAACCAGCCGTATGCTTGTTACTATGGTGTTAACACAGCAGGCTAGCATTCCTGCCACCAGTTCAGTTCAGTACTGTTCAGCACTGTTCAGCACTGTTCAGCACCGAGGGGAAATCACATCCAAATTCCACACTGGTGTGCTGAATGTCATATATACAGTATGAAGATTGTGCAAAATTCTACCAGGAGAAAGAAATATATCAAGAAAAGGCTTTTAAAATACTGAATTAGTTTGATCACGATATTGTGCAAATGTGCCCAGAGTAGATTTTGAGTGAACTGCGGGTGATTTACACGTCACAGCTGTAAACACTGAATTTGGTTAATCAGTCAGCACACATGCCGATGACCGATATGAGCGTTTGTGTCAGGGTTGGTACTGTTCTACAGGACAGCCCACCCACTGTAGTTGAGCATGTCCCACAGGTTCAGGAGGGTTTCACTTTCAACACATGTTAGAAGGTTCAAACATAATGTTATTAGCTGGCCATTAGCTTTGTAATGACTCTAAACTCTGACTCTAAATTGATAGTCTCTTGCTACCATCTGCTCCTGGTAGAGTTTCACCAGGTGCTCAGGATCTGCTAGTCCTTGAGTGCCTTTCAATCTATGAGAACTAATGACTATACAGTATGTGTTTTTGTGTGTGTGTGTGTATATATATATATATATATGTACACATATATACTAATACCTGCTAGCTGGGTGGTTCTTTCTAAACTTTCTAAATTTCTATTTAATATTTACTTTTGTAATGTGTAACTTACAGGACATTTAATACTTGTGTTTAGCATTTATATTTATCATATATACTTATTTATATTTGTAACTTTTTTATATAAAAAAAACTGTGAATACTAACAGTTTTTTGTGGAAATTTAGCTAGATGTTTAAAAATTCAGCTAAAACCAATTAACACACTTTTCACATCTGGCACCCCTTATCCCCATATTAGGTTTGTGAGATTCAGAAATAACCATGACAACATGCAGTCTTCCTAACTGTACTGATTCGGTCCATGCAGTGAAAGGCAGACAGGGATGTTGAGTGGTGTCTGATTGCTGATCACATGACCAGATAGGTCAGCACTACGGGGCCTAATATCCAGACCTGTCTAACTGATTGAAGCAAATGCAGGGGGATGATAACAGCACATATCTTATAAAAATGTGAGAAATCTTTTAAGGTTTCAGAACTTCATTTGGACATATTAGCTGTAGAGAAATTATTCCTTCTCTTACAGAAAAAAATGTTGTGAAAGAGAGAGTGAGAGAGAGAGAGAGGTTGAAGCCCATAGAAGCCAAGGGGAAGATGTGAGACACTGGCTGCCTGTCACTGACCTCACTCCTGTCTCTCTCTCTCATTTTCACTTCCCTCCTCTCCTTTCCCTTGTCTAGTAATGCTTCCAGATTTCCTTTGTCGCTATTGTGACCAATTTACCACCTCACAAAATGACTGTTATTGTTGTACTTACCATGTCTACCACTGTACTCGCTCCTGTCTGTAAGAGCACTTGAGGACCTGCTCTCGCTCCATTGTCTGAGCCGTGAACACCCCAGCCAGCCACACACAGCTCTTATTTTCACTGTGTTTTGTTCAATTTTCTATTTTTTAGGTCTCAGAATTAAAGCCCAACGACGCAGCACAGATCCGTGTGTCCTCCTCAACTCTCATCACGCTTATGAGCAAAATGTTGTACACCAGTGTTCTCTGTTCGTCTCTCCGATCCAACAATATCAGTCCCTGTCTGTATCTGTCTAAAGTCTAAAGTCCCTGTCTAAAGTAATGGTATTACTTTACTCATTACTTCTGTAAAATTACAATGGGATTACTTTACTCATTACATCCTGGAAACAAATATCATTATTTCTAAGTTAGAACCTAAAGCACTTGCAAATATTCTGGAATCAAGTCATCAAACTAGGACGTAAAGTCAAGACGATGAGTGATATCCATAATCAGAGAGACACGGAACCTGAATGCTCAACCAAACCAAGAATATGAAACAAAACCCTGAGACAACAACGAGAAATCTCCACCCAGTAACAACAACGCAGATGGGCCACGGTGGAAATATGCGGGCCAATCAAAGGAAAGAACAGCACATGGCACATAGCGCTCAGGGCTGTGGGAGCTTTGATGACAGGAGTGGCACTAGCACTAGTAATTATAATCTTATTATAAGATGTTAAAGTGTAATGTGTTACATTACTTCATTAAAGAACAAAGTAATCACATTATTGTAATTTGTTATTTTGCGTCCCTGCTTGTGTAGTCCAGCCCACAGTGCCTTACTGAGCATGTCTTGATATAGAAGAGAGAAAAACAGTAGGATGCAAGTAGAGGTTATTGAAGCCTAAACACTCTTCGGGGTGTTAGTGACAGTCTGTTAGCCAGCTAATCTATTTGCTGGGTGGGAGCAGGCAGGCCTTCCACCTTCCACAGACACTCTTAAAACGGAGTTTCGGGGGGTTTTCCTCATTTTATTCCTCTTCCTGTTTTTTGGCCATGTGACTGCCTGGTTGACAGGCAGCATCACGCACTTTGGGGAAAACCTTGTGTTTGTTTGTTTGTTTGAGAATGATATCTCTGTGGATTTAAATACATGCCAAGACTTTTTTTTTGGGGGGGGGGGGGGCTGTTAAACCACTTCAAGCAATCAGTACTAGGCATGTTTGAGACCAGCTGGGACTCCTTTGAAGAAACCAGACCTGGGGTCTGGGGTGACCTTGCTGTGCTCTGGGAAAGCAAATGAAACTGACCCACATAAGAACTCTCAAAGATTTCTTAGCCAACCGCTTCTATAACTGTTTATAAGAACCCTCTGTCCCCACATGAATGATCACAAAGCCACCTGGACATCTCCAGACCAAAGAACAGAGAATGAGATCGCCCAAGTGACAATCATGCACCCATCAGACAGCGGTGAATATCATTAAAGACATTGAAACCAAGACAGAGACTGACACACACACACACAGTCACACAACTGTCAGGGTCTTTGTGTTATTTAAATGCATGGCAAGAAGAAATGTGACAAGAAGAAATGGTCTCTGAGTAAATATTTGACTGTTATCCCTATAAGGGTTGAAACTGACAGACAGCAAAGAACTCTGGAGGAGGTGATGGTGGATAGAGTAATGCAGACAGGTGTGATCTCAGTGTGTGTGTGTGTGTGTGTGTGTGTGTGTGCACGCACGTGTGTGTGTGTGTGTGTGTGTGTGTGTGTGTGTGTGTGTGTGCATGCTGGTGTGTTTGTGTTTGTAAAACTTGCTGTCTCCTGACTGTTTTTAAATGCTATGTTGCTCCTGGCTAAAGCCCAGGAGAAGTTGTACTCTGTTCAGGTACAATACACTACAGCCACACACACACACACAGATTCACACATTCAAGATGAAAAGCTAAGAAGTTTAAGCCATCCCCACAATCCTTTCTCTGTTCATTCCCTGTTAACACTTGTTCCTCTCTGAACCCACACAGCCAAAGCCAGTGAGAGAACCAACTGCAAAGCTGATCTCCTGCATTCCTGCCTCTGTGGAGCTGAAAATGGGGCCCTCGGACGCCTCGTGGGAGCAGCTGGCACTGTAGAGCTTCAGCTCATAAAGGCCTTCAGATTTCACTGAACGAGGTGAGCAAGGTATGTCACAACATAGCAAGGAGTCTGCGCCTACAGAACTTGGGCATCAACTGAGTGAGATGCCATCTGGAGAGCAGGGGAGATAAGAGCTGAAAGATGATAAGGCAGCCAATGAAAGGGAAGTCATTCACCGTGGCTGAGGAAAGACGTCACGCAGGTGTGAAGCGATTGGGAAAGGACCAAGAAATGAGAGCAGCTCACCTAGACAGCACTGGTGCAGGTGCTGAGTTACGGGCAGCTTTCACAACTCTGGATCTTTTACTGATGCATATGTGTTGGAAAAGGGAGGGGAATATAAAAAATATATAAATATACAAAAAAATATATAAAAATGGAGCCCAGGAAAATCAGGCCCTGTGTGCAGTGGGCAGTGAGGGGGAACATGCTGTGGGCACATCCATCTCTGCTAACCCACACAACCTAGAGTTATGCCAGACAGAAGCAGCACTCAGCACTCATATAAAACTCCTCCCACAGCGGGGACACAGTGGTGCATTCTGGGGTTGTTGGCATAGGGCCAGGAGCACAGCCCATGTAAACTTCTGCACACTTCTGATCTGCCTTTGTTGGGACACAGTGGTTTTAGTAATGCACAGGTACTAGTGCAGGTATTACAGCAGGTACTAGTGCAGGTATTAGATCAGGTACCAGTGCAGGTATTAGAGTAGGTACGAGTGCAGGTATTAGATCAGGTACTAGTGCTGGTATTACAGCAGGTACTAGTGCAGGTATGAGTGCAGGTACTAGTGCAGGCATTAGATCAGGTACTAGTGCAGGTATTAGATCAGGTACTAGTGCAGGTATTAGAGCAGGTACTACTGCAGGAACTAGTGCAGGTATTAGAGCAGGTACTAGTGCAGGTATTAGATCAGATACTAGTGCAGGTATTACAGCAGGTACTAGTGCAGGTATGAGAGAAGGTACTAGTGCAGGTATTAGAGCAGGTACTAGTGCAGGTATTAGATAAGATACTAGTGCAGGTATTACAGCAGGTACTAGTGCAGGTATGAGAGAAGGTACTAGTGCAGTTATTAGATATGGTACTAGTGCAGGTATTAGATCAGGTACTAGTGCAGGTATTAGAGCAGGTACTAGTGCAGGTATTAGATCAGGTATTATAGCAGGTACTAGTGCAGGTATTAGAGCAGGTACTAGTGCAGGTATTAGATCAGGTATTAGAGCATGTACTAGTGCAGGTATTGGAGCAGGTACTAGTGCAGGTACTAGTGCAGGTATTAGAGCAGGTACTAGTGCAGGTATTAGATCAGATACTAGTGCAGGTATTACAGCAGGCACTAGTGCAGGTTTTAGAGAAGGTACTAGTGCAGGTATTAGAGCAGGTACTAGTGCAGGTATTAGATCAGATACTAGTGCAGGTATTAGAGCAGGTACTAGTGCAGGTATTAGAGCAGGTACTAGTGCAGGTATTAGATCAGATACTAGTGCTGGTATTACAGCAGGTACTAGTGCAGGTTTTAGAGAAGGTACTAGTGCAGGTATTAGATCAGGTATTAGAGCAGGTACTAGTGCAGGTATAAGCAGGTACTAGTGCAGGTTTCTGGGATTTAAGAGATGGAATATGGAGTTTTTCCATGACAACAGTGAAAACACACAGAGGGTGGTTAATATGGGGCCCTGATCCACAAACAAATGAACACTCAAACACAATAGCACACTGAATCACCATATGGAATCACGGAGAACCATACTGACATCACATTGCAGCACACTGAATCTTAGAGTACCACACTAAAACAATGAGTGACTGTAACAACAATTAATTCAGTTAACTTGAAGAAGACGCTATGGTAACCACTATCCCACTGTTCATTTTTTTTCTTCTCCTCTTTTCTTTTCTTCCCTCTCTCTCTTTCTCTCTCTCTCTCCCCCCCTCTCTTTCTCTCCCTCTCTCTCCCTCTCACTCAGCAGTCTTCACCGTTGGATACCAAAGAGCTTTTTCCAGACCACCTAACATCCACCCACTCTCCCCACCCTCTCTCCACCACCCACCCCCACACTTGCCCGACCTGCTCACACTCACAGCGGAGCTCAGTCCAGTGATGAAGGCTCTGAAGTGTAAGTATAGTCGTTGGTGCCCTTTACGCCGGCATTAGTCCGTCAGGCTGGGGGACGATCGTTGCTCAGACCCTCATGAGCAGACTGAGGTGTTGGTCCCTGGAACACACAAGCTCCACAGGCACCTTTACTGTGAGCGTAGCCGACCCAGCAGGTGTTTCCACACATGTGAGTGTCACTGCTGAGCTGAGAGTGGTCTGGCACCCGGAACCACCCAGCCAGCAGGTATTAGTTGGTCAGTAACCGTGGGTGTAGTTCCTAACTGACAAATACATTGTGTATGTTTTATATTCTCTGACTCAAATGTGCTCCTCATAAACAAACAGAGAAAGTGGGCCAGTGAGCATATTTCTTTGTTAATCTATGACAGTTCTGATGTGTTCTGGGTTCGTCTGTTTGTGAAGTGATGCCGGCGCCACCCTAAAGGTGACGGGCATCTGCAGCTGTATGATATGGTATGGTCCGCTGGTTTCACTGGATCACAACTCCATCCACCTCCACCTCCAATCATGAACAAGCAGGAAGGACAGTGCCCTTCTGTTCGATTCTGAGGGGGCAGAGTCACATGGTGAATGAGGGCGTGTCCTTTATGGGTGGTGTTATGAGGACGCAATCTTCCACTGATCATTGTAGTGCCTTTCCTGTTTGAGTGCTAGCCTGTTTGAGCACTAGCCTTCCAGACTCAAATGCTAATTATCAAGGTCTCCATGAAGTCACTCAAATGTTTCTGTGGGCTAGGAGCACAGGAAGAAAACAGGAAGTGCTTTGGATATTGTGGTTGAGGTGGTCCAGCCCACAGGACGGCCTTTGTGACACACACCTGAGAGATAGTACCTGAGAGAAGATCAAGCGTGTGTGTGTGGGTGCATGCATATCTGTATGAGTGTTTGTGTTTGCAAGTATGTGTGGGTGTGTGTGTTTGATTCCGGAGGGGGGGGAGGGGGGTGTATCTGTGTGAGGTGTGTCAAAATGATGTAGCCCTACTTCCCTGCAGGTATTCTCAATCATTCTTTGATGTCCATATGAGCAGTTTTTACTATCATCTAGACTCCTCTCTCTCCTTCTCCCTATCCTGTCCTCTCACTACACCTGTAGTCTCATCAGTTCTTCACCACGTGTCCCTGCTGGCTATGCCGTCCCTCACAGAGGAGACAGGGTGACAGGGCATCTCAGACAAGGGGCCGCTTGTGAGGCGCAGTGTGAGCACGATCCAACATGTCTCGCTGTATCTCCCCATGTCTCTTACACACACACACAGTGCATCGGATGACTGAAATCTTTGACAGAGGAATGTGAACTCAAATCGTTCAACCTCATGATCTAAGCTCCCCTCCCCCTTCTCTGTCTTTCTCTCCTTCTGCTGAAACAGAAGGCGAAGAATGACAGAGATGCCATTCCTCCTCTGTGGAGAATTCCTCTATCCTCACTTTCTATTTCCAGTGATTTCCCACTGCTGCTGGCCGACTGCAAGGCCAGATTACGTCAGAAAGAACACATTTGTCTCTCATCGTCTCCCTCTCTCTGTCTGTATGTCTCACCGCTGTAGCTCTTAAAGGTCTCATTTTTCTCACACACTTGCTCCTTGACCATGAGAAAGACGGTATGTCATCTTTAATAATATTAATAACCACATGCAAATCTTATCACACATCTTATATTCAGGGCTTATGACCATCAGATGGCTTCCTATGGCAATCAGCAGTTTATCTATATTAGTAATCTTAGTGAACCAATCCAATGACCACGAAAACAAGAACACAACCACAACATAAAGAACATTAACGCTCTCATTCGGCTCATTCGTTCCTGCTCCCCTCACACACACACACACACACGGCTCTGGCTCTGTTTCACTTCATTGTTAATAGCCAAAGCTGCTTCACAAACACACTCCACATCCATAACAAGCAGGACAAGGGTGATAACAGCAAGGACAAACTCCTTGGGCTGAAAAAACCTTGAGAGGAGCCCAGACTGAGCAGGGCAGTTCTTCCTCCTCTAGGTAGTGCTCACAAGTAAGAATCAACCAATCAGCATTAGGAGTAGCAGAGAAGACGGGTTCTTTTTTTTTTTTTTTTTTTATGTTGTCAACAGTAGCGCTGTTGTTCCTCAGCTAGTGAAAGATGTGTGTGTAGTGACGGCTGGGCCCCTTGAAGAATATCACTCTCTTGACATTTAGCCTGTTCTGAATTTGTGCTTGTGTTCATGTCAGTGAGAGCTTTGTGTCTGCTCTGACTCAGTCTGTCCACATCCACACCACTGCTGCCTTCCTAAAGCAGCCTCCTGAATCCTGAACCTCCTGAATCCTGAACATCCTAAAGCCTGAACATCCTGAATCCTGAACCTCCTTAATCCTGAACCTCGTCCATCAGCCAGACCAAACCACAGAACTGTTTCAACTATGATCACAGAAGTGTTTCAACTATTATCACAGAAGTGTTTCAACTATTATCACAGAAGTGTTTCAACTATTATCACAGAAGTGTTTCAACTATGTCAGCTACATTTCCTTCATTTTTTCTCTCTCTCTCTCCTATTCTCTCTCGTTCTCTCTGTGCTTTCTTTTCCTCTCAGTATCTACATTTTTACAATGTGTTGGTTAGTATGGATGACATATAGAGAAACAGGAAACAATACTGCAGTGCATCCACAATCACCACAAACATGAAACACACACACACACATATGCACTCACACATACACACACACACACACACACACAAAAATGCAGACACACACATATGCACACACACACACAAATATACACAGAATGAACCACTGACACACACATATACACACACACTCACACGTCTGAACAAGTCTAGCATGAAAGGATGCAAAATCTCCCCTGCATTAACAATGCTATTATGTTCATTTTCAAGATAATGCCTCCAGGCCTCAACTGACCTGGACTGACCTGGAGCATAAGTTAACACTGCACCACACAAAACACTGCATCACATAAAACATTGCACCACATAAAACATTGCACTGTACAAAAGGCTCCCTGCAGTTCTTAATAAAATGCTATAAAGTCCCACAGGCAGACAGAGAGAGCTCACCCGTCTCCCAGCACATCTGTGAGCCCCACGGCTTGGTGTTTTCTCCTTTCTTTTTGGTGTTTTGCTCTCTGGTTCTGTCTTTCTTTGGCCTATCAGCGTTTTCCTACTGAGCAGCACTGACAAATAAACCACCAGCACATCTCCCTGCTGAATCAGTAAACAGATTTTAATCCCCACGCTCCATGTACTTCAGCCACAATGAGGCGTTATCTCCAGGCCTGGGTTTTACCCATGACATTTCCCAACTCTACCCTGAGCAGATAAATTTCTATTTCTGCTCATGAAGGTTTCTGATGATTAGAATCAAATACAATAAAGCAAACAAAACACAATTGTGCAGTGGAAAAGAACACTAACCCCTTAAGATTCAACACTAACCCTTTAGGATTCAACACTAACCCTTTAAGATTCAACACTAGTCCCTTTTTCCAACATTAATGCCAATTCTCCAACACTAAAACCATAAACTTATTCTTACCCCAATTCTCCAACACTAACCCCAATAGCCCCATAAATGTCAACACTAACCCCATTAGCCCCATAAACTAAAACACTAACCCCATTAGTCCCATAAGCTTCAACACTAACCACATTTAACTGCAGGTCTCCAGTATTAACCCCTAATTTCCAGCATTTGTCCTCCAATGCTACCTGGGAGGTTCCTGGAGCTCCAGGTTATTGTGTGTGTGTGTGTGTGTGTGTATAAGTCAGCAGGGTGATAAGTGGGGTCGGTTGGGAGCAGATGGAGTTGGCAGGCTGCTACCTGTTATTATAAGTCTATAGAGGTCTTACAAGAGTAGCACTAACCCCCATTCAAAACTAGACTCCATAGAGATGTCATGGCAGCTGTGCCATCTCCTCAGCCTCAGTGTGGCACAACACTTGCACAGGGTGATGAGGAGTGACCGGCGTGCTCTGTGATTAAGTGAGCTGGATTATTTTGACCCAAACACGAACACCTTGATTTCATTTGCTGCCTGATAGTCAGTGATACTGAAAGTCTGAGCCTTGTTCTTTCCCACCTGTCAGCGCTTTTTCTTCGCCTGGGTCCCTGTGGTGTTCACCCCCGCTGAGCTGGTGGTCTGAGGTGTGCAGGAGCAGCCTCTGCTCTCTCTCCCCCAGTCTGCTGGAGTCCAGGCCAGCCATCGTAAACACCTAACACTGCAGACTGATGTCACCAGTATACTAACACACTATGAACTTACTCTCTCACTCTCTATCTCACTCACTCTCTCTCTCACTCTCTCTCTCACTCTCTCTCTCTCCCTTAACCATGTTGTGTCTTGTTGCGAAACATTACTCTCTCGTAACGCAGTCGTTGGACAGATGAACATGGCACACTGCTCTGAGCTTCTGTATTCAGCTTTATGCATTTGCTGTTTGACATTTGTGTTTCTTGCCTGGGCATGACACACTTTTGCCTCAAAGTAAAACAGAAAGTTGTGTGTGTGTGGGGGGGGGTGTTCCTTCTCAGCCAAGTTCTGCTCTTTGAGACATTATGAAGCAATACCATTTGGCCCTATTCTTAGTCATAGCAGCTTAGCTTGGAGAACTGTTTTAGGAGTCACGGGCGGGTTGTTTCATTATAAAGAGGGGATTACCAGGTTACTCTATAAACCCCAGCAGGAAGACTTCTCATACAATTAATCTCAATACATTCACTGGAGTTAAACACAATGTTAAATACACTTAGTGTGTGTTTGACACCAGTGTAAATACAGAGGTTACATTTAAGATCAGTTTGCATTCATATACCGTCATATGCCGTGAAAGTCTGATCCTTATTCTTTCCCACATCTCATCTTTTTAGTATTGTATACGTTTTTATACACAACTAAAATAAGCGGAGACATTCAAGGGATTACAAAAATTTTAAAAATAACTAAAACATGTTTGGGATTATTTAGAGGTTTGTGCTGAGTTTGTTTTGAATGGCAGCACACTGAATGATCATATGTGGACGCGCAGGTGTGACTGCATCATGCCACGGAATGTGAGAGGCTGAAGGAGTCACGCACCGCTGACCTCCATGATAGAGCACAGTGGAAAGCCAACGATATTAGTCTGTCACATATAGTTTTATTCCTTTAGTCTGTAACTGCGCTTGAAACGCAGAAATGTAATTGTTCTTTATACTGACCCTTATAGGAGCTCTTTAAAATTCTTTGAGAACTTCTGAACCGTAATTTTAAAGTTGTAAACCGACAGACTTGAGAAAGCAAAGGGTGGGGAGCGGGGAGGGGAGTGGCGCGGGGCAGCAGTCGCGCGGATCCGCCGCGAGAGCAGGTTCCTCGCACTTACGAAGAAAAAATTAACTGCAAAAACAGTTACATAATTACTGCATTGTGATTACCGCGGCCTGGGGCGTTGTGTGCGATACGCAGCATGTTAACATTTTGAATTGTAAAGTGCGTAATAGCTCAGAGATTAATCATAGTTGCAGGATTTTGAGGGGGATCTCAGGTGAAGCTGGGGAACGCACTGATGGATACGTAAAAGTTTTGCGGCTTCTTCCCGAATTGGACTGTGTCGCTCGGTACCAAACGTAAGGCAAAAACAGCAAAAAAAAGTCCTTCCCCAAAAGTCTTTCGACCTCAGAAGAATGCGTGGGGTGGACGTTGGATAAATGACAAGTGTGTAATGGACATTTAGTTCGTTCTGTAGGATATTTAGTTCTGTCCTGCTGAGGCATAGTATTTTATTTGTGCGCGTATTACAATGAAGTGTCTCGGAGCTGCATGGTTGGTGGTTTTGAGTGCGTGTTTGCAGTCGACCTGCCCGCAGAATACCGCACCTGGACCAGGTAAGTCAGTGGCGGGAAGCACGAGGTGGAATTCAGTCATTCATGCCGCTCCTTACGTGGATATTAAAACACAATGATTACAAAAAGACGATTTGTAATCATTAACAGCGTGATCCCGTGAGCTCTGACTTGTTAAGTTGGGAGAATGTTTAGATGAGCATAAATTAAGTTATACACGGAGTTAATGTGTAACTTTGTCTCCAGTCTGTGGCATTTTTGTCTGTCTGACTTTGGCAACGTATTATAGAAACAATACTTTTAATTTGTGTTTGCGTGTTTTGTCTGTCAATCTGCTTTGATCTGGGAATATAAATTGACACTTATTCGGTAGCTGCTTGTGTCGCGTGTTAATGAGATAACAATGCTCTGCTTGAGAGAATGTAAACTTGACATTCCTGTGTAATTGCGCGTTCAGTAGCTATCGCCCACGAGAGTACGGATATTCGTATTTGCCTGCCATGGTCGAAGCTCTGTAATCGTGGCTGCCACCTGTAAACGATCTGATGGCTCTTAACGGGTTACAACGTTGTGTTTTTCACGTTTAAGGGGTGTAAGAGATTTTGCATTTAAAGAAGTAAAATCCACAAATTTTAAGTCACAACATACACTCACCAGCCACTTTATTAGGAACACCTGTCCAACTGCTCATTAACGCAAATTTCAAATCAGCCAATCACATGGGAGAAGCTCAATGCATTTAGGCATATAGGCATGGGCAAGACGATCTGCTGTAGTTCAAACTGAGCATCAGAATGGGGAAGATAGGTGATTTAAATGACTTTGAACATGGCATGGTTGTTGGTGCCAGACGGGCTGGTCTGAGTATTTCAGGAACTGCTGATCTCCTGGGATTTTCACGCACAACCTTCTCTAGGGTTTACAGAGAATGGTCCGAAAAAGAGAAAATATCCAGTGACCGGCAGTTCTGTGGGCGCAAATGCCTTGTTGACGCCAGAAGTTAGAGGAGAATGGCCAGACTGGTTCGAGCTGATAGAACAGCAACAGCTTTCAAACTCAAATAACCAGTCGTTACAACCTAGGCATGCAGAAGAGCATCTCTGAACACATAACACGTCGAACCTTGACTCGGATGGGCTACAGCAGCAGAAGACCACACCAGGTACCACTCTTGTCATCTAAGAACAGGAAACTGAAGCTAGAGTTTGCACAGGCTCACCAAAATTTGACAATAGAAGATTGGAAAAACGTTGCCTGCTCTGATGAGTGTCGATTTCTGCTATGACATTCGGATGGTAGGGTCAGAATTTGGCATCAACAACATGAAAGCTTGGATCCATCCTTGTGTCAACGGTTCAGGCTGGTGGTGGTGGTGGTGTAATGATGTGGGGGATATTTTCCTGGCACACTTTGGGCCCATTAGTACCACTTGAGCATTGTGTCAATGCAACAGCCTACCTGAGTATTGTGGCTGAACATGTCCATCCCTTTCTGACCACAGTGTACCCATCTTCTGATGGCTACTTCTAGCAGGATAACGCGCCATGTCATAAAGTGCAAATCATCTCAGACTGGTTTCTTGAACACGACAATGAGATCACTGTACTCGAATGGCCTCCACAGCCACCAGATCTCAATCCAATAGAGCAACTTTGGGATGTGGTGGAACAGGAGATTCACATCATGGATGTGCAGCCAACAAATCTGCGGCAACTGCGTGATGCTATCATGTCAATATGGACCACTCTCTGAGCAATGTTTCCAGTACCTTGTTGAATCTATGCCACGAAGGATTAAGGCAGTTCTGAAGGCAAAAGGGGGTCCATCCCGGTATTAGCAAGGTGTACCTAATAAAGTGACCGGTGAGTGTATACCAAAACCAGTGTTCAAAGCAGGTAGGAGGCAGGCCTGTCACCTTTATCACCCAGACACACATACAGCTACACACACACACAAATATACCTGCAAATCAGGTGTGAAGTGAAAGCGTTAGTATTCATCTACATATCCAGGATATTAGGATCTATGACTGACATCTATGTCAGTTTCCTCAGGACCTCTCGCAGTCTGCCCATCCTTCACAAGCACCCAAAAAATGACCAATCACCTGTAGCCTCACGAGCCATAAATGGACTGACACGCGTGTGTGTGTTTGATCGGACCCAGAGGGCCGTACAGAAAAACTGAGAGAGACTGCAGGCTCCTCAGGTCTGCACTCAGAGAGACATAAATAAGGACAGCAGTCACGGCCGCGCTAGCTGCAGTAGTCAAACAGCCTTGTTCTCTGAGAGACAACAGAACTTCTGTCATGCGAAAAGCTACAGGAAAAAACAGCACAGTTGCAGATGTGAAGAATACAGCACAGATCTGACAGACAGATATGACCTGACTGATTTTAGAAGTGTGTCTGCCGGTGCACCACAGAATTAGAATCGGAAAACATGTAACACACAAGCATACACATGCACAAATATGTTGAACGTTAAGAGGCAATGTCACAATATTCTTTCTTTACTGAGAATTAAGTGTTAATCCTCCTCTGAATCCACCTTACTTTCCAAGTCTCTCTCCCTCTCTTGTGCTGTTCATCTTTCTCTCTCTCCCTCTGTTGTTCTGTCGACCCATGTGTTTTTCACTATTCATTTTAAATGATGAGGCTTTTACAGAAGCTGCTTTCTAATCTCCCCTTTTCTTTTGGCTGGTATTATTCCCAGGAACAGAGACTGAGGGAGCTTCATATAATTATAGTTCTCTACCTCTCTCCTACCACCCTCTCCTCCCTCCTCCTCTCTCTCTCTCTCTTTCTGTCCTTATCCCTCCACACAGTCCCATTTTCATCCAATCTATAAAAAAATAATCGCTTCAGGCCATTGTGGAAGCAGGCCCAGTTTGTGTGTGTATGTGTGTATGATGCATAAAAAATGGAGAAAGAGAGGGGAAGAGAAGCATGGAAGGAAGGAGTGATGTAATATTCAACATGCAGGCCACGTGCCTGCCTGAGGTATCAGTGGCAGTGTATGTGTGTCCAGACGTGTCTGCTGCGGTCTGCTCATTTCTGATGTCTGCATGGTGAAGCTTGAACTCATGATGTAATGGCTGATTCAGCAGGTGGACGTTCCTGAAACGTCCCAGCATGGTCAGTATCAGTTGACTAGTACTCCAATGCACAACCTCAGCTCACAGTGTGCAGTGCGTGTGTCCAGTCTAGGCCCTGAATAATACCCAGTCTACTTACCGTAGTCATCTATACTCTAATCCTCTATACCGTAGTTGTCAGGGCTGGATCCAGTGCGGTTCCCCCGGCAGCCACTAGGGGGAACCCACGGGCTGTATCTAGGAGGGGTTCTAGTAATCAGCGGTGATCCGCTGAAGCTGTCTTCCCTGTTACTTAGGAGAGGGAGCTGCAGTGGATCACTGCTGAGTCGTTTGGTTCCCATGCCTCTCGTTTGCCTGCCAGCTATTCTCTCTCTTGTGAATTTTGGTGTCTCGTTGCCTTTGGTGCTCCAGTTCTTCTTCAAGCTTTACTAATTCGAGTTCCTTTCTCCGGCCCCGCTTTCTGGCCTATCTCAAGTTTTCCCCAAGCTTTCTATTCCTATCCATTTTGGTTTTTGGTTTGGGAAGGGTTTTTTGTTTACGGTTTCTGCCTGCCAGCCAGTTACTTCCCCTGGCATTTTTTGGTTTACCTTTTGGTTGTGCTCATTTCCTGTTTCTTTTCCGCGTTTAGTTTTCCGCGTTATTTCTGTTTGACACGATTTAGTTTTCTTCCGTCGTTTCCGCAAGGTCGAGTTCTTTGTTTTGTTTGTTACACGTTGAGTTTTTCCGCGTTATTTCTGTTTGGCTCGCTCTGCATTCGGTATTTCTAGCTCCTTATTTCTCTGAGTCGGATTGTGTCTGCCTATTTGTGTTTTACAGCATTTGGGTTTTTCGTTTCATTATAATCCGCGGTGGTCCTCCCCACTCTGTACCACCGCCCTTACAGTAGTCATCTACACTCTAATCCTTTATACTGTAGTCATCTATATCGTAGTCATCTATACTCTAATCCTCTATACTGTAGTCATCTACACTCTAATCCTTTATACTGTAGTCATCTATACTCTAATCCTCTATACTGTAGTCATCTATACTCTAATACTCTATGCTGTTATCATCTATACTCTAATCCTCTATACTGTAGTCATCTATACTCTAGTCCTCTATACGGTAACACCACAGACTATGGGTAGAGGGGGTGCATATGGATGGTAAGGCTGTTCACAACAGATCGGATTGCAATGATGGAGTTTCAAGCGAGGCAGCAACCACTCTGCTACCACAGACATTTGAGTTTGTTTGAGCTGTGTGTGTTTGCTTTAGGAGATTTGAGTGATGCTACCTTTCTGGTTTCTAATCTCTCTTCTTCCAGCTTCTCTCTCTTTCTTTCTCTCTCCCTCTGCCCCCTGCTGACTATCTTTCTCTGTTGCTCTTTGAGTTAATCAGTAAATCAGTAGCAGATTCCCTCTCCTGAAAGCTTCATAATCTGTAATCATGGCTCAGATGGGCTCCAACACAACATGAATAATCCAGACTGCTGAACTATAGGCACCTGCTGTCAGTAATTATTAAAGCCAGCAGATCACTGACTGTGTGCATGGTAGAATCCATCACCCACTGTGTAATTGCTTGTCTGCTGAAGATTTTTCGGTTTCAGTAAACAAAATGCCCAAGAAGTGATGAGCAGAGAGTCTAAGGTGAAGTTCACAATTTCTGATTAAGAGACTGTGGAGATACGTTTGCATCAACATGCTGTTTTGTTTTGTTTTTTGTTGTAGTTAAGATGTTGTTTTAAAAGGATTGTTCTTTTGTTTGTTTCTTTTCTGTCTTTTCTCTCTCCTCCTCTTCTCTCCTCAACTCCTGCAGTGTTCGACTGTTGCGAGGGAGATATCTTGATTCTGCTGGATTCTTCTGGTAGTGTGTCCTCCTATGAGTTCTCCAACCTACTGCATTTCCTGGTGGACTTGCTCCACCCCTTCCTGCTCGGGCATGGCCAAGTGAGGGTGGGGCTTGTGCAAGTCCACACGAAGCCAAAAGTGGAGTTTGGTTTTGACACCTACAATACCCAGCAGGCCCTGCAGGGGGCACTGCTGAGAACACGACAGCTGCATGGGGACACAAACAATGAGGGAGCACTGCTATTGGCTCAGAGGCTGCTAGAGAAACCGCTGGGCCGTGAAGCTCCTCCCAGGGTCCTGCTGTGGCTCACTGATGGGGTGGAGCTAGGGAATGTTGATAGACCAATAGCAGCTCTGCATCAAGAGGGTGTGTCTGTGCTGGCCGTTTCAATGGGGCATAGTGGTTACCAGGTGCTCCACAAGGCTGTGACTCTACCCATCGAGGCACACCTCCACTTTGTTGATGCTGAAGACATCTCCATCATCACTGAGGATCTGAGAGAAGCCATTATAGGTGAGAGAGAAGGGTAGCCAGAAAGAATACAAACCAAAATGAGGGTGATGTGTTATAACAACAGAGCCAAATCAAGATGAAGGGTACTCCTTAGAAGAGTGATGGGTCAGGATAATAATGGGCTTAATGTGGATCCATCTGGAATTCTAGACCAACTTCAGTGAAGCTTCTAGAATTATTAGCCAAAATAGCAACAGTTGTTTAGCCTGGCAAACTGGTTTATGTTTGTTTTTGTTTTTAGAACATTTAAAACCGCAAGATCAAAGTCACTTAAAACAGATGATTCAAGAAACAAAGAAATAGGTTCCTGATTTGTTTTTATTTAGTGTCTCTGGTGTTATCCACAATATTCTATCATTAGCAGAAACTCAATTACCCAATTCCTACTTGTGTTTACATTAAACAGTGTCTAATATTAGCTCAGTTTACAAACGTTGATACAGCAGTTCAAACATACCTCATTTAGGGGGCGTGTTGTCAGGATCTCAGGAAACTGATACGGCAGGTCAAAACCATACCCTCTGCATGTTAAAACCACACCCACTGCAGGTCAAAACCATGCCCACTGCAGGTCAAAACCACGCCCACTGCAGGTCAAAACCATGCCCACTGCAGGTCAAAACCATGCCTTCTGCATGTCAAAATCATGCCCACTGCAGGTCAAAACCACACCCACTGCAGGTCAAAACCATGCCCACTGCAGGTCAAAACCATGCCTTCTGCATGTCAAAATCATGCCCACTGCAGGTCAAAACCACGCCCACTGCAGGTCAAAACCACGCCCACTGCAGGTCAAAACCATGCCTTCTGCATGTCAAAACCACGCCCACTGCAGGTCAACAGACAGCAGACCAATTGGCACGGTAACCTGAATAAGCTCCAGCGCCACACAACAGGCTCCTTTCATCCAGCTGTATTTAAGCATTTAAACAAGGCTGTGGGTCACAGAAGGTTAAATCAGTTCAGCCATGCCATGATTAAACACACACTTTGCATTGTGGGTACAGCTTCTCTGAGGAGGCAGACCTGTCTCACTCCGTGACAACAGTGGTGTGTTATTCCGACATTCCCTTTGATCAGAGAGAAGGAGAGAATCTGGAACAGTCTAGCCACTCTCCACTTATGGTGCTGAACCCTCTGCTATGCTCACACACACATGGATCCAGAATGGGCCAGATTATTATATGATGATTATTATTTCATTATTTCATTCATGTCCTTTTATTTATTTATTTTTAACGTTATGAAATGCTTCATTCTTCAGAAGAATATTCTAATGTTGCTAACAGTGATGAATGGACATTAGTGGAGAGCACTTAGGACCACACTGCAAGTGTGTATGTCAGTAAGGTCAGACTGATGATGATAAGCTAGCGGGTCCCGTTAGCCACCACTAGCACTATTGGACAAGTGCCATGTTAATGTGTTTCATTTCTTATTTCCACAACTCAGAGCTGATCCGTGCTGAGCGTCTACAGGTGCAAGATGTCACTTCCCACAGTGCCGTACTGCATTGGAGGCCTCTTCTGATTGGTGGTCTCGGACAATATGAGCTCTGGTACAGTCCTGACATGTCGGGCAGCGGCCCGGGGAAGGGCAGTACGGAGCAGGGGAGGACCCGAACGCTCATACTGCCAGGGGAACACACCTGGGCACAACTTACAGACCTCCAACCCGATACACCCTACAGAACCTGGCTGATACCACACACAGAGCAGGGAGCCATCGCAGGACTCACTGCCAACTTCAGAACACTGCCTGGTGAGACAGAGAGAATCAGAATCAGAATCACTTTATTCCGCCAAGTATGTTGCACATACGAGGAACTTTCCTTGGTGAGAGCTCACATGTATGACATACACAAGCACACAAGACTGTTACAAATAACACACTAGAAATATGAAATACAATAAATATATATTGGATATGTATAAGAGCCTGTGTGTATTTGTTATATATATGTATATGTGAATATTATGTATGGTGAATAAGTGGCTGTAGATATTATTTACAATTTACAATTACAATAACTTACTATACAGAATAGTGCAAGTGGGCAGCAGTGTTGGTCAGTGCAGTGAGTTCTGTACATATTGAGAGAGAGAGAGAGAGAGAGAGAAAGTGATAGACAAAGACATTAGATATTAGACTTAGTAATTAGACATAGTAAAATGCTTTCATGAACATACATATTTTAATGTACACTTGTTTGTCCATTATCCTTGCTCTTCCAATTTCCAATGTTTCTCTTATGACCCTTATTATAAATGTAAACTAATATTATTATTACTAATATTAATATTGTTACTACTATTATGAAGTTCCTTCAGTAACCGACGTCTCTGAGCGTATCAGAGGGCTGAAGGAGCGTTGTGGTTTATGCTCACGACTCTCTCTGAGCGTAACTCACACCATTCTTTAGAGTCTTAATCAAACTCTTCTTTCACTTCAGCCAGACAGACAGATAACATGGAGGGATTAGTGAAGTGATCTAGGGAAGTCCACAGAGGCTATGATCACGGTCCCAGTAACGAAAACTAAAACACACGGAAGGAATTTGTCTTCTTTGGTGGATGATCACCATCAGTTGCTGACTCATAACTCCCTTCTCCTCCACTTCATTGCGCAGATGTGCTGACTCCCACCACGGTGAGTGTATCAGACTCCGGTCCGGACCAGGTGCATGTGAGCTGGGGTCCGCTGCTGGCACAGGTGCACCAGTACCGGGTGGAGTACGGACCCATCCCACATGGGGACGTACGGACAGTGATCCTAACCGGGCGAGAGAACAGCACCTTGCTCACACATCTACAGCCCGATACACACTACCTGATCACGGTCATTGCTGTGCACTCCTCCGGCCAAGAGAGGGCAATGTCTGTCAGAGCCTGCACACAGGAGGGTGAGAGAATTAAAAGGTTTAGAGGAGTTGGAAGAGTTTTGAAGAGTTAACCATAAGTAATATGACTCTGGACAACATTTTGTGTTAATCTGGATGACATATTCTTTAATGTACATTTAATGTATGATGATAGGACACAGGTATAGTGGAAGGTTATATACCCCTATCAATAGTGATAGCAGTATGTGTAGTGATGGGGTGTGTGTAGTGATAGTGGTATGTGTAGTGATCGGGGTGTGTGTAGTGATGGGAGTGTGTGTAGTGATGGGGGTGTGTGTAGTGATGTGGGTGTGTGTAGTGATGGGGGTGTGTATTGATGGAGGTGTGTGTAGGAATGGGTTACATGTTTGGTTGTTTAAGGGTTAGGATTATATACAGGGTTAGCATTATAGTTATTGTTGGGGTGGATATACAGGGTTAGCGTTATAGTTATTGTTTGGGTGGATATACAGGGTTAGCGTTATAGTTATTGTTGGGGTGGATATACAGGGTTAGGGTTATAGTTATTGTTAGGGAGGATATACAGGGTTAGCATTATAGTTATTCTTGGAGTTTGGATGTTTAAGTTCAGCTTCAAAAAGTCTTCAAAAAGAGTCTGCATAACTCAATAATAAATGCTACCGGCTAGTATGTGCTAATTACTAGGTAATGACATTGACTCCTGTAGTTTAGTAGTAGTCTGGTTCAAGGGTATCTTGAACTCTGGCCTATCTGTGCTATTATCTAGGATGAATTCTATGAATAGATGCAAAGCACTTTGTAAGTCACTCTGGATAAGAGCGTCTGCAAAATGCCTTTAATGTAAATTAGTCACGGTTGGCAGTAATAACATAATCCTGAGGACTTTTACTTTATGAACCTGAATTAGGTTTAATAGTTCAACCTGAACTACGTTCACTGATTTCCTGCTCTGAAATGCCCTTCAACACTTGCTCTAAGGTTCACTGACATCAGTGATGATTTGCTGGTGAATCACTTTCCCCACAGTGAGACACCAGGCTGCACAGTGCCAACAGGGTACAGGGTAGCATTTACAACCCACAGCACTGCTGCGCTGGATTACATTTATTATTCATCTTATATTACATGGCAATTAATACATCTATTTCTCGACTTACTGCCTAGACTCCATGGTTTCTTAACCAGGTATACTTTACATAATACATAATTTAATAGGTAAAACTTTGATATTCTGTTTTAGTTCTACCAGGTCTGGCTGACCTCCAGCTGACCTCTGTGGGACTGGATTCAGTGAAAGCTGATTGGAGGACTTGGAGTGAAGGGGTGGGGCTTCAAGGCTACTGGGTGAGGTGGGAGGAAGGAGGGCAATCTTCCTCCTCTTCCTCCTCTTCCTCCTCCTCCCGCTACCTGCCTGCTCATTCCCTGTCCACCATCCTGAAGCGTGTGAGCCCCTCAAGTCGAGTGTGTGTGTCTCCCGTGTACAGGACAGCGCGGGGCGAGGGTCTGTGCTGCACCGTGCACACACACACAGGTACTGGTCATCCCTGACACACATCAACTCCCACACACACTCAGGTACTGGTTATCCCTGACATGTCAGCCACCACACACTCCACATACCAGCTTCCCACTTCCAGTAGCTCATTGCTGGAGCCGGAGCCAGGGACGGAGCTGTTGTCCTCAGAGACGCATGCTTACTTTTGCACTAAGGCAGATGCAGGTAAAACTGAAGAAAAGGAGGGCAGGGTTTACCTTCTGGATGCCATTGACAAACATGGAACCTAGACATGGAGATCGAGCCCCGGCCTGCCTCCACTCCGGAAGAACATCACTTTCACCATGGAGATGTGATGATAGACCGCCTAAAAGGAGCACGGAGAGGACAGGTCACAGCTGAGCAGGAAGGGGTGTGAATGCAGCCACATGCTCAATAAAACCAGGATAAACCAAACTGTCCAGCAGGTCACCCTGTGGATGTGAACGCTCCAGTAACGTTCATTTTTTTTTTTTTATCATATCATTTTTATCATACCACATAAAAAGGCTTTTTGTTCACGCACACTGCTTGACTGCCATTCATACACTCCAGATTAAATGAAGTACCATTGACTTTATGTAACTCTCTTCATGCCTCTGTCTCCCTGTCTTTCTGCCTCTATCTGTCTCTCTCGCTTTTACTCTCTCTCTCTTTCACTCTCTGTCTTTCTGGCGACAGTTCCTGCTCCGTGGGAGTAGACATTTCCGGGTTCTGGAGGAAGAGGCGGGAACATCACTGGGGACACCTGGATGCAGATGTCTGTGTTCTGCATGACAGCAGGCGCTGATAGAGTAAACAACAACCCTGCCACTTCAAAACAATGAACAAAAACACACTGCTTTCAGTTCTGCAATGTATGTAGTTAAGACCAGCTGTAAGATTAGAATGGGTGAGGACCAGGGAACAGGACCAGGGAATAGGAACAGGGAACAAGACCAGTCAGTCAGTTGTTTTAAGATTACATCGACCAAGGTGCCAATATTTTCCAAAGGTGAAAAAAATATTCATTTATGCTTTTGAATAAATTGTGTAACACAAATTGATGGTGTAGATAAAAAGAAAAAGGTCAAAGGTGCAAAAGGCAGAGGTCAGAGGTGCCTGACACTTGGTGGAGAAAAGGAAAAGAGATGAATGAATTCAACCCATTTGAATACTTTTAATTATCATTCACCTTGGTAACTAATATGTGTGATAGGGTCAGAGGTTTGAGATTCAAATCAATTATTGCCTTCGTGCACTGCTATTTATTTTAATTTACACACACATTTGCTGCTAGATGGATGGCAGCCGTCTGCTTTTATTGATTTCTTTTACAAGCACTTGGCATAGCTTTTCATGTCGCTGATGGCAATGAAAATTTGAAGACACTTCCACCTTGTGGCCAATTGTTGTATTACAAATATATGTAATAACATTGCTCATTCATTACGTGTTTAACACTTTTATAGCAACCCTAAAAGAGACTGGAATGGAAGATTTAGAAACTTTCGAATTTGAACGGTACCTTAATATAATAATAATGTCTATATTAAAAATGTTGCAAGTCTCGTAATTTATGACTGCACAGATTATTATATTTCTCGTGTATTTCTCGAAATTACCGCTAGAAAACAAAGTCTGCTCATTTGCATTCGAAGGTTCAGACAAATACCTGTATTTCAAGGCGTCCCAGAGAATCAGCATATTAAGCAATTCTCCAGACAGTGAATCACTGGTCTCAAGCAAGATCGTGTGTAACAGTAACATGGGGACAAGCACACCCCTCGACCAGAGGGGAGAAACCAATGGGGCAACTAGCGGTTCACTGATGAACTTGTTCATTACACAGTACTGAAAGTAAAGGAAAAAGGGAAACCAACGGATAAATAAAACTCAAGGGTTTGTCTTGGATCATTTGACTGCGTTGCATGTGGTTCCACAAATGATTCCATTTCTTTTAAACCTTTTCCTCACCATTAGTCTACGGTGAGGAGAAACTCTTCCCAGCAGAGCCTCACAAAGTGCCGTGTCATCCCCGGTCTCTTCCGGGGGTCCCTGCGCGTTTAGTCTTGTATTAATGCCTTTATTAAAGTCAACTAGTTATCGGTCACGTTTGGAAATTCTGTTCTATAGTTTATTTTTCAGGGTTTAGCCAACCACTTCCAAATCATAAGTACATATTGACATTATAAGTACATAAAGCCCTCTTTCTCTCTCAGGTTTATTTATTCTGAATCAAGGCCTCCTGCCTTCACAAATAAAAACTTAAGTGCCAATAGTGTTTTCAAATTGCATAAAGACTGGGTCTGGTGTATTCAGAGGAAGCGTCACAGAAATATAATTAATCTGGGAAACGACTTTAATAACATTGACAGTTCCCAAAGGAAACGTGTTCTTAAGGATTCTATAAATTACAGAAAACAATCATTCTTTTTCCTTGGACTACTCGCATTACACATAACCGCATTTTTAGAATCCACAGATTCAATCCACAGATGGAAGCTACACGTGTCAGAACAGTTTAAAGCAAACATGAACGTACAAAGCAGCCACTCTTGATAGTCTCTTTCTCTGGCTTAGTGGTCATTTGTTTTTAACTAATGTACGTATTGTTTTCATTAACTAAGAATTGTTTTAATAGACAAATATAGGCCTACCTCTCCTGAATGTCACGTTAAAGTTGAGAATATGTTTTTGACCCATGACCCATGTCAGCCATGTACTGTAGGTGGCAGTATAGCATTTTTTTTAGAATTTCGACCCGTGACTTTTTGGACAGAAGAAGAACCAAACACCAATCCGACGCTGCTGGTAAGCACCTGGGCCTGCGCGGCCTCGACTGCTCTACCAGCGGGGAGATTGTTTGTTTATTTTAATAAGATGGCCGCGGGCAGTTTAATAATACCCGGAGAGGGAATCTTAATAGGCGGTAAACGCTATTCTGGGGTAACCATCACATTGGAAAACTGCCTTTTGCCGCCGGAGAGGCTAGTCCGCAGCCCTTCGGCGGAACACGGACTCTCCGCCGCTACGGAAGAGCAGCTACGGATCAGGGGCTGCGAGATGATTCAGGCGGCGGGCATCCTGCTGCGCCTTCCACAGGTTAGCGCAGCACCCCGTGGACGGCATGTCTTAACCAACGTGCATGCTGCTGTATAGCTTTTCTTAAAGTGCGTCGTAAAGAAGCGCATACTTTGACTGCGTTTAGTTATCTGAAAGCTAAGCTAGCTGACTCTTGTGTAGTAATTATACAATTAGGGAATTTCTTATAAAGATTGGTTTGTAAATATAGTTTCTGTTGTTGTGGTCGGTTGTGTAAGGAAGTATGCGGCTAGGGTTAGGGGTTAGGGTTAGATGTTTTCAGCACCCACACCCATCCCCAATGTACTCACAGTTATTTTGTATAAAATTTAAACCATTTCTGGCATCTCTTTTTTTCCCTCAGGTTGCCATGGCCACAGGGCAGGTTCTCTTTCAGAGGTTTTTCTACTGCAAGTCGTTCGTCAGACACTGTGCTGAGGTCAGAGCTCCACACCATCCTCCACCACCTCTAACCCTGCACACACCTTCTGTCCCATCTTCGCATATCCCTCACCTCCCCCCTTTCACACACACATATGCATAATTGTACCTTACACACACTCTCTCTCTCTCTCATATATGCCCAGATGGTTGCCATGGCTTGCGTGCACCTAGCCTCTAAGATCGAGGAGGACCCTCGCAGGGTGCGTGATGTACTGAACGTGTTCCACCATTTAAAGCACAGCACAGCGCTCAGGTAACACACACACACAGAGCATAGGTAACACCTTATCACACACACAGCTGTCTGTCTCTCTCTCTCTCATACACACACAAACAAACTTCAGTGCGGTCTCTTTCACACGCACGCACACACACACACACACACACACGTCCCAGTATTTACTACTGCGCAGGACATAAACTCTTGTGGACACCTGTTGTTGTGGTGATTCAGGGATACAGCATTTTATTTTCTGAAATGGAAAGATCCTGTATTATCCGGGACAGTTGGAACCCGTAAGGGAGAGACTGCTAACCTGGTTATAGCACACAGACGCAGGGATATGAGCGGTAGTGATATGAGCATGGTGTTTCTGCTGGGTCACGTTTTCAGTTTGGCCAGGCCAATGCCTCTGGATTCCTCCTACATCAGTATGAAGAGTGAGGTGATCCGAGCAGAGCGCCACCTACTGAAGGAGCTGGGCTTCTGCGTGCACATCAAACACCCACACAAGGTAAGTTACCTTACCAACAGCTGCCAGCAGGGGGCAGCTGTGCCTGTAATGCATCGTGCTGCCCTTTGTGTCCTACAGGTGATCGTGATGTACCTGCAGGTGCTGGAGTGTGAGAGGAACACTAAGCTAGTCCAGAAGGCCTGGTGAGAACCTACACTACACGCTCTGCTGTGAACGTCAAATGAATGAACTAAGCAGTCGCTTCATTGCCTCTCTTGGAAGGAACTACATGAATGACAGTTTAAGAACGGACGTGTTCCTGAGGTTTAAGGCTGAAACTGTTGCCTGTGCCTGCATTTACTTGGCTGCCAGGTCTCTAGAGGTACACACACACACACACAAACACGAATGTGCCTTACTCTTCCACTCTTTAAGATCTGTGATCTTCACCAGCCATGAATGATCTCTCTGCTCTCCAGATCCCACTCCCTGACCAGCCGGCCTGGTTCTTGCTCTTTGGGGCCACGGAGGAGGACCTGATTGAGATCAGTGAGCGTATCCTGCGTGTGTATTCCGTGCGCTGTGCCCCACTGGCCTCCCTGCTCCAGCAGGTGGAGAGCCAGCGTCAGGCCCTGGAGGCAGAGAGCTCGCGGAGCAAAGGGGGTGGCACCCTCGGGACCCCCACTCTGGACACGCCCACCAGCTTCTCACCCTCCTCCAAATGCGGTGAGTCTTGCACTATAAGTGCTCTTTTTTATTGAACTTGCTGGTTTGTTTTGACTTTTCTATTTGTGTCTGTCTGTCTGTCTCTCAGCCTCACCTCAGCAGAATCGAGTATCTCCGCTGTCTCGTGTGGCTCTGAGAAACGCCTGCAGGAAGCTGACCAATGGCGAGCGGTAAAAGTACATCACACGTTCTGCTGTGGTCTGGGGGGATAAATGAGGCGGTGCTGGTGACGTGTGTGTGTGTGTGCGTGCGTTTAGGAGGATCCGCCTGAGTCATAGTGATGAGAGGAGAGAGACTCATTCTGTGCCCTCTCCTCCCAGACGCAGGTACACTGACTTTCTGTGACTCACATGCCCACACACTCACACACACGCCCACACACTCACACACTATTATATAATACTATTGTGTATGATAATAATATTGTGGCAGGTTTCAGCCATTTACGTACTTCATCAAGAGATTCTTCATCTGTCTGTCGCTTTTACCTCTCCCCCTCCCTCTCTCTCTCTTTCCCTCTCCATCTGTCTCTCTCTCTCTCTCCATCTCTCCTTCCCTCTCTCCCTGCCTCCCTCTCTCTCTCCCTCCTTCAGACGTAGCCGCAGTGTGTCTTCTCCGTCCCGTTCTGTCTCCCCCGCCCGTCGTTTTAAGTCTTACGGTGAGCGCAAGAGAGGACGAGAGAAGGAGAAGCACAGAGACAGACACACCGACAGAGACCGAGCCAGAGTCTGGGTGCGTCCCGACAGCTATCTGTCACACAGAAGATGAGGCTGGTCACTGTGGCGGCTGGAAGCCACGCTGCCTTTCACTTCCTGTTTCCTACTCACTTTTCTATAGAGTATTTTCAGACACAAGTGAATATTGGGGAATCTGAGGTGTCCCAGCATCAGTGTGAATGTTTACGAGCATTGGGAGTGGTGCGTCTCACCGTCTCCGTCAGCAGGACTCATCTACCTGTCTGGAGAAGGGCAGGAGGTCCCACTCACAGGGGGTCCAAGCACTAGGATGTGCAGTGTAAAGAATCTCCCAACCACAAGTTTTTTTTTTTAATAAATGGTGCCAGTTTTATAATAACTTGTTCTGTGTGTTTGTGTGTATGTGCAACAGTATGGTTTCAAAAAGACCATTAAGTCATAATGTAGGTGAATATGTGATTGATGTGGCCACAGAGGTGTAAAATGTAAATTGGCGTAAACGTAATATGGCTGTGAACGTCGGATAAGCAGAGTGAAAAAAGACCCAACAGACTTCACTAGTGTGTATTACAGTATCTTTACGAACATACTTCACCAGAGTGTTTTACAGTATCATTACAAATACTTAATACAGCCTTCCTCATCGCCTAGAGCTATATGTCGCATCCCCTTCTATCCTTTGACCTGTATGGTCATACCAGTTCTGCTTCTGTTAACCGACCTTCCTGTTCTGATACATTTGTAAGATTATGACCTTGGAAACTATAGATTTGATGCAAGATTAACTCAATGTCCAAGGATAGGATTAGACAGTTTGTGCTTGTCCAGAAGCTTGTGCTTGAATGGGTACATTGGCAGAAATGAGATGTCTTTATTCAGTCGTGTTCGGGTCAGTGTGTTTGTCCTCCACACTGTCACTCCTTGTTTGGAGCTGTTATTTTCCTTTAGGTGATTTTGCTTGTGCATGTGCTGATTTCTGGCGCCCTCTTCTGCTCACTCACAGCATTGACGTGGCAGCTGCGTCTCAGTGCCTGTGCCATACCCATGATCTTCTGCCGGAGCTTGCTGTGACCCAGCGCCACCACCAGGGGGCTGAATCCCACGAACACTGAGGCGGAGAACTGCGAGACGGTCAGAAGGCCCTCTGTGTGCACGCCGCCGTCGTAGTTGTAGTACGTCACCGCAGCGACCTGCATGACCCAGCACGCCACAAACAGCGCCACGAGCGCCATGATCACGTGACCCGCCTTCCTCTCACTGCTCACGTGCACCGCCGTCCTGTCGCCGCCCGCCGTGACCGCGCGGATGTGCCTGGCCAGGGTGCATAGGGTGGCCAGGTTGGTGCTCACCATCAGCAGCAGAGGCAGGACCTCGTTGAGGGCCAGCGAGGCGGAGGCGAAGGCGGAGCCCTGCTCGCGCGACGGGAACTCCCACATGCAGCCCAGCAGCGGCCGGGTGGTGCAGCTGATCACCATCAGCGCCGTGCTGGCGTTGCCGTTCACGTGCGTGGTGTAGACGAGCGCCGGCGTGGAGAAGGCCAGGTTGGCCCCCCACACCAGCGCCAGCACCCCCCACACCCGCCGACGGTCTCTCCTCTGGGCTGACGGACCCGCGCTGATGCGACGCCGCCTCAGGGTGGCGTAGTGGAAGACGCTGAGGGTGAGCGTGGTCCAGCTGCCCACCGCACGCCACCACACCCACAGCAGCATGAAGACCCGGCACCAGTTGGTCTCCAGGGACACGCTCAGGCCCAGGTCCGAGATGAAAATGGGGACAGTGCGGAACAGGGAGGACAGCAGGTTGGCCAGGGACAGGTTGAGGAGGATGATGTCAGAGGGAGGCAGGTGGTGAGACGGACTGTCCAGAGCGGACTGCCACACCTGAGGGGCAGAAGAGTGGTGTAAAATATGGTGTAAAAATCCATAACAGTGGATGAAAGAGAGAAAGGACATGAATGTTTACCAGTCATACAGTGAAACAGTCATACAGTGACACAAAACTAAATAATAATAAATTAAACGCAACTGAACTAAACTCAGAACTGCCCTGAAGTCAGTATTAAAAGGATACTGTCAGAAAAGTGGTCACTAACAGTACCCACACCTCATATTGTCCAATGGCAGAGTTAGTCAAAACAGCGTTAGTGAAGGACATACAGTAAATGTGTGGTAAATTAAGTTTCTCTCTGAAACTTTTTTAAAATATATTTTTTTTCCCTTGTCAGCCAATTTTCCACACACACATTAGGTTTTGTGTCAGATTTTAAAGGCCTTGCTCACAATAGTCCAGTAGATTTATTTAGCAATCACGGTCTCATTCGCCCTTCTTACCACATAGATGACCAGAAAGTTTCCCAGAATACCCGAGAAGACCAGAATCCCAAATAAGATGGCATCTACAGGCAGCACCTCCGCCATGTTCCCCTCACCAGCCTTCTTCCACACTCCTATCCATCTCTTCTCTCCATGCTGTGTGTATGTGTGTGTTTGCATGTGTGTGTCTACCCCATCATCTTTGCCTTTATACAAACTCACACACACAGCTTACCAGCCCAGTCAGCACCAGCAGTGCTGACCACTATAATCTTTAAGGGCAATTTAACTCTGGAATCAGTTGCTTGGCAACTGTAGCCCGAGCCTCCCTGCATTCCCCAAAGGGTCATACCTCACAGAGCATCAAAGTGGGCCATCTTCATCATCATACACACAGTCGGCCATCATCATCATACATACAGTGGGCCATCTTCATCATCATCATACACACAATGGGCCATCATCATCATCATCATCATCATACACACAGTGGGCCATTATACTGTTGTTCTTTTGTCCTGTTTTATCAGTCTTTAAGATCATCTTCATACTGTAGTGCTTCTGTGAGAGCCATCATCATTCTCCTCCTCATCTCGTCTCATTCAGCTCATGATCTACTTCTGAAGCCACTAGTGAGCTGAGGCAGGTGTGTGGGGACAAGGCCCAACTCCCCCGTGTGCGGGGACAAGGCCAACTGTTGCAGTGTTGCTGAGGGCCTCTGAGTGCTGGACATGTTCCACAGTCCCTGCACACCCTGGTCCGCACGTCCCCTGCAGTCATATTGACTGTCTGGACCTGCCTAAGTCAGGCCTGTGGATTTGTGGATTTATGACACAAGGATGATAATGAATGCTGAAGTGTTATTAAACTGCTGCTCTGACGTTGGTGCTATTGATTGCTAGTGTTATTGGCCAGAGTAATTTAAGCTGGTTTGTGTGTGTGTATGTGTAAGAGAGAGGTGCTAGTTACCCATGGGTCTTGTTACACTGATATATTTTCCTCCATCATTAAGAATAGTGCTGATTCACTCAGTTCTCCTGAGACAAAACAACATTTATTTGATTACGTCACTATATTACCAGCACGGGATGAATAACCTCTGGATATTACAATAAACGATGAAATTCCGTTAAATAGAACTTGGACGGTATCAGATTTTTTTAAATATCCAATATCTTTGACAGAACACATGATATGCAGGAAGCCAGATTTTCCTGTTTGTTACAAAAATGGTTGTACATGTATAAGGAACACATCCTGTTAGGAACACATTCTGTTAGGACGTAGGAGTGCCGAAGAAACAACGCACAGACACGCGCTGCAACCGCGGAACACCACGGCGCCTCTCACAGACAACCTGTTCCTTTTTACTTTATTTATTTATTTATATTGAAAGTGTTTGCTTGATTTAAAAGTCCTTATTATATTAATAACTATTAATAAAATAAAAAATAAAATAAAATATAAAAATACAATAATTTATATTAATAAAAATCTTAACAGCAACACATAACTTATAAAAACTGAAATTGCAGCAGATTGACTCGTCACCGTTAATATCCTTTTTTGTCATCACTAATGTCCTTTTTGTCGTCACTAATGTCCTTTTTTTGCACTACGAGTCACAACCCTGACGCACATGCGCGCAAATGGCATCCCATGAACTGCCATTGGTGAGTTCTAAAAAGACACATTTATTCTAAAATATTCGTTTTGTAAAAAACAGTCCCGTTTCCACTATATTGTAACTAGAAATATGAAATATGTTTGCTGCAGCATCAAGACAATGATAATGGAGACCGGAGGAGAAACTCCGCAAAACGTTTCGTGAATACAGGTGAGTGAGCGGAGAATTAAGGAGAATCAGACAGGATGTCATGCTCATGATCTGTGATTACAAACACACAGTGACGTGCGACCATTCACGCGCGCGCGCACATACGCACACAAGTGGAGCTACACATTCTTTACGACGGATCAGGCGGACAAATGGAGATGATTTTAAAATGGCATCCGGCTTATCACGGTAAGCAGTGTGTTTAACAAACTTCATGCACGCAAAACAGACGGGCTGATTTTTAAAAAACACTAATCACTGCGTTGTTTTGCATGAAATAGGAAAATATCGTGATTGACTTGACTTGGCTTCTCGACTGGGCTAGCGCAGTTTCTACTCAATCGTCCGCTTTAAAACTAACATAAAGAAATCAGAGACGTTGTTTTTACTTTATCCTTATTTTCATTTTTCCGTGTGCAGGCGCTAAGTTCGCTGCGCTCTGTGTGTCGCGGTGGAATCCGACGCGTTGCACGAGCCTCCTGGCGTGGATGTGCGATGGCTTCTGAGAGCGCGCTCCTCTGTGTCCTCTGTATCTGTGAGAGCGCCGTCTGCCATTGCTGAACGCAGAAAGCCCACGAAGGCGTGAAATGACAAGCCACTGGCGTGCGCCTCTTATCCCCTGTTTCGCGCTGCTGCTGTACTTCAGCAGCGCGAGCTCCGGACTCGCTGTACGAACCCACGACGTCAGTGACACGCGAGATCCCTTACGGTCACAGCGCTCAGGCAGCGAGCGCAGAGGAATATGGAATGGTAATAACTCTTACACCCACGCATTGCCCAGCAAAAACCTACCCAGCAAAAGCACAGATGCTAGCCTTGAACCAAGGCAGCAGGGCAGTGTCTGGGGCAGGAGTAGCCGTGGCAGCAGCACTGTGGGCACTCCAGGAGCGGAGGCGGGGACTCTGTGTGCTTACCGCATCCTGGAGCAGGGCAAGGAGGGCAGCCTGTGCTTCCGGCATGCTCTGCCGCACTTCACCTGTCCCAGCGGCACCTGTCGGCAGGTGAGATCGTCCGGCGGCCACCTGGTGGCCAACCTGCTCTCCAACGGCAGCGTGCTGGTGCAGTGGATTTCCCCCGCAGAGCGCAGTGCGCAGGGCACTTCAGGACAAATCTCAGGGACCCTGGGGGTGCCATCGACCCCAGAACCTGTGAAAGAGACAGCAACTGCAGATGGGAAGGCAGAATCTCCGGGTGCCCCATGGAAGAGCCCCCGAGGGCAGGAAGGAGAGCGTGGTGGGGGCTTTAGATTGAGCTGCTGGTGGAACGGAAGCTACACGCAGTTCGAGTGTGCAGGCGTGCACCTGGGCAGCGGTTGCAGGGACTACCTACTCACTGAGCTCCATGAGAACGTGCCCTACCGCATCTGCCTGCGGTCATTGGCCCAGACGGCAGGCCTGGACACACCTGGCGTGTGCCTGGAGTTTACTGTCACTCCCACTGGGATGCAGGACATTGTAATCGCCATGACAACAGTAGGAGGCGCCATATGCGTGATGCTGGTCATCATTTGTCTGTTGGTGGCATACATCACAGAAAACATAATGAGCCCGTCCATACAACACACACTCGCAGCACAGCACTCTCGCTGCTCACACAACACACACCTCTGAACCCACACACACACATACCTTACAGCACACACGTAACACTAAACTCGACATGAACCAGACACATACTGCACAACCTAAAAAAACACTGCCATCTAACAGCATTCACAGTTACAGAAGAGGCTACTGAATCTCGCTCTCCCACACACACTCTTGCTCAGTACTCACACATATCCAACACCCCACACACTCTCCTCACACACATACACAAGTTATATTAAGTTAGCTTATTACAGTCTGTTAGCCACTGTTACAGTGGTGAGGTATTCAGGAAAGGTATTTTCTTGAACCCAGTTCCAAAAATAATAGTTTTCTGTGCTTTTGTTCTCATGTATGGAAACACACACATATTTCTTTTTTTCAGAACCATGTTGGACATATCAGTACTTCCACATCAGTAAGTGATTAGACAATCTGTGTAATACACAGATCTGATCAGTTAAAAAGAAAAGGCACCTGACCAGAGCATCGCGTGCCTGAATGCAACCTTTACACTTTCACATAGGCCTGCATAATCATACCAATAAGCTGTTGCGCCCCCTAACTGTGACTGTGTGAACGGAGCTCTGTTGATTTCCTGGAAATAAGTTCCATTGAACTGTGCACAAAAACCTAGAAAAATATGTTTAGTCGCATAGCTGTAGGAACATGTTGTTATACAAAAGGCTTTCATTATATTGTTGGATAAATATAGTAAGTCATTCTGTAACAACACAGAAGGGAATGGCTCATCAGACTGTGCTGGTGATACGTATTAAAGGAAGTTAAAATGCTTTTGTGGTTCTAACGATTGAAAGCTGGTGAGAACGAGGAATTTTACTGAGTATAAGCCTATGCTACGCTAGCCTCGTCCCACTAACGTTCATTTACGCTACCATTATTAACGCTAGCTAGCGTTATCAGGCTATATTCCTTTCAGGATGGAGGCGGCATCTGGAGGAGTTCACTGCTTTCCCTCTAATGGATCGATGCTGTTTTATTAAAAATCTTCACTGTAACGCATTCTGTTCACAGATTCCATCTTTGTGGTGGATACAATAATTATTTATATGCCTTACCTTCTCTTAGCTGTTATAGTAATATTATTCACTCTAATGAGGACACGCAAACTGGTGAAGTAATTTGAATACTGTGCTTTCCCTCTAAGTTATACAAAACCTGTGTCAATAAAGGATTACTGTATTTAAAACGTGTGCGTTTGTGTATGGAAGTATTCTAATAAGGATTGTAACCCCTATACCGCATGGTTTAAGGTATTAGAAGTCTCAAAATAATTCAAATATTTTAACAGTAATATTTCAACTTGAAAAAAGTTCACATTTAACGTCAATGGCTCATTCTCCCCGTTGCTGCTTAGCCCTGTAGCGTTTGTGCTGTTAACAGCTGCCCCTGCTCCGCCCATCCCCCCTCCCTGCCCCGCCCACCGCCTGACGTCAGACCCATCCTCCGTGAATACATTACTCCGCCATTTTAGTCTGTTTTCTACAATAGAACTAGGCGGGTGCATGTGCTGTCTCTGTGCGTCATTTAAAATTACTCGATAAACTACTTTATCGTGTAGTCTCGTTTTTTGGATATTCGTGTAAACAATTTTTTAGTGACTTTGTTCAAATAGTTTATATTTCGACTGGTAATTTCGAGAGAAACGTAATGCCTAGCCACCCGCTTCGGGTAGCGGTCGTGTGCTCAAGTAACCAGAACCGCAGCATGGAAGCACACAACATCCTCAGGTAACGACGAATGAAGAAAAAACAAAATAATTGGTCGTCAGGTTGAGGCGAATGACAACAGCCGTCCGTCCTCCGTCCGTCCATTTTCCGGGACGGTGATTTTTGTTTTGGGTTTTTTTTTGTATCGTTGACATACGAATTTTTAAATCAGCCAAAGTCGAAACTCAAATTGTTGGGAAGACCAGGCGAAAACAACAAAACAATAACAACAAAAATCTACGTCTCCGAAAATAACGTCGCTTAGTTTTTATGCGATTTTAGTGGCACAAACCAGCGTTGGTGTGTCCTGGAACCCGGAAGCAGTCGAAGCTTTTTGTCTCCCGGCTTTAAGAATTTTTTACCGGAAACCGGGTGTTAAACCGGCCAGAGCGTAGTGAGCTTCGGGGAACTACACACTGAGCTAGAATGTCATTAATTTTCAAAATGACAGGTTCAACGGTATTTAATGAATCTACGTTTATATCTGACTATGCTAAGTAATACATAGAAACTAAAATAAAGAGAGGAAAGGTAAATAGGTCTATTGAGTGACACATTTATACACAACTGTGAAAGCCTTTTCACCCACAAACATACACACTCTTTATAGACTAGTAGAAGATGGGCCAGGTAAGTTATTGTAGCTCAGGAGGTCTTTCCCAAAGCAGGTATTTACCACTCATGTTTCTAATGCTGTTGAGCTTCTCCAGCTGTTGTAAGTTGTTCACTGTTTCTGTTTCTGCAGTAAACGTGGTTTTGATGTGCGATCGTTTGGAACCGGGACCCATGTGAAACTCCCCGGGCCAGCTCCAGATAAGCCTAATGTGTACGACTTCAAAACCACTTACGAACAGATGTACAGCGACCTGGTCCGAAAAGACAAGGAACTGTATCCCGCGCGCACGTGCACACATACACAGCCATACACACGCACACACGAAGACCTTCAAAACGCCCCTTTACACAGACACACACACAGCAATACAGCAACATTTTATACAAGGCGGACTAGTTCTGAAGAAGGTGGGGTTTCAAAACCTTTGTAGGATTTCCAGAGCTTTGTTCCTCAAGATGATCTAGCGCTTGTCTGGAAGGGAAATCTTAGTCCTGATAGTTCCCGGTGGTTAGACTAGTGCTCTGTGAAGGTTTCAGGTCAGTGGTTCTGTGCTGTGTGGATCTCCCCCTTATCCACCCAGTCTCCTTTGCTCTCCTACCAGAATTTCCCTAAGTGTCTAGTCCACAATAAATGGAAGTCCTCAGAGTTCCTCTTGTGAAGGTCCATGGGTTTCACATGCAAAAACAAAACACTGATATGATGATTCATTGGAGGAAAAGTGTTGCTCAAGTACTTCCACCACAAATCTGTCAGTTTGGGAGTTTAACACTTAAAGTCCCCATAATGAAACTTGGGATGAATACACATTGACTTATTTTACAAATTTCTACTGTGAAGCCCATGGTCTTTTCAATAGCAGGCTCTGGCAATGTTAGACCATTGTCATTAAACAGTGGTTACACTGAAATACTGACCTGGCCTCTGCTCCACCAGCTAAGCAGATCAGAGGAGCTGTTAAGTGGTGTGTCTGCATGGGGGGGTGGCGAGGTTGACCAGAGTATGGTGTGTGTCTGCAGTGGGGGGTGGTGAGGTTGACCAGAGTGGTGTGTCTGCATGGGGGGTGGTGAGGTTGACCAGAGTGGCGTGTCTGCATGGGGGGTGGTGAGGTTGACCAGAGTGGTGTGTATGCATGGGGGGGTGGTGTGGTTGACCAGAGACAACAGCTCTCTAGAACACCTAATGGAATTAATTACCAAGGAATAAGGAATGGTGAAATACTTTTTCTGAATACTTTTGTATTTGGGGGTAAATAGCAAGCCAATATAATACAGGTCTTACCTTGAAAGGGAGAAATCAATACCAGATTTGGAAAGTGTGCTGGTTCAGCCTGTGGTTGTCTGAGCTCTCAGCTGGGTCAGCCCTAGTTTGAACAGGGTCGGTCCAAAAAAACCCTGCAAATACTGCAGTTCATCACTAGGGGTCTGTATTACCCCATTCTCCATGTATTGCTATATATGTGTTTTGTTTTTTAAACGTAGACGAATTTGAAATGCTCGTATTAATTTTAACAGTTATAACCGGAGTCGATTGCACGGCACAATGATAATATTCTATTTAAAAAGTAATTTTAATTTAAATTCTAAGTTGTTTATATCAAAAATACTCTGAACATTAAGCACGTTTTGGACGGACTATCCTGCCTGGAGTAGATGTAGATTTTTAGATGTACTCATAATGCAAATGAGGAACTGAAATCTGCAAGCACGTTAAAGTTTTGGCCCATCGCTTCTGGCCTACAAAAATGAGGACTTGTGCAATACTGTTTCCTCGGTAATGCTGCCGTGTTACTCCATAGAGGCGTACTGGGGAACTGCGCCCCATTTAAACCGTTTCCGGAAACTTTCCTGCTGTGGGACATTAATGCTCCTGCTCCTCCTTGTCTTTTTGTTTCAAAAGAAAATGTGATGGATCATAAACTAGTTTCCTTTTAGAAAGAAAAATGATCTGTAGCCGCTTGTTTGATGATTTCTAGGTGAGAATGGGCAAATAAAAATATTTCAAATTCATGTAATTAAGATACATCTTATTTTTGAACGTAGGATTTGGTAATGATATAATGACAAGTTGCTCAAGGTTCTAACTTCTGCCATTTAGTTATTTTTGGAAGGGTTAAGGACAATGACCCGTTTAATAAGTGTTTCGTATGATTTCCACTCAATCCCACAGCTACGCATAGCATTTCTTGACGCTTTAATATTATTTGACCATTAGGGGGCCACATACATTCTGTTTTTGGAATTTGCTTTTGGCTCAGTCGGCTGAGATCACGTGAGTCAGTTTCGTTAAAGCTCTGAGCAGAAGCTCTTTCTCACAGATTCTGGGTCTGTTTGCCTGGCTAAACCCCAGCCTCAACCATTTTACAACAAACTGAACGCACCTCAGATGCAGTTGGCTATTTCCACACCCTTATAATGCTGTTTGTTTATTTCATTTTTTTTGCACAAGCTTTTTCAGGCAAATCATCAGAAACTGGAGAAACATAAGTTGCCTCAACCAATGACATCCTGTCTCTGCATTCCGCAGTTCCTGTCCTCTCTCTTCATTAATCAGCCCTGTAATTCAGGTTGAGCTCCGCTCTGAGGCAGGCTGGGCAGTCTTTGCTTCCACACGTGTGATGCTCAAGTGCTTATTGCTGGTGGCTCTTTGAGACACTTTTCCCGTGGTTTGCGTGCGAGTGTACGTGGTCCTGCGTGTGCTGCATGGTCCTGTGTGAGCTGCTTTCCTTCACCCAACTCCTGCTCAGATACACACAGAACGGCATCCTGCACATGCTGGAGCGGAACAAACGCATCAAGACGAGACCGGAGCGTTTCCAGAGCTGCAGAGACCAGTTTGACCTGGTCATCACCTGCGAGGAGAGGGTCTACGACCAGGTGCTGGAGGGTGAGCTCCTCTCTGATCTCCCCCCCTGCGGACACGGCTCAACACACATCCAATGGGGTTTTAGTTTTTGTTCTTCATTTTGGTTCTCTTAAAATGTCCATATCTGCTTGAGTTATTGCAAGAGTTCTAGATTCTGGTTATGGCTAGCCTTTTAAACTAGCTTGTGATTTTCCTGAGGGTTCATGTTGGTGTAAATATAAAGGACAGATGTAGTGTGAAAATACATTGGATTGTGTGTGTGTGCTCTCCAGAGCTGAATTCCCGTGAGCAGGAGACCTACCAACCAGTGCATGTTATTAACGTAGACATCCAGGACAACCATGAAGAGGCCACTCTTGGAGCCTTCCTCATCTGTGAGCTGTGCCAGTGTGTAAGTGCACCATCTAAAACACACACCCAGTCCAGAGTGTAAGTGCAACATCTAAAACACGCACCCGGTCCAGAGTGTAAGTGCAACATCTAAAACACACACCCAGTCCAGAGTGTAAGTGCAACATCTAAAACACACACCCAGTCCAAAGTGCCTCGTTTACAGGTTTGTTTCAGTGTTGATGCTGTGATGGCAAACATCTGTTCCTCACAGAACACTAAGAGGTTTGAGCTCTGCAGCATTTGCCTCAGGGTGAAGATCACACACACATATGCATATGCTGTGTGTATGTATGCTAATTCATCGTATGGCATTTAGAGCAGAGGTTGGAGTGGGGCTCGTGAAGCTTCCTGTGCTGTTGTATTGGTAGTGATTAGTGCGCTGTCGATGAGAGGTCAGCTACGATCAGGAAACTGACTCACATTTGCCAACTCTCCCCTCTCTTTCCGCTGCCTTTCTGTGTGCCTTGGGTGCGTGCGGGTGTGTGTATGTGTGCGTGTATGTCTCTCTCAGATCCAGCATACTGATGACATGGAGAATGAGATTGATGAACTGCTGCAGGAGTTTGAAGAGAAGAGCAGTAGACCTTTTCTTCACACGGTCTGCTTCTACTGATCAGTGTTGAACATACACATGCACGTCAAAACTCCCACTGGACACAAATGCTAGACAGAAGCTCACAGTGACACACAACAGCCCTTACTGAAAAGAAAGTCTGACATTTTATCCTCTCACGCATAACATACTGATGGCATTCGGACCTGGTGCTGCACACAGCCACTGCAAAATGAACAGGTTGACCTCCCATGCACACACAGGTATTCATAAGTGATGACTGAGCACACACAGATTGGGTGATGGAGGGGGATGTATCTGTTTCACCACCAATCATGTAATCCTTTAGCAGCCCCCACCCCGTCCCCTTATCACACTAGAACACAACCACTGCCTCTCCCTCTCCATATACATATTTATATACTTTCCATCAATATCTTTGTTTAAATTTTGCTTTTGAGTATCTGAAAGCTACCAATGCAGAGTACATAATGGTTATTCTTTTGGGGGGTTCAATTGATATAAGTATGCATAATAATTTGTTGATGGCATAGTTTATGGTTGGGAAGATGGCAACTTGAGTTTGTATGTGAGTGTGTTTTGTGTGTGTGAGAGAGAGAGAGAGAGAGAGAGAGAGAGAAAGAGACTGGGGAAACAAATGTTTTTACTTGAATAAGGATGATGAATCGCACCAGACTATGAGTTTAATAGTCTCTTTGTAATTTCTGTTTGTAGTTATTTAAACCTTATTTGACATGGAAACTATTCAGGATATGTTAGTTTTTTTTCTCTTTTTTTGTAAATTGAAAACCAGTATAATTGTAAGCAAGGACCGTGTGAGTCCAGAGTGCCTGAAATTCTTTGTGTAAATATTATGCTAAAACTACAAAATAAATCTCAAGGAAACGCAATTAACCCACCGTCTCTTAATTATCGAGGTTCACTGTTTGTGTCATGTTTTGTTTTCTGAGTTTTTAAATGACTGTCGTGTAATCCGAACCCAAGCCGACCCAGAAACATACCATTATTAGAATGAATTTGGTCCAGTGTAGATGGGTAAAATGATGTAAAACGTTAGGAATGGGAGGCTAGTTAAGGACGTCGGGATTCTTGTATCCGTTTCAGGTGACTGCCTCGCGGGTGCTGACCGTTTGCTCCGTGACGTACAAGTTCCCAATTAAGATAATGGGGTGGCTGACGCGCGGAGCCTTCATTTGTGGGCTGGTGTCTACTGGTGCAGAGGGAGAATTTGAGATGCAGCGTGCGGCCCGGATACAGGATTACTGCAATTAAGATCAGTTTCGGTGTCCCCTTAAAAACCTGCGACTCTCAGTGGCGCGTGTGCTTGCTCGCATTTATGGGTGCAGATGTAGCTCGAGCCCGCGCATCTGACTCACCAATTAAACAAACGATGTTTTCTAGCAGTAAGGGGTCGGATTTCCGTGTTGCTACTGAGCGAAGATGCGCTGCCAGACTTTAATTTGAGTGACGGCATTTGCGCCCCGGGTTGCTGGAAAAGCAGGGTGGGAGGTTCCAGATGCCTCGAAAACCGCGAAAACCGTTATGCATGAATTTGGTGTAGACCACACGGTGGTTCGAAATCAAACGGCAGCTATGATCGATTAAGTAAACTGTGATAGTTTGTGAACAGCGACGTTATCCTGTAACAGTACGTTTATTCGACAAGTTGTAATGGACAGATACGCAACGCCACATTTGCCTTTTCCAGCGTCTTTCGCCTCGAAGCCCAGAGGAATATGTAGGGTGGCCGCGCGACTCCGCAAAAGGACTCCGTGACTGTCCTCCATGTCCCTCTCCTACGCTGACAGCCGCGTGATATCAGCGCATCGACAACCCAGTCACCGAAGCCGCAGGTGTGTGTCATCGAAAAAGGCGGAAGGGAACGGAATTGGACGCCACCGAGACAATCAGCGGTCGACGAGGCTGCGTGTATGACTACCTAAACCTCACTCTGCCCTGGTTTTGTGGCCCCAGCGACACGACGCGAATGATGAAACCTTGGCAAGTTTGAAAGTTTTGCTTGATGGACTCTGATTAAAGAGAATGATCTTTATGGTTATTGGCGCTGCTTTGGTGATGGTAAGAAGATCTGTTCATACCCTTTCACTCCCTGTACAAAAAAACATCACTGTATATTTGGGACATATTTAGTGTCAGGTCGGGAATTATGTAACTCGGCCAATGTGTGCCAACCTCAAAAAACGGAGCGCCTCTTAACTTCCTCTGAGCATCAACTGATCACTGGACAGACATTTAAAAAACACATTTCACACGTTCAACATTATTAAAAAAAACTTTCTTTAACCAACCCTCAAAGCTCTGCTGTTGGAGATGCCTTGTGATTTGCTCGAGCTCACTGGCGTGGTTCTTTCCAGGCGATAGCGTGTTGCTTGGACATGAACGCGCTGTTGGACCGCTTTCACAACTATATCCTTCCACACGTGCGGGGGGCGGACCGCGTCTGTCACTGCAGCTGCGGCAGGTAAAAAGTTCTGAGCGCGTGGACTATAACGGAAGCAAGAAACCTAATCCCAGGAAATATCTTAGACTGTTTTACCCTCTGTCTCTGTGTCCATCGGTCTGTTTTTTTTCTTTCTTTTTTAAATCCCCAATCAAGCAACTGCTTTAACCTGCAGGTCAGGATTTTGCACTGCAATAACAAATGTTTTCTAACAAAACGGACAATATTTGCGCTCTCCGTTATCGGAGCCAGTTCTGGTCCGGACGTGTCGCTATTTTTTTTTAGGATTTAAGGCTTTTAATATCAGTTTGAGTGTGTATGCGATCCATTATTCTCACTTTTCGCGAGCTAGCAGTGAGACGCGTAGGCCATTTTGCTTTAGCAGCGCACTGCACTGAGAAGACACCCTACCGCAATTTCAGCGTGAGGTGCTATTGGATTCGCATCCGCGGCAGCGGCAGACGCCCGTGGGGGGATCCAGTCTACACAGCCCGTGGTGCGTTGTGGCATTTTCGGCGGCGCTGATTTGCAGCGAGAGAACTGTTTTACTCCCACACACATTCCTCCTGGCTGCCCGATGTGTGCGCGTGTGTCTTTTTCAGTCGGAGAGAGATGAGAGTGTGTGGGGGTTGTTATTTCTGACGATAATAATGCCTTTAAGATATGCAGCGAGGAGCTTGAGCAGGTGGACACGTATGTGAGGGAAGCCCTATGTTTACATGCATTCTGCTTGCTGCTGTAACATATCTTGGCACACTGAAGCTCTGTAGGGAAGAGAGCCCATCACAATGCTGTTTATGCAGTGGGCTGTCTGGTGTTTACACATGTCCCACCATTACACCAGTGGATCTCAGGTCTGTTACTGGTCCAGTGGTTCTCTGATGGTGGTTCTCCTTCACTGCCTCTTTGCGATGAAGTCCATGGTTTGCTGGAATCGGGGGCAAGAGTGTGGAAAGCCCCAACACTACTGGACACGATGTCCACAGTGGTGGGTTTTGAACCGCAGCAGTTTGCTTTAAAACGTCTCTGCTCTCCACTGTAATGTCTGGGACAAGTAGCACCAGGCCTGTCTATATCACTGCTCAGTCGCTGATGTGACTGTGGAGGTTCATCTTCCATGTTGAGTAATGAAGCAATGAGTAATGAACATGGTGTGATGTAAGTACATGTAATCTAACACAGATTCCAGGATGGTGGTCCTTGTAAATGTCAGAAACACTGCTCATGAAATACAAACCTTGTATCAAAACGGACTCGTAAATGTTCTAGTGTGGAGTTGTGCTGTTTTAGCTCACAGTTGTGGTGAATAGTTGGATTGTTGTAACTATTGTGTTTCCATTAAGAATCATCTCATCCTCGTCACGGTTGCTCTCTCTGTGGCTGTGTCCCTTCTGATGTTACAGACAGGCCAGCTCTTACTTACCCACACCCCCTTCACCTTCAACACCTTGATTTCATGGCTTGATATGTTAATATCACCCTCTCTCACTATCTCTCACTCTATCCCTCTCTCCGTTTCTTTCTCTCTCCATCCTCTGACAAATGGCCCATTTCTTTTGCTGCCCCATCAAGGCACCGGCTACAGTATGTGATCCCGTACGAAGGCTCCAGCTCTCCGGACCGGGATGGACCGGCAGGGGGCAGCAGTGTGACTAAGCAAGAGATGGATCTGGTTCTGGGGTTGTTACTGGGCTTCTGCATCAGCTGGGCGTTGCTGTGGCTTGACGGAGTCCTTCAGCGCCTCCTGCGGGTCTGGAGAAGTCGACGACAGCAGGGTGAGTAAGCGTTAGATCAGCTCATTCGATCAAAAATGATAAGAATAAGTCCCGTTACTTTTCACCTATCAGTGTGCCTGTGAGTCGTCCTACATGGTTAGAAAGTCCTCGATATTCAGTGTTTAATGTAAGAGTCAGTTGTCTCATTGTAGGAATAGGCACATATCATTTTATCAGCAGAAGGGTTTTCATCAGAAGCACTCCTGATTACGTGATTAAAGGCCGAGACCAGCTGATCACAGCAAGGTCGTTACATGTTGTTTTACATGGTGGGAACCTGTACCAGATATTCCAGATTAGATTAGACTCTCTTCTAGATGCAAAGTGGGAAGTTTCTCTCACACACAAAAGAACTCCAACCATTTCACAAATCACAAAATGTGCACTGGAGTAATAACGCAGCACGCTGCTGTGTGTCACTGGGTGTATACAGAAACACACCTGCATCTTCCCACACACACCAGTCAGCCGACAGCCTCAAAAGCCCAAACCAAGTATCAGTGGCCTGAACGCCTGCAGAGCAAATGTTTCTCTGAAGCGCCAGTGGCCTTGCACGTAACCATGGATTTGGGCATTATGGGATTTTGGTGGAGGAAACGTGCTGTGGTTCTTCTCTGTGGTTCTGATACTGCAAATGGAAATGAGGCAGTTCGGGGGAGAGAGAGAGGGGGGAGGGGATAAGTGAGCAAAAGGAAGAAAAGGAGAGAGAGAGAAAGAGGAAGATTAGGAGGAAGAGAGGGAGTGTTAGAGGGGGAGGGAAAGAGAAAGGGGGAGATGAAGAGGGGGGAGATGAAGAGGGAGAGAGAGAGAATGAGTAGAAAAGGCAGGCAGCTTTACAACTGCTGATGCGCTCTCACACGCGCGCGTGTGCGCTTTGCAAATGCCACATGCCATATTTTTACCCAGATTACTGCACTGTAAAGTCTGCATGGATGTTTGGGATTAGTGGAATACACTGTGGTGTGTTGAGGAAGTGAATCCACATACACGCATCATGAGCTACCCAAATGAGGGGACGTGTTAATAAAGTACATTTAGATGACTTTAACATCATCGTTACACGGATCCCCAGAGGCCTGGAGTATGGGTGTCATGTTGAGCCTGGTGATGCTAAAAGTTTGATGATTTGGGGTAATTAATCTCTGCAGGTGGAGAGGCAAACTGCTAGAACTGTTCACGATCTTCCAGCATTTTCCCACACTGTGTGTTAAGCTAAAGCCCTTTTACTGCTGTATTGGCCTTGTGTGGCAGATTAAGTAAATTAAATCATTTGTTAATGATTATTGCAATATTGCTCTTCACTGATGATGACCTACTAAGCCAATTTATAAAAAGCAATATGTAGTTTCATATGTAGCAATATAGTGTCATGAGCATGCGGAGATATCCCAGCATTCCAGATGAGTGTTCTGTGACTGTTTCCATGACAACAGCAAACCTGAGGAATTAAAGGAACACTGACCAGTCTGTAAACGTGACATCACCTCACTGTGTTTAACACACTGCATATCTCACTATGTAGCAGTATAAGCAGCTCATAACCGCATCATAAACACCACACATCTCACACTCACACCCCACTGCTCTGCGTCTTCAGAGTGTGTGTGCCCACACACATGCCCACCCCCCCACTTCTGCTCAAACACACCTGATCATCTGATCAGGTAAAAGTTCTAAATATTCATGAGCCGAGTCAGGTGAGCACTCACGTTAGGAACTATGGTCCACATGGAGTGGGAGTGAGAGAGAGTGAGACAGAGAGTGAGATGACTGAAGGTGAACCCTCAGCCTCCTTACTGCTCTAGCTGAGGTGCAGTTGTTACACTACTGAAAAAAATGTGAGACAGTGTTAAGGCCTGTATCTGCTATCCATTGTGTATTAATGTGGTAATTACTATGGACGGAGATTGTGTCATGTTACAACCCCCGCCCTGAGTCTCTGTTCCTCCCAGTCTGATTCTGCTCCTATGTGATTGGATGTCTCTCTGCAGACGCATGGCGGGCATGGAAGTGGGTGACGCGTGTGTGCAGCGTGCGAGAACTGCGCACACACCTGCAGCTGCGCAGACACGACGATACAGGAGACAACAACGTAGTGCACGTCAAACAGAAACACTACCACAACGGGCACCCACGCAGACCCTAACACACACACACACACACACAAAATGGACACCCACGCAGACCCTAACACACACACACAATGGACACCCACGCAGACCCTAACACACACACACACAATGGACACCCACGCAGACCCTAACACACACACCACAACGGGCACCCACGCAGACCCTAACACACACACACACACACACACACAATGGACACCCATGCAGACCCTAACACACATACACACACACACAATGGACACCCATGCAGACCCTAACACACACACACACAATGGACACCCACGCAGACCCTAACACACACACCACAACGGACACCCACGCAGACCCTAACACACACACCACAACGGACACCCACGCAGACCCTAACACACACACACCACAACGGGCACCCACGCAGACCCTAACACACACCACAACGGGCACCCACGCAGACCCTAACACACACACACACACAATGGACACCCACGCAGACCCTAACACACACACACACAATGGGCACCCACGCAGACCCTAACACACACACACACAATGGACACCCACGCAGACCCTAACACACACACACACACAATGGACACCCACGCAGACCCTAACACACACACACACACACACACAATGGACACCCACGCAGACCCTAACACACACACACACACACACAATGGACACCCACACAGACCCTAACACACACACACACACACACACAATGGACACCCACGCAGACCCTAACACACACACACACACACAATGGACACCCACACAGACCCTAACACACACACACACACACACACAATGGACACCCACGCAGACCCTAACACACACACACAACGGGCACCCACGCAGACCCTAACACACACACACCACAACGGGCACCCACGCAGACCCTAACACACACACACACAATGGGCACCCACGCAGACCCTAACACACACACACCACAATGGGCACCCACGCAGACCCTAACACACACACACCACAATGGGCACCCACGCAGACCCTAACACACACACACACAATGGACACCCACGCAGACCCTAACACACACACCACAACGGGCACCCGCGCAGACCCTAACACACACCACAATGGGCACCTGTGCAGACCCTAACACACTCACAACACACACATAAGATATGCGCGCACACACACCACCGTAGACCTTAACACACACACACCACAAAGGGTATCCCTGCTCACCTTAAAAATGCATGCACACACACCCCACAACAGGCAGAGTTTAACACGCATCCCCACAATGATGAATACTTTCACACACACAAACAAATACTCTGCCCCGTGCTGAAAGGTTGTTTATTTCACTAACAGCAGGACTGGAAGCACAGACTCTGGGTTGTTGGTAATGCGGAGATGCCTCTGGGACCTGTCTGTAAACATCCAGCCTACTGTCCGACACCTCTCCCTCAGACAGGGAAAACACACACCTTGCACTTTCCTTCTGCCTGAGGTATTAACATTTTCTGAGGTTAGATGTTTATTTTGCTTGCTAATGTCCGTTTTTACACGTTTTTGTCGGGGTGTGTTCGTTTTGTACAGCAGGGCTGCGGGCTTGTATATATGGTCTTTTTTTATTTTTAAGAGAGTCAATTTGTGTATCTGAGAAGTTTTGTGTATATTTGAGGGAAACTGGCATGCCAACTAACCCTATGGTGCAGTTCCACACGTAATGGTCCAAAACATTGGGGCGGGGCTAGAATATTTTAATGAGACATCAAATGCATGGGCGGGTCCATCCTAGATATGTGACTGTAAATGGATTTGTTGTTTATGGAGATGTCTAATGAGTGTTTTTGTTTTTTTATTTGGTAAAGTCATGTAGATTGTGGGATACTAATGTGTGCACCTACAGAAACTGTTAGTCACACTAGTTTAAATCTGGAAAGGAGATGTTTGTCAGTCTTCCTCTTTAGTCCTCGAATATCCAAACGTTCTCGTGCCGATGTTCGTGTGTGTTTGAAAATAAATGGTGACGGAGTGGAACTGCGCTACTGCTGTATGTGCCTTTCCTTCCCCTCCTCTGAGGACACACCCACCACTCCATCCTCTAAGGACACACCCACCTTTCCTTCCTTGAGTAACTTGATTTTGAATGTCCCCACTCTTACCAGAACTGACCAGATAGACACTATCCAAATGAGTCATCTTTATTTTAAAACACAGATTACGTCTGAACAGTAACCAGTAGTGAGTAAGAAGACAATCCAAGAGCAGTGGTGTTGAGCTCTTACGCTGGAGTGCCACCACCCAACAGTTTATTTCATTATTATTTGCCAGGATGTGATACACAAGTGCGTGTAACGGTTGTGATTAGATGGGTTAGACATGTTCACTCAGGGCTGAACATGACCCCTAGATGCCCATGAGCAAGTGTCCCTGCTCCAGGCCCGAGACTGAGGGAAAGAGTTGAAGCGCCTGTCCAAACATACACCGGGCTCTAGACTCCGAGCTCTAGACGCTTGGTCCCAAAACACCGTCTGGCTCAGGCACTTCACAGTGCACTAATCTTGAAATGGGGAGACATTTTTTATTAAACCACAGAGCAGACAGTATGTTTTGGGGCAGGAGGAAAAAAAAACCACTGCTTTCACCAAGATTCATACAGGTTCACTACCGGATCACGTCACTACTAAACTCACATGCGACTCTCTTATTATTTGAAGGTCAGAGGGCCTCTGTGGAACCATCCACACAACTTTCTGGGAAAATCATGTCAAGTTAAAAATTGTCATCTAGGGTCAGACTGCTCCTGATCTAGGATCAGACAGGTCCAATCCACATTCATCTTCATTTACATATATATGCGCAGCAGCTCTGACACTGAACCAGCTGTCCTGTTATGCAGTGTTATTTTAATATGGTCCTTGAACTGGATTTTTAGTTAAACTGGCGTACCCTCTTTAGGAGGCACTTCCTTCTCCTCTGTCTGTTTAACTGGCCCCTGAGCTCCTCCCACCCCCACCTCTACAAATGGAACAGTCCCTTTGTCTGCAGTACTGCCCCCCTCTTCTAGAATAATGGTAGAGTCCAAAGAGGCTGAGGCAGCCTGTGAGGGAGACAGCAACCCGAATGCCTGAAGGGAGACATCCTGAGGCACAGTGAAGCCCATTTTGGCACCTTTGCTCGCCAAGACCCCCTGGTGGCCTGGAGGAGTGTTGCAGCCCTCATCCAGGCCACTGTCACCGTGAAGCCAGTCCATCTTCTGCTGGTGCTGACGGATGGCATCGTCCACACGGGCATCGATCATCGCCTCCGTCAACACACCATCCTCAGAGGAGTATGCAGCAGCCTGAGAGACATTTAGAGAAAATGATGCAGACCTCGCCATGTACAAATCAGTAGTCAAACGCTGTGGGACTGAAGAGACTTCAGTGCCCCCTACTGGTGGACATGGTAACTGTGACGCATGTTAGCGACCCACTTTCAGTTATTTTGGTCGGTGTGTGTGCAGGGAGGTGGTCTACATTAAAGTGGAGCACCATTAGCATCAGCAGACGTTCCGTCTCTCTGAGAAGTTTCAAAGATTCGGTCACAATGTTATGTGGAAGGACCAGGGAAAATTGTGTTCCCACAGTGAGGGGCGTGTCCCTCACCTGCCAGGCCACGCCCAGTTTGGAGATCTCTCTGCCAGACATGCCCTCTGTTCGCTTGGCGATCTCAGAGCATTTCTTCCCGTAGTCGAACTGCGCCAGCTTCAAACGCCTGCACAGACACAGGGGGTGTTACACATCTCACACACCACCCTACACACTCTGTCCACAGAGATCAGCAGACACTGACCAAAATACCAGGGAAGAATCCTGAATGAAAATGTATGGCCAACAGGGAGGGAGGATCCACTGTGCTGTGGGATTGTTGAATGGAGAGTCCGTACGTGTCAGTAGAAAGTTTGAGAGTTTAGTCACAGCTTGTCCTCGAGCTGATAATACACTCGCTCACCGTCTCCGGTCCCCATTCTCAGCAGGCCAGAGGACAACTAATGAGGACGTGCGTGTGTGTTTGTATGCGTCTCTTGTCCTGACACACTTTCACCACAAGTCTGGCAGTGTGTACCGTAGGCAGAGAGGACACTAATGTGAGATTATGCCCCATAAAAAGCCTGCAGACTGTGCTACTACACCAGCAGGGCGTCACTGTCTCCCATCAGAAAGGCATCCAGAACTAGAAGAACTAGAGCAGGCAGGACAGGGTCAAACCTTCAGGTTTACACAACCAGACAGCTTTTCTCAGCCTCTCCAGCTCATTACGTGAATCTGCATTTAAACGGCTTCCATTACCACTGCTGCTATGGATCCAACAGTCATCTTTTATCTTGGTTTAATGACTTTTTTTAAAGTACCATTTATTTTAGGCCATGGAACTGAAACGATGTTTACTCACTGTCTCCCCCCTGTGGCCGGCTCCAGGACATATCGATCGAAGTAAAGTCTGACCAGTCTCTCTCTCTCCTCGGGACCAGGAAGGGCAAAGTTCACTATTTCATCAATACGGTCATTAATGGCCCAGTCAAACTGCTCCGGTTGATTGCTGGCCAAAACCAACATAAACCTAAACACAAACAGTTGAGTAGGTACCTGTATCATGTTAATAAAGCAGCATAATTTGGGCTGTTTCAGTTGCATGCATGTATAAGATGTATAAGCAGTATACACACTAGTTTTCCTGTCTTAATGGGAGAAAACATTACAGCTGTAGTTTACAGTCAGATATGTGAACAGCCACGTTTATAGTTTAACCAGGTGACGCTGTAGTGTACATGCTGGACGCACTTGTTACTCTGCTCCCCAGTGCGGTACAGGAATGCGTTGAGTGTAGCTCGGAGATCCTCACTGATCTTCTCCTGTGATCCGAAAACACACCAGCCAATCACAAACACCGCCGCACTACGTCACAAATACCCCGAACATACTCTCCACAGTCACACTGTGCAGCTACAGTGAGGAGAAAGGTGAGAACACACTCAGACACTTACAGTGGCTCTCTTGCGTAGGAATGCATCAGCTTCGTCCACAAAGAGGAGGAGTCTGTGCACACACACACAGAGCGAGAGAAAGAGAAAAGAGAAAGAATACACTTAGAAACTAAGGAAAAGTAAGAGAGCAGGACAACTGTTGTTTGGGTGGAGGGCACCAAGGGTGGTGGTGAGAAGCAGAACAACTTTCATTCAAACAGTTCAAAGTGTTTTTCAAGGAGCCTCGGAATGCAAACATCATGTGAAAGGTCTGATAAACTGTGTGATGTATATGACATCTGGTCGGTCTGATACAGTGTCATGTATATCTCTGGTGGGTCTGATGTAGTGTGTTGTGCGATGCGTAATGTTCTGACCCGCGGCGGCTGGTGCCGGCCCAGTCGAACACTTTGTGCATCGCGGTTACGCCCTCCCGGCCCATCGGGGCCACGTCTCCCCCTGTCATAATGGCGTAGTCCATCCCAGAATGCACTGCCAATTTCTGTACAATGCAGAAGAAAAAACACCAACAGCATTAGACAAGTACAGGTAGTTGTTCAACCTAGTGCACACATAATATAGAACAGTTCAATATGGGAATATAGAACAGTTAAAGAATATCTTGAAGTGGATCTGAGGATTAGACTCGGGTTACTAAACCCTGCAAAGCAGATTTCAGCCTTCCTTACATAGAACTATGAGTGTGTGTGCGCATGTGTGTGTGTATGCGTGCGTGTGTGTACCTTGGCAAAGAGTGTTTTCCCGGTTCCTGGTGGGCCATACATCAGAATGTTTCGGTAGAGGCCCCGATTCTGACGGGTGTTGCGTGTTGCTATGGCAATGTCACGGACCCGCTCCTCTAGCGATGGCTGATGAGTAAAAGCATCAGAGTGTCACGTTTCAGTCACTGTTACTGTTTGAACAATGTGATGTAGACGTTTGCCACCTACGAGACCCAGAATGGAGACTGGGTCTCTACCTTCACCACAACAAGGACACTAAAGTGTAGCAAGGTAAAGTGTAGCATGCGTGGTAAGCATGGTAGCTATGGTAACATCAATATCAATATCAAACCGTTCTGGATAATGCAAAGGCTGAATTTTCCTGATTTGTTTGGTGTCTTGCGCGTACATCCTGCACAAGCACAACCAAAGAAAGAACCCCCCCAACAACTAAATCCAAGAGGGACCTGCACTGAACTTCTTGGGCTGGACAAACGGAGCCCAGCTACAACCCCATCCGCACCAGCAGTGGTGAGCAGCACAGGCGTGTTGGTACTCACACTCAGTACCACCCCCTCTAGGGCATCCTGGGGTTTGCTCATCAACCTCTTAGACACCTGTGAAGGAGAGAGAGAGATTGAGAGACAGTGCTCACATAATTTTGCCATAGAAATGACTCAGTGACTGATTTTTAAACATCGTGTCCTGGGCTCGTCTACGTACCTTGATGGGGTGTTTGATGGCCTCAGACACCGTGATGCGCGACGTCTCCCTCACCAGCGACGGCTTGCCCAGACGAGCCTCAATGTAGCGCCCAGCCACCGCTGTGGCGTTCCGTGCGGAGTACACCCCTACTGCCAGCAGACTCAATCCTGCCACCTAGTGGTGTGGAGAAGATTTCATTTAATCAGTGTGCCTACCAGCAGAATGGTTTATAGAGGGGGGAAATGCATTATTCAAAAGTAGCTTCTTATTAATAAAATAACATTATTAAAAACCACGAAGGTTGTGCGTGTTTACCGTGGCAGTGACCTTGTCCCAGTCTGAAATAAAAGCCCTGAAGCCTTCACCAAACACAGCACCTGCAGTCCTGCGGGACACAAGCATGGCAGAACATCAGAGTCCTGGATACTGATGCCACAGATCTCCCAACAAAGACTCCTCTCTTAAACACACAGGCTGATCGTGAGACGTGTGTGTGTGTGCGTGTGTGTGTGTGTGTGTACCGTATGCTCTCCAGCACAGTCTGCCGGTGTTCCGCTGCTTTAAGGCGGATCTGTTCCCTGATGATGTCAGCGTTCTCCCGCTCCACCCGCCCTCGAGCCTTCGCTTCTGCCTCCACCCGCAACATCTCGTTCTTATGTCTCAGCTCCATCTCGTGCTCGATGGTGGCTGCACCAATCACACAGCACATTGATTACAATACATAACTTAAACCACCAATCGCAGAACAGATAGATTAGGTTCCGTGTTGATTCAGGGGACACGTGGGTGCTGTACCCTTCCGCATGGCCTCCTGCTTCTGCACGGACTCCTCCTGCCTCCGCAGGTTCTCCTCATTCAGCGCTTGCTGAGGGGGAAGAAGAAAAACAGCTGAAGTTCAGCAAAGACTATGAGCGAAGTACCACTGAGGGGCAGGAGCAGGTTTCCATGGTCACAGCGCTAACGGACACCATTCTGGCTGATGTTGTGATCACATTCATTTGTTGTGATGAGCAGTTTGTAGTACAGTGGTCGTCTGTGGTGGCCCTGAGAATCTCCCTGCTCAGTACATTTCCCAGCGATGACATGGTCCATGTACATGATGAATTGCACTGCTAGTAGACCACACAACACGGGAGGTGTGGGGTAAGGTGGGGTAAGGCTGTACCTGCTGGCGGAGCTGGTCGTCGTAGCGCTGCCTGGCCAGCTTGTCCTGGTACTGCGCTCTCTGTGAGGGAGGAGCAGGAAGAGAACATGTTAAACACACAGACGCATGGCGACAGGCACAGCTTAGAAGGCCAAGATGCATAACGCTGACATTTTTGCACTCCTCTGGTTACACACTAAAACCATACATTCAATATGAAGCGCTTAGAGAGATAATGCAGCAAGGGAGTGTGTGTGTAGTCTGTAGTGGGAGTGGGTATGTGTGTGTGTAGTCTGTAGGGGGAGTGGGTATGTGTGTGTGTAGTCTGTAGTGGGAGTGGGTGTGTGTATGTGTGGTCTGTAGTGGGAGTGTGTGTGTGTGTGTAGTGGGTATGTGTGTGTGGTCTGTAGGTGGAGTAGGTTTGTGTGTGTGGTCTGGGGCAGGTGTGTTTGTGTGTGTGGTCTGGGGCAGGTGTGTGTGTGTGTGTGTGTGTGTGGTCTGGGGCAGGTGTGTGTGTGTGTGTGTGGTCTGGGGCAGGGGCAGTTCTCTCACCGCTTGGTGCTGTTTGGTTTCCTCACCCAGCGTCTTCCTTCTCTCTTCTGCCTGAACGCGGATCTGATCACCCTTCAGCTGCTCGATGGCTGCTTCGTACTCCTACAAACAGGTATGCACATGGATCAGCACCTCACGGAACTCAAGACAGCCTTTGTACAGGACAGCAGGGAGTGGGTCATACAGCACCACTCCACTGTACAGCCATATCCCTTACTCCCACATTTAGATTCAGGGCTGTTGTTAAGGGTGCGCCTTCAGGGATTAAGCCCCATGTATTCTCTTTTGTATTGCAGGTTTATTACAACAGTCACTTTAAACGTTATGTTGCAGGACTGAACCCCAAAGCATGGCAATGTCAATCCTTCGATTAAACTTCATCCTGCACTATAGTTTAATCTGACAATCCCTAAAAGATGTATTGAATAATAATAGTAAACATGCACCCAATATCTGGTTCTTCACAATTTTACATTAATCACTGTCAGAAAATTATGATTTACTGTCTGTGACCCTCAATTTGAACATTCTGACATTTTGAACATTCAATCTGTGTGTCTGCCCCTCAGTTAGAATGGCTCTTTTCCTTCTTGTCCACTGTTTATCCAGTACTTTGGCCTGAATGAAGACCAGACTTATGGTGAAGAACTCAAGGCTCATAAAAGAACAACACCTTCATCTTGCTCTGGTGTTCCATCTGAGTGGACTGCTCCTGCATGCGCGCTAAATCCAGCGCTTCTTTGGCATGACCTGTCATTGATCAGCAGAAAGACATCAATCAGATCGCATTAGCAAGAAAATATGCGCTAGAGTGAAAAACGAGTTCAATACACCTGAAGCGGTTACATGATTAAAAACCAACCCGCAAGCCACACGGACGTCAGTAACCCCTGACCCCATTACCCTTGGTGACTACCAGGCGTCTACCCACGAGTACTACAGACACGTGCAATATTAGTAACAAATCATACAGAGTGGAAACGTAGCCATCATTAGCAGCCATGTGTGACATTCTGGTACATCAGCGCGTTACTACAGCTAGTCGCCGCATGTCTTCATTCATAATGGAAAGAACTTGTTTGAAATTTGCATCGTCTTCCAGCACCGCTAAGGGTGGACTGGATAATCTCGTTTAACAGTTCACAGACGCGTCTCGGTTTTGGCACTTACGTGATCTATCGAGCTCCTTAGCAGCATGGGCCGCTCGCTCCAGACCCGTGGGGTCGAAGTTACTCCATTTGTCCTTGGGTTTATCTCCTCCGCTAGCCCCCGAACCCCCGGCCGGTGGAGGAGGCGGCGGCGGTACCGGCAGATCAGGAGGCACATCGGTCTGCCCTTTTTTAAGGCCGAACAACCAAGACATATTTCGGTAAAATAGAAAAAGAGCCAAGAGTCCGATTACCCGGTTTGCAAGTCACTGGTTACTACCGACACTTCCTCCACGCGTGTCACGCTGTAACAGTTTGCGCAGGCGCACTCTAGAGCTACGCCTACACGGAACGATACCTCGCAGCGATTGGTTGAATCCCTCGTCCTTTCTAAAGGTGAAATAAAGCCCTCCCAACTGCGATCTACGGAGGCCGTAGTGTGTGACACCGTGTTGCAGTGTAACAACGGCGTTTCAATCAATGAAAGAGCTTTAAATTGATAGCGTTTTTACGATGTGGTGTTGAAATACTGTGCCAAATTAGTTTTTAGATAGTATTTATTTTATTATTGACTGTTATTAAAAAAAACTTCAGTTGGCGTCAAACCTAATTTGCATTAGGTTATTTTTGACACAAAACATCCCATGTATCAAATGTTGTGTGAACATAGCTTCTAAATATATTTTAATACTATATATAATAAAATAATATATATATTTTAATACTAACAGAAAACTTGACTCATTTTACCCACACCAAAATCACAAATTGTGTTGGATCTATTCTGCTGTTTTAGAAATATTTTTATATCTTTGATGTTATATGCTATACAAACTATTATTGCACTCACATACACAAAAATTATTTTAACATGATAGACAGAAACAGGATTTATTAACAGGTACAATACAATATATCATTTACAAAGACACATACAGAATGTATTGCAAACCAAGGTTATTTACTCGTAGACACCACTGACCTGAGGTCTTAGAATCTAGACAGCATCAGTCAGAGGTGAGCTAGGTATCCCTCTTTATTCACAGGCCTTCAATGTACAGCAAAATGAAAAACTGATCCAGAAACAGCACTCCAACGTGGCAATCTTTAGTGAATGTTTGGACCTGGCTCTTCCTACATAATTTTATCTCAAAGGCGACATCTCACACTGTAGGACTCAGTCGCCCAAGCACAAAGCCGCACAAAGGACATGACAATCCAACTTAAACTACATTCCGTCTTAAACTGCAAGAACCTTCAAATAAGATCCTCACCCTTTTGGAAACTGAGCCTCTGAGAATGTATACGAGTGGGCCAAACCTACTCCTGGAACATCTCCACCCTGCAGAGTTTAGTTCTAACCATAATCCAACATAATTACTTCAAATACTGAAACGACCTTGAATAGTTGCTGAGAGCTTGATCATGCTGGACGAGGGTTGGAACCGAACTCGTGAGGAACAGTAGAAGTCCTATCTTGGGTCCGCTCTGTGCTGTCCACTCTAGAAGGGATTCCCACTGTTCCGAGGCTCAGTGGAGTGGCGGTACAGGCCTTGCTGTGATTGGTCATGAGGGGTATCCGTCACTGCAGCTGCGTGATGCGGGAGAACACGCCTGGCGGCTCTCTGCCATCACCCAGCGCTGCTCGCAGCCCCTCCTCCTTCCGAGCCTGCGCCAGTGTCGCCAGAGACTGGAACGTGCGAGGTTCTGTGATCGCCAGATCGCTCAGAATCCGTCGGTTCACCTGCACGCTGCACTGCCATGAGCATTTCAAAGATCACCTTAATATCAGATATCAAATCGGACTAGCAATTATTTTAAAAAGTCATTTACATCACATTTACATCCCAGATGAAGTGTATGGCCATAAGACGAAAATGTTCATTGATTCATTTTAGGCAAATGAGATGAAGCTCAATTTTCCAAAAATGACTGGTGTAATAAAAAATTTGAAACCAACAAGTGGCTGGCTGGTGGCATAAATCAAACAGACTAAGGTAACACTCACTCTCACGAGGTTGTAGATTAGCACGGGATACTTCATTCCGTGTTCGCGGGTAGCAGCAGCTATGCGAGAGATCCACAACTACATGAGAGAAAGTGGCACAATCATCAACGAAACTGAATCATTGTGAAACGTCTGCTAGTTATGTAGCAAATACATCAAGATGCACGCAGATTTTCATGCAATACATTATAAGCATTATAAGCATGTTTTTTTCACCTTACCGTCCTCATGTTGCGGCGTTTCACTTTCCTCCCCTTTGTTGCATACACGAACGCCCTGCGGACTGCACGGACGGCCAATTTGTAACAGCGATTCTTCCTTCCCCGAAAATGCTACCAATGCGAAAAAGTGAGAAGCATTTAGATAGCTAGGTTAGCGGAGCTGTCACATGTTCTCGAGAATTCAATACCACGATGAAGCGGTTACTTGGTGGCTATATAGAACTTGAGCGTACGCACGCCTGGTGGAAGCATAACATAAAGATATATAAACAACACGCAGCCTTTTAGTAACTCTATCGATATTGCACCGAAGATAAGCCACTGGATAACCGCTTCGCAAGTCCTTCAGCTAGGCGAAGCGAAACGGTCCGTCCGGACTTCACTGTTAGCTGATGCTAGCCTACTACTCTGAACACTAAGTTAATAACGTTTCCTCTCACCCGTGCATTCTTCAACAGCTCCTGCACTTTCCAGTACCGATCAGGTCCTCGATTACGGATCCAGCAGGGTAATGTTAAAAACACCATGACTTACTTCAAGAGACTGATTTAAATCATGTGAATTATATGACCTTTATCTGTAATGTTTTTGCTTGCACTGTCAACGTGCCTTTGGACATCCGGCCGAACGAGATCCGTTACTAAGGACACGTGCGAATAAAAGTCCTAGTTTCCTTTTCCATAAATTTCCCCATTTTCATTACATGTGGTATATACGCGTTGATTATGACATGTACATTTTGTCTAGTTTTCTTACCTGTATCTGTTTTTTCATATAAACCAGAAATGTTGTGATTACAGTAAAATATATATATATATATTTATATATTTTGACTAACAATTGTTCTAATATATTTTGACTAACAAGTGTTTACTCCAGATCTGGAGATGTGCAATTCCACAAGAATACCGTTTCCAAATAACAATCTTGAAATAAAAAAATACTATAACAATCCTGAAATAAAAAAAAAATACTAGAACGGTTTTGTGTTACATAATTAATTACCAACTTTATGATTTAGCTACATTTCCAACCCAACTTTTTTTGTTTAGTTATTTATTGTGCCGCTAAATATTCATTGTAATACCAACTAGTTATAGTAATGTGGGTTTTTGTCTGTTTTAGATGAATTTACGTTTTATAAGATCGACTGATGTCAGGTTAGCGTAAAATTGCAACTTCCTCCCAGAACTACTAGGGAACTGTGGGATCGTGGAGGACTGACATAGGTCACTGCGTGAATAAGTCGAGGCAATTGTCTTAACAATGTCAGCTGTGTGTTTCTGTTTGGGCCGGCACAGTACCTTGGCGTTCCGCTCCTCCACCAGAGCGGCGGTAAGTTGGATACCGATTTGGTTTATGCGACGAATTATCTTAGGTTAAAAACAAGAATACGGCAAAAGCAATATAACGAAGTGTGGTGTCCTGGCATTAGCTAACCCGCTATCTTGGCCAGTAAGTGTTCCGCTAGCTAGCTAGCGAGAGATAGCCTGCGTGCTAACTGCGTTGAGACATTCACATAGTTGGATTATTCACATAGTCAGATTTTTCACATGGGTTTTTCCCATAGTTAGGTTATTCACATAGTTAGGTTATTCACATAGTTAGGTTATTCACATAGTTAGGTTATTCACATAGTTAGGTTATTCACATAGTAAGGTTGTTCAGATAGTTAGGTTATTCAGAAAGATAGTTAGGTTATTCAGATAGATGGTAAAGTTAGCTTGCTAGAATTTTAATCACTGAAATTATGCAGTGAGCATTTATTCAAATTTAGCCCATTATCTCAAATCCAAGTAACTAGCTAACTAATTGTAAACAAATTAACCGTTTGGCAGTATATCAACAAGATAGTTTTCTTTTGAGATCTGCCAGTTAACCTAGTTAGTACATGGCTAGTGTAAGCGCTGTTGTGTAGTAGACTATAGCACTCATTTGACAGTCAGGCTGTTGGTCGTGGAGCTGTTTCAACATGTGATCAACGACCTAAGCTTTCCAGGGCAAATTGGTCATGTATTTTAGCTACATTTTATGATTTTCATTTTGATTTGATAATGCAGTACAGATAAACATACCATATATACACACATATAGCAATCCATATGATGTAGCGAGGTAATAAACAAGTTGTTTACTGGCTGTGGCGAATTGGTTGGAGACTATTTCGGATCATAAGGGTGCTGTATCACTCAACTGCCAGTGGGCGGGTCGTCAATTTAAATTTGAGGAAGTTTGCAATTGGATGCAAATGAGTCAGTTTTATTAGTAACCTTTGACTAATCTGTTTCTTAAACTTAAATTAATTATAATAAATTGATTGAGATAAATTAAACAAATTGCACTTTAAATGATGGAAGTTATAAAAGGCTCTTTCTGTGGATAACATCACATATTTTCATGTTTTTAAACCATGGTTTAATATTCCATTAAACACATCTGGTTAATTAAAATGTTTGTATTTTCAACTGCATCCACAGCTTAGAGCTGATTTATATTTAGGAGAAAGCGGGGCTTGTTTTTGCTCTCAGCTCCGTGCCATGTGTGAAGTTCCTCGTTTATTTGCTGATGTTTGCTTCTCCGCTGCTCCTGCAGATTGTGCGGTATGCGCAGACGGCTGCAGCTGCCGCTCCTCAGGCACGGATCAAAACATTCCAGATCTACCGCTGGAACCCGGACGTGCCCGGAGACAAACCCCACATGCAGACCTACGAGATCAACCTCAACACGTGAGCACTGCATCACTGCCTCTCTGTCCTCGTGTTTATGTTCGCTCTCCTCTGCACCATTGGTGGGCAGTTTCAGCCATGCAGCAGTGAGGGGCCTGATGACTTTGTGTCGGGTCACCCACACAGACGTGCTCCAGCCACAGTGATGAGTGCTGTGCTCAGAATGGTCCACCACCCAGATCATGTCCAGCCTGAAGGGGTTCCTGTGGTCAGACACTTGGCAGTATTGAACAGGAAGAGGGTCTTTGGCGGAGTGTGTGTGTGCCAACATATGGGCCACAGTCTGTAACTGGTACTTGTAAAACAGGCATATGATGTGGGTAACCAGCGAGTGTAGGTGGGTAACCAGCGGGTGTTTCTAAGAGTGAAATAACTCTGTTGAATGTCACTTAATATACTGTACTGTGACAGTCTTTGTCACCAAAGAAATTATAAGATTTGTATGTAAAATGCTATAAATAAACCCTACTACAGTAGAACACTGAAGCAAATCAACACTGCCACAATAGAACACTGAAGCAAATCAACACTGCCACAATAGAACACTGAAGCAAATCAACACTACCTCAATAAAACACTAAAGCAAATCAACTTCTGTACAATAAATAGTTCTAAGAGGCATTTTTACTTTTTCAGTGTAAAGTGCAGGTAGATGATGATTCCTGCACAACACGTCTGCCGGCTGGACCGCCAACGGTGCCCTGGTGGCTAACACTTCAGCACGACGGACTTCAGACAATGGAGTGCTATAAAGACCTGTGTCTGTTCACTTGCAGAGTTAATGATTCACCAACTGCATAGCTGATTATCAGGATATTTACTAATATCTCAGCAGTAGTTGCATAAGAGGCCTAATGCACAAAGCTGTTTCATTTCACCTTTATGGTTCATATAGTGTCATGCACTTCCTTATTTGTCTCCTTTTTTTTTTTTTTTTTTTTAACAAAATGCTGCTCTTAAAGAAGTGTGTGTGTGTAGCGTGAGGGGTGCTGTATTTAACAGCTTTCAGTGTGCAGCCTCTTCTCCTCGTGATTAGAGGTTTAATCCAGACCTCTGTGTGCTTGTGGATAGAGGTTTAATCCAGACCTCTGTGTGCTTGAGGGTAGAGGTTTAATCACGACCTCTGTGGGTTTGTGGGTAGAGGTTTAATCCATCCCTGTGTGCTCCTGTCCGCAGATGTGGGGTCATGGTGCTGGATGCACTGATTAAGATCAAGAACGAAATGGATTCTACGCTCACCTTTAGACGCTCCTGCAGAGAAGGTAAGTGGAGTGGAGTGGAGTGGAGTGGAGTGGAAGGGAAGGGAAGGGAAGGGAAGGGAAGGGGAAGGGAGCAGAGCAGTCAAGCATTTTGCAAACAGTATAGTTGGTTTTGACTCTGGCTGTGTGCTTCAGTATTTGGGATATTGTGTAATTTGGACTCAGGAACAGTGAGAAATAATACAGCTTGTTGAATATTTACCACTCAGTTATAAACATTTATTAGTGTGCATAACAAATGTGTTTGCATTAATAACATGGGTGATTAATTGTTACTGTTGACAGTTGATTATGGGATTAATTGGTGGTGATGACAGCTGTGTCCAGTAACACAGCACCATAATTGTACTTTGCTGTATGCGCACTTTGCTGATGCATTTCTGTTTCTGGAAGCTTCTTACCACAGCATGTGGTAACCACAACATGTGGCCCTTCTGCCCATTATGTTTGAGGCTAAGATGTGTTTACAAGCAACTACGCTTTATGCTACCTGAAGTAGAATTTAACCAGCCCACAGTCCCCGTGCTCTGCTGGGTTACTGTGCTTTCACTACTCTGGCCGTAAGGCTGGTGTGCTAGTAAGGCTGGTTCGCCGGTAAGGCTGGTGTGCTAGTAAGGCTGGTTTGCTGGTCTTCAGGTATCTGTGGCTCCTGTGCGATGAATATTGACGGCAGCAACACACTGGCCTGCCTACAGAGAATTGACACCAACACGAGTAAAGTGAGCAAGATCTATCCCCTGCCACACATGTACGTGGTGAAGGACCTGGTGCCGGTACGTCGCCCACAGAACGATGTGCAACTACCACAATCCTGTTTTTTATATATAGGCCATGGTCAGAGCTTAATAAACATAGACTTGAACACTGGGATGACAGGTTGTCAGTGGTAAATGACTGGCCAGAATATTCTAGTAGATGTTGTAAATGTTATTTGTGGGGGTCAGGGTCAGTCCCTGCTTTAATCCAGGAGAAGCTGAATGTAGAGGATTGTGTCTCCTGTAGGACATGAGTAACTTCTATGCTCAGTACAAGTCCATCGAGCCCTACCTGAAGAAGAAGGACGAGAGTAAACTGGGAAAGGAGCAATATCTGCAGAGCATGGAGGACCGTCTCAAACTGGTACGTTCATACCTCCTCCACATACTTTTGACTTGCTTGTTTTACCTGATTCTTAATTTTGTTCTCCTGCTGTGTGTGTGTGTGTGTGTGTGTGTGTGTGTGTGTCAGGATGGTCTGTATGAGTGTATTCTCTGTGCATGCTGCAGTACGAGTTGTCCGAGCTATTGGTGGAACGGAGACAAATATCTGGGCCCAGCCGTGCTCATGCAGGTGAGGGAGGAGCCGTGAGTGTGGGAGGTGCCAGCAAGGGTTGTGGGAGGGAGAGACAGGTGTAGGCTTACATGGTCCATATGTGGACGTACCTCTATACGCGTCTCTGTGTGTGTCTGCGTCTCCAGGCGTACCGGTGGATGATAGACTCGCGTGATGAGTACACAGAAGAGCGACTGGCCAAGCTGCAGGACCCGTTCTCCCTGTACCGCTGCCACACCATCCTGAACTGCACCAAGACCTGCCCCAAGGTAGAGCTGGGACTAGAGCCGCACGAGGGGTCCGAGCCCTCGCCATACTGTCAACAACAATAGCTAATAATAACAAAGAATAAATCATAGGACTATGTGTGTAAATCACATGATGCATAAATATTAAATACGTATAATAACAGTAATTAGAATATTAATAATATTAATGGATATCAGTTAAAGTGGTTAATACACAGTTCTGTACTCAGGATGATGTAATAGCATACCAAGTCACACCTGAGCCACCTGCACTGTGTCCGAGGAATCACCCCCTCACCTCACTACGCCTCTTCCCCTCCCCAGCAGCACTTACCCCAGTTTCTCCTCCCCCAGACCTACTGCAAGAAGTTTATTGAAAATGGTTTGCATGTTTTTTGTATAGGGTCTGAACCCAGGCAAGGCCATAGCTGAGATTAAGAAGATGATGGCTGTGTACAAGGAGAAGTCGGCGGCTACTTCCTGATCTCTGCCCCGCACACCCATTGGCCATAGCGATAATCCCAAATCTGACCAGTTCATACGTCCCATCACTAATCTCCTGCAGCAACACACACCTGCCCCACTCCACACAACTCCTCACAAGATTGTGCATTTTGTTTGCTAGAGAAGTTGGATGAAGGCTAATTTAAATGATGTATTTTTATGTGTACTAAAAGAGTGGGTGTGTATGTGTGTGTGTGTGCGCGCACACATAGGCGAGCGTCTGTCCATCCGTCTCTGCCTCTGTGTGCTGTTTCATTCAGGTGCGGTGCAATCCAACAAGTTAAATACCAGTTACTGTAATAAATTAATGTGTGAACATCCACAGCACTGAAGCCCTCTTCCTTTGCAACATCTGCTTTCACTTTAACAGACATTGTGCACAACTGTACATGTGCAGTGCAGGTTTCTCACCACTCAGTACTCGTGCTTTTCCTCCATTACTTGTAGACCGCCACATGGGGGCGACAGGGAGCAGATGTCAGAGCAATGCTGTTGGATAACGTACAAAATATTCATTGGTAGGTCCAGTAAATTAGAAAACCTAAAAGAACGAAGAACATCTAATGCGGGGAGGAACATTTTCATTTTCTTCATGCCCTGTTTATTATAGTCGGGATGATTACAGCATTAAGAAATATGTACTGAATATTTTTACCTATATGAGCAACTTGTACAAATCATTTATCCCTTTTCAGCAAGAAGAAGAAATAAGTTGAAAATGGGGGACAACAAAAACACAGTTTAAAGTGCTAAAACAAACAAGCAGTGTGTTTGAAATGTTCCCTTTCATCATTTATTGATGTCGGATTTGTTATTTTATACCACGTGCTTGATAAACCTTGACATCCTTGTCAGAAAACAACTGGAAGATGCTGAAACGACTAGTAAACGGATTTTAAATTGTCTTTACTCACGACGCTGAAGTAAAAACCTTGGCATGTTAGACAAAATTGATCATTAAATATCATCTTTTTCCTTTTTTGTATCATTCAACAGTCCACCAAAAGTAGTATTTATAAGTACTGTGTTTTCTCCAAAAAAAGGTCAAACCGATGTGATCCATCTGATCGTTTGGGGTAAATTACTGTATTCCGTTGCGGTGGGCGTGGTCAGTGGAGCCAGGGGGCGGCTCTGCTCGCCAAACTGCGCTGATGAAGGCGGGGCGTCTCAATGTGGCGCTCGGTCAATCAGAGTCTCGCATAGACGCCGAGTTCTGGAGTCCACTCGGGAAAACTGTTACCATAAGGTAAGACTTTCTCACTGTGGTCGCCATAAAGTTAAAAACAATTGAGTTTCGTTGTTAAAATTTGCGATAAACTCGTTGCCAGAGTTTTTCCAAGGTGATTTCCCCAATTATCTAGATAGGTGTACACTGCACCAACAGTGATGATTTTCTTAATTTAACAGTTGGATTTCAGAACCAATTACGCTTTTACTGAGAAGTCAGCGAACAAATTTAAGTAGACTGGTTTCTAACTGTATTGCAAAATGAAGTGGAAGTGATTAATATGTATTTTGTACTAGTGATATTTACTTGTTAGTGTCTATATTTACTTGTTACTGTCTGTTACTGAAGTAATCTAGTTTAAGGTAAATTTGGAGTTGACGTAAGGTGATCTTTTGGACCGTTTGTTTTTGCGGCGACTGGTTGGGGGGAGGTCGTTTCACTGCGGGGTGGGTGGGGGGTGTATGGCTCGGAGCAAAATGACAGTACAATAGCGAGGAAGCGGCCAACAAATAGATCTGCGGGCGGTCGGCGTTAAACGTAAGAGACGTATAGCCTCATTTACGAGCCCGCAGTCCCGGACGTTTTTTTATGGATGAAAATAATCAGTTCAAGATAACTGTGTGAAAGGACACCAAATGAGAGTTACTGAGAGGACAGACGATATAAGAAGAGAGGTGCTGGGGTTCTCCGTGGTCCTCTCGGGTAGGCATGGGGGAAGGAACACTGAGGCAGCGAAGGCGATTTGGGGGGGGTAATAGTTCCCAGATGTGGGCTGTGAAAACATATGGTTTCCGATAGTCTCTATGATGCATTGGAGGAATGTCTGTCCTCGCTCACACTCCCTCTCTCTCATACACACACAGACACGCAGGCCCACACAAACGTGTGTATTTTGTGTGAATAGACACAGTGATTAGGTAAGTAGAGGATGGGAGTTTGTATACAGTTGTATTTCAGCAGAGGCCAATGAGACAACATTCTGCCTCTTTCCCAAAACACACAACCCAACGCCAGAGTTCAGTTTAAACGTTGGCCATGGTTCAGTTTAAGCGTTTGACACGGTTCAGTTTAGTACAGATCAGAAAGTTTGCAGTTGTGATGATCTTGCACCTACTAGCTGACATAGCACACACCATCCTTGTAGACTGGGTTGGAGGATTTTACTGTACTCACTGATCCTGGAGAGGGAGGGAGAGAGACAGGGAGGGAGGGAGGGAGGGTAGGGGTACTCGCAAAGGGCTCAAATGCTGGAATGCATGCGCTGGTCAGTCTGTCTGCTGAGCATTTCAGAGGGATGGAGGGAAGAAGGAAAAGAGAAAAACAGAAGGACAAATATGCCACATTCTCCCTGCAAGGGTTCCCTCTCTCCCTCACTCTCTCTCTCTGATGTAGAGGGGGCTGAAGGGGGAAAGAATAGAGAGAGTGAGAGCAAGAGAGGAAGGAGATGTTAGAGGGAGAGAGACTCCATTCAGTGCAGGCGAGGTGGGCATGGTGGGGGCAACAAAAGACACGAACAGCTGAAGTGTTATTAGATCGCCATGAAATGTGGGCCTGGATAGTTTTATTCAGGAGGCAATATTGGAGAGTGGAACAGAGGCTGTGCAGAAGAATAATAGCACATTCCCTCCTTCCATCTCTCTCTCCCTCTAGCAGGCTTGAGTCTACCTCTATACAGAAAATGGGAACCAGCATCCTCCTTCTGCTGGGTCTACCTGGTGAGCACACACTCTCTCTCCTCTGTATAGACACACTTCAAATAATTTAGTTCTTATATAGTATTGTCAACCAATAAAATATATCTTCACTGCAGTTGGTGTACATGCGCATGTATGTGCGCACACACACACAAACACTCATACACTCACACACACACACACACAGAGTGCCTGATTCTCTCTTTGTCTGTTGCTCTCTAGTTCTTCTGGCCCAGACGTTTGAGCCATACTACACTGATGAACTGGTCAAATATGGTGAGACATGAGAGTGTAGCGTTAATGATCTTCAGACAGTACCATTAATGTTATTGTGATTACAGGTTTATTTAGCTTTATCTAAATTTTGTGATGTGTGTTTCCATAGCTGATTACTCTGAGTACGGAGGTGAGAAATTTTCACTTTTCACTAAGATGTGCGCTAAACTGTCACGTATTTACTACATTCTGCTTTGTATTTTTGATCTAAATAAATGCTTCTGTCCATTTTCTTACCAATCTACAAAATGTATTTGAGGGTTTTGGCAAAGAAACAAAGTTTTAGACTTATAAAACATTTTTAGACCTTTACAGTTATACATTTACATTTGATAAAAGCTTCATATTGAGTGGTGAGCTGTGTGATTGAAATGGTGAAACTGTTGTGTCAGTCTCCCAGCAGGTCTTACAGCAGCCAGTTATAGGACAAGTACAGACTGGTACACCAGCATCCATTTCACACACACACACACCACCTCCCCCTTTTCCTTCCCTTTATCTTTCAGTGACTCTACCTGCCTTTCCAATGTTCCTCTCTCTCTCTCTCCCTCCCCTCTCTCTCTCTGTCCCTTTCTTTCTCTCTCTCTCTCTATCCCTTCTTTTCCCCTCTAGCTCAATGTCTCTTACACACATATATGAACACACCTCATCACCCATTCATAATCTTATTGTTTTTTGTTTGTTTCAGATCCTTTGTTACAGACAGAGCCCACAGAGCCAGGACCTTTAGGTGAGAGGTGTCACAGTCTCTCTATAATGCCCGTGTAATGAGGCAGCATGGCTGTCGGTGAGCCCTTAGCATATGGGCCTGTGTGTGCTTAATCAGCTGTATCCATGCTTGTGTGAGTTTGTATACTTCTGTGTTTCATTGTGTGCATTCATGCGCATGTGTGTTTAGACTGTCGTGAGGAGCAGTATCCCTGCACAAGACTCTACTCTGTTCACCAGCCTTGTAAACAATGCCTCAATGACATCTGTTTCTACAGGTTTGTAAACAAACACAAACACAAACACACACACATTCTTCTCTGGGGTAACACTCTACTGTCTCTCCCTGCAGTCTGCGCAGAATGTACGTGATAAATAAGGAGATCTGTGTGAGGACGGTGTGTGCCCATGAGGAGCTGCTGAGAGGTGAGGACAGTGTGTGTGTGATGAGGAGATCTGTGTGAGGACGTTGTGTGTGGTAAGGAGATCTGTGTGAGGACGATGTGTGTGATAAATGAGGAGATCTGTGTGAGGATGGTTTGTGTAATAAGGAGATCTGTGTGAGGCTGGTGTGTGTGTGTTGCTCGCTCATGTCTTCGGTCCCCGCACCAGTTCGTGGGCTCACGAGCATCATTAAGATTCCTTCTACATGATGTGTTATAGGTGGTTATTTAGAAATATAACTAATTCTATAATACCTCTACCTCCCCAGCTGACCTGTGCCGTGACCAGTTCTCCCGATGTGGTGTAATGGCATTGACTGGCCAGTGTGCGGCGATGGGGAGCAGCTGTGGGAAAAGCTGTGGAAGCTGTTAAAGATGAACCCTACAGCAAAGCCCAAATACTGCTAATAATAATAATCTAAACACCAACCTAACACATACCACTACAGCACAGCCCAAATACTGCGTGTCCAAACCCCACTACCCACCACCTACACCCTACAGCCAAATCCTCCACTTAACCAAACACATGACCTACACCCAAAACTTACCGCCCACTGTTAAGATAGTGGAACTACCCAAACACCAACCAACACCTTCCACTAAAACACTGCACAACCAGCCCACTTTATTTCAGTCTTTTCAACCACCATCTATTCAAATACCACACCTATATCCACCTTGGCATGTACTCCACCCATCTCCCTGAAAGACCCCACCCGCTTCACTAAATCCTCATCTTCCTCATCACACTCCAAGTCAGCATTTCACTTTTTACCCCCAGCTGATTGTGTGTACTAACTCTATATGCTGTGTTCACCCCCCTACACTCTACACCAATGCTGTGTTCACCTTACACTCTACGCCAATGCTGTGTTCACCCTAAACTCTACACCAATTCTCTGTTCACTCTACATTCTGAAGTGTGGGACATAAGACTGTGTGAGCAGATTGATCTATATAAACCTAAGTATTTACTTTTGTACTCTTATGAATACTCTCGTGTGTATGACATCACTGGTGCTACCATACCTGCTCAACCACGGTGCGGACAGGGACAGTGAACGCTGCATAGGAACACCTTAAAAAAGACACACTGTGCTTTTTCTTTGTTAGTTTTTTTTACGATATTTGCGTTATTGTATCATGTATTTTGTTCTGATGTGTTATTAGTCTGGTTTTGCTATTTTTTTAGCTGTATTACGTCGCCTCCTGATTAGTTGCTTTTTTATAATACTGATCTAGGAACCAACACCCTTAACTGCCATAAAGAAGCCACAGAACTGACCTCAGATCAGTTTACAAAAGCAAGATCGAGCAGTGACAGTATGAACTGAGGGACACACCACAGGACAGGCCACTGAGCACTGACTTTGGATTCAGCAGCATTACCTGTAGCCAGTAATCATCAGGATTGTCTCAGTGCCCCACACCTCACAGCTCAACCTGAAACGGGATGAACAGCGGCCATGATCCTGACCTCCAGAACCCAGCAGTGGAGACAAATGCAAACTGTTAAGGGTTCAGAAATGGCATCCATGTCTTAAAACAAGATGCAGATAAACAAATAAAGGTTTTTTTTATACCATAGAAACAAGAATTAGTGTGGTTTATAGCGTCAGAGAGGGGATAGGGTCACAAATACAGGCAGCTGCAGAATACCTGATCGCTTCTCTATCTTTGGACGTTGAACATTTCTTTAACTTTTGTGTAAATCTAGGGCCATAATTAATCTTAATTAATCTAACAAAAAACTCATTCACACTGGATATATCCGTCATGTCACAAAGACATAGTAAGAATGGAATATGTGTTTCACAGACTCAGAAGCCTCGTCCAGTGACCAAACATTCAGATATCCTCATATCAGCTTTTTGTGGAACATTCTAAAGCCAACATCACTGGAGTTCAGGTTTCCTGTTGCTTGGAATGTTGGAAATTGATGGTTTGCTTGGTCAGTGTGTCAGGGGCTTAGATTTCCATGAAGTCATTTGCAGAGTAACATTGTTAGAATAGGGTACATGCACCACACAACAGTTTTAATAACAGTTTTAACGTTTAAAGTTTAAACGTCAGTGTTCAGGCAAATAAATGCAGATATTCCAGTGGTCCCGCATCTCCAAAAATAATTCCCATTTTCCTGCAAAATGCAGAAGTTAATACAGCTTTTAAACAGGTTTTGTATCAATTACTTCAGCTTCAGCTAATATATGACATTCACTGATGTATTATTTAAGAAGATAAGAAAAATAATACATTTATATTATTATCTAAACTAATTAGGAAATCTGACACCAAACATGTTTGTAGAGTCACTCTGTCTTTTGAATCACACACACACACACAAAACTGAATGTGTCCATAGCTTCTTCTGGAACAATAGCCTTAACTGTATGTGTTTACATAATACAGAAGTAATTCCTGAAAAAGACATACACAAAGACATGGGTCTATAATGTTATTCAAAAGTCCACAATCTGCAGTGTTCTTTTTCTGCTTGATAAACACAAACCAAGGCTTCTGCATGACTTCTTGGTGTTCAGTTAAGGTTGAGACATATGGCATATGAATCAGTTTTAAATGTCTGGTCGTGTGCCCCAGCACATTGACAGATGGCTTCAACCGGTCGCTGTCCCTGGATTGCCTTGGCCTGAGAGGAGAGCGTCCTTTGGCTCCTAATCTGAGACTAGCAGGAATCTTGACCTTATCCTGCCTGCTTTAGCCTGAGGTGATCTAACGTCCAACCTAAGAATGTTACCGTGCGTTTCTCCAGGAGCTACAGGATGAACATCACTGTGCAGGACACTTGCAAGTGTGGCTATAGTGTTTAAAGGGGTAGACTGATCTGCGGTCAGTTTCCCAGGGGCAAAGGAGGCAGAGATGGCTGCCGGCGTCGTAATTCTTGCTGCAGCTGCTCCTTCAGTGTAGTCACCTGTAAAACACACACATACACACAGCCAAAGGTTAGAGTTCAAAGGGTAAAGATCACATGACTAGACATTCCATTCTGCCTTTTTTTTTTACTATCCAGGTGCAAAGATCATGCCTTCAGAGCAGGCGTGAGACCAGAGCACCCATACTGATGATTACACTCACAGCTACACATCTGGCCCTCCACCCAGAAGCACCCCCGCCCGTTTCCTCCACACCTCCACTCCACCTGGACAGTTCAATAAGGTGGTGTAAAGCAATTAACTGCACGTACAACCCACTGCCACCCACCATACTATACTACACCTATCACAGTCCCTACTCCACCCATCATACTCCCTACTACACCCACCGTACTCCCTACTACACCATCATACTCCCTAATACACTCATACTACCTACTACACCCAACACACTCCCTACTACACCCACCAAAATCACAATGCTGCCAGTTTAACATCATTAGCAACCACTGGCACATACAAACCCATTACCATTCACTTTCAAATGCTGGATACACATCCACAGAGGGACAGTGCCAACGATGAGATTCATTAGCGCACACATACACACACACACACACACACACACACACATACACACATGTTGGCTGTGTGCCAGCATGACAGCTATGGATGGCTTTTTTTCTCGGAGTTTGGAACCACAGGTGATGGTCTATTTCATCTCATGTTTAGCCATAAAACTGATTTACTTTCAGTTTACTTTGTTGAGTTTTAGACTGTTTAGTTGAACAAACTCTCAGACCAAAAAACTCACTCACAGTATGGACTGCAAACTGCTAGATTTCAGCTGGGGATATAGAAAGCTAAGTCCAGAATGTTCCAGGGTCACTAGGGAACCCAGACCTGAACTCTTCTGACTGCAAATATATTTAAAAGTACATTCAAGTTGCTACATTAAATGTTACAGCCAAATTATGTTTGTCTTGTTAAAAATGTTGCCTTATTTAGTTGGGGAAATGGTTTGACCCAATAACATCATGTTTCTCATGATGAATTCGAAAAGATAATGTGTTCCACAAAGATATTTATCTCTGAAACTCAATTTAGTTCAAATATATTTGTCTGGGAGTACATGAACGCTAGCAGAGCCAGATCTGACCTCACAGTGAGAGGACTGGGAAGACATTATTGAATTTGGCTTAAATGTGAGTAGGAGTGTGTGACTTAAAGTCGAGATGGACTGCACTCCGAATCTGAACACACTGTGCTTATGGGTAAAACCTGGACAAGTGCAGAGATGAGGAAATTGGGTTCTGGCGATTTCTGATGAATATCTCCAGATGTGGAGTCTCTCCATGAGGTGACGTCTGGCTGCGCAGGGCTAGCATGATGGTAACTGAACCTACTTTATTTGTTCATTATTAGTGACGTTAGCCTTTTGGAGCTAGATGATCCCATTAGCCATGTGCTTGTGTACGAACCTGCTCCTCCAGGCCTTTCACTCTCTGCCGGTGAGCTCGCTCCCGAGCCGCCAGCGTCCGCTCCGCCTCTCTCTGACTGGATCTCAGTCGCTCCGCCTCCCGCTGGGCGTCGTCACGCTGACGGGTGGACTGCTCACTCGCACTCTGAGTTACCTCCATCTCCATGAGCTGGGCCTATAACACACACACACACACACACACACACACACGCACACAAACATATGCATACAATGAGATTGCTCAAATTCTATTAACTAGGCATATAGCAGACACACACACACAGTTATACCCTGATCTGCTAGTGCCTGGCTGAGTATAAATAAACACAGCTGTGTGGGGAGGGAAGAAACAAACGAAACATCAACACCACAGTCCCTCTACTCCAACACCACAGTCCCTCTACTCCAACACCACAGTGCCTTTACTCCAACACCACAGTGCCTTTACTCCAACACCACAGTCCCTCCACTCAAACACCACAGTCCCTCCACTCCAACACTGCACTGCACGGCTAGGATCTTCTGTGTTATAAACCTGTGTAAGTCCCCATGGAAATCAAAGCAGGCCATGTTCCCTGGGTCTCCCCACACAAACAAATGACAAACAAACAAATAAATACATGCAAAATTAAACACACATTCACACACACATACACACACAATGAAAAATAAATACATACAAAAATAAATACATGCAAAAATAAATTGTCACCCGATGGCCAGGATCGATTGGGTTGATGAGTCCAACATGATGCCCTAACTGGGAGCACATGCAGGGAGAGTTGCTGTGGAACAGAATTCCTGCACTTATCCCCAGACTGATCCTTCCTGCACCTCAAACACTGGCGTTCATTTGCCATTATCCTCCATTAAACATAAACCACAGGCTTCTCTCAGCCAAAGCATGAGCTGCTGAAATGTTACATCACCCCCTGCAGGCAAGATCCCACCACTGCATGCTGCAATTAAACAGCTAGGAAAGCAACACTTGATTTCTGGTTCTTGGTAGGTGAATTACAGCTATTTTCCACCCTTCATGTAGTGAGGCCAGCTGAACAGTGCTGGGACCAGCTAGTTTCTGTCAGTTAGAGTCACAGTTAACAGAAGACAGGTGGACGCTGAGGAGCTACCCCACCACCAGCTGCTCTGGCAAAAGCAAATCCATAGTCTTCATGAAACTACACACGGGGCTTCAGGGTCAGTCTTTGAGACTGGGCAAGTGAGCTGTTTAATCACGGCAACAGAGGAACACTGCAGTGGGAGTCAAAGAGAGAAGCAGATTGAGAGAGAAAGAGAGACAGATTGAGAGATTCAGAGAGGCAGATTGAGAGATGAAGAGAGGCGGATTGAGAGAGGCAGACTCAGAGAGACAGAGAGGCAGATTGAGAGAGGCAGATTAAGAGAGGCAGAGAGACAGAGGCAAGCACTGCTCAGCGAGGACGAAGCCGGAACATGAGGAGCTCTTCATCACACACAAAGCTAAATGTGTTCATGGTGTTCAAGGTGACCTCAGCTCTCTCAGCAGAAGAGAGTGTGTGTGTGTGTGTAGCTGTGTATCTGCAGCAGTGTTGTGTGTAGCTGTGTGCTTGTGTGTAACTGTGTGTGTGTAGCTGTGTGTACCTGCAGCAGTGTGCGTGTAGCTGTGCACGTGTGTAGCTGTGTGTACCTGCAACAGTGTGTTTAGCTGTGTGTGTATGTGAGTAGCTGTGTGTGTATGTGTGTGTACCTGTGTGTGTATGTGTGTAGCTGTGTGTGTGTAGTTGTGTGTGTTTGTAGCTGTGTGTGTGTGTAGCTGCGTGTGTGTGTATGTGCGTAGCTGTGTGTGCATGTGTATGTGTGTAGCTGTGTGTGTGTGTGTACCTGCAGCAGTGTGACCTGTCTTTGTGCGTCCTGCAGTTCCTGTTCGACTGTGGAGAGAGACAGGTCCAGTCTGCCCTTCTCTGCAGACAGACGCATAATGTTCTCCTCCATTTGCAGCTTCTGCCGCTCCACCTACACACACATGCGCGTACACACACACACACACACACACACACTTATGGAGTCACAGGTTGTAGAGCCTCTTTGACAGAAGTCAGTATTTCCCTGATGCTTTAATGATGCAGAGGTAATCTGGAGAGATGATGAACACCAATCAGTTTGCTCGTTTAATTAACTACTGTACTGTACTATTGAAAATCTCTGAAACATTTTGTGCCAAGCATTATTAGTATCATGATTTGGACTATATAATGCATGTATAATTAAAGGGCCTTAAAGAAATATTAAATATTTGTAAAATTTTCCCAACTCTGATAATTCGAGAGGTCAGGCTAACAGACTGGGATTAGGAGCGGACTGGAATTAGGATCTTCTGGATTTGTTCCAGTGTGGATTAAGTGCCTCAGGTGTGTGGTCGGGGACCTTGTCCAGCGTGTTCCTTAGGGCGTTCTTGTCCTTCTCGAGCCGCACGGCCTGCCGCTCCGCGTCCCTCTTCTCCGTCTCCAGCAGGGCAACGGCCCTCTGCAGTGCCCGCAGACGCTCGTCTGCACTCGCACGCTCCACCTGTCCCGTCTGCAGCGCCCGCTGAGCCTCCACCAGGGAGGATGTGCGCTGGCGCAACGCCTGTGGGTGGGGGTCAGAGAGAGAGAGGGGTAGAGATGATGGAGAGAGGGAGAGAAGATAGAGGGGGCAGAGAGAGAGAGTGAAAGAGAAACAAAGAGAGAAAGGGGGAGATAAGGAGAGGAGTGTAATCTAAGTGTTTCATAGATCTCATGAGCAACAGTCCCCACACAGCACGCACACCCACACCCACACACACCTCCTGTGTGGTGGAGAGCTCTGTCTGCAGTTCTGCACCCTGCTGTTGGTGTTGGGTGAGTTCTGTCTGTAGGGTCTGCACACGCTCAGTGAGAGCCATCATGTTCAGCTTCCCCTCCGCCTGCGAAGCCCGCATCTCTTCCACCCGCTCCTGCAGTGGGGTACACACACACACCACACATAGTCATACACACACCTCACATATGCACACACCACACAGTCACACACACACACCACACAGTCACACACACACCGCAGTCTCACACACACACACACACCGCATACGCATACACACACACACACACACCACACACCCCCCCGAAACACCCGCTCACAAGTACTGCCACATACAATAACACACACCCTAACACATTTACACAGTCTAACAGAACCCTGACACACCCTCACTGTAACCCTAACAGTGTGCGTGCACCTACTAAATTCCTAACAACAAACTATAAAACTATTTTCCCTTGTTACCATGTTTTTTTTTCCCCCAGGGTTGGGGGCCCGGTTCTGCAGGAGATTGATCCCCCCCTATGGCCTTTGCTTCCTCGCTTCCAGAAAAAACCCTTCGGGGATGCAGGGACCAGGGGGGAGTAAAAAGGCCATTGGGGGCGTCCCAAAATCTACCAAACCACAAAAACCAACAAAGGGTTTTGGGTGTAAAAAAAAACCACCAGCTTCATTCTAAACCGAGGCATTTCAGGATCGAAAAAGGGTTTTGTATGCAAGACGTCTTTTTTTTGGGGGCGGATTGGGGCCTTTGCCATTTTTTTTCAAAATTTTTTTGGGGGTTAAAAAATTTTTTAAAATTGCTGTTTGGTTCAGGGAAGGGTCCCACCGGGGGCCGCGAGGACCCCCCCCCCCCCTCATTGGGGGCCCCCCCCAAAACCGCCCCCCACCCCACTCCCCGGGCTGACACCTGTCCCCAACGGGTTTTTTTTAAGCCCCAGGCCCCAGGCGAATTAAACCTGGGGGAATTTAAACTTTCGGGAATTTTTTCCGGGGTGAATTTCCAATCCTTTTTTTTCCCCTTTTTCCCAAGGTCCTTTTTGTTTGTACTTATTCTAAAGGGGAGAAAAAAAAAAAGGGGGCTTCCCCCCGCGGGAAACCCAAACCCAAAACCCCGGGGCACAAAGTCCCCCCCGGGTACTGCCGGGCATTTTTCGGAGCAGCCCCCAAGGGGGGGTTTGGCACACCCAAATCTCCACCTTGTTCATTTGTTAAAGGGTTTCCCCCCCCTCCCAGAATTGGGGGGTTAATGTTTTCCCCCCGGGCCTTGTGGGCCAAAAATGTAAGGGATTCCTGGAAAGGGATTCCTTCATCCAAAAATTCAGGAAGGCGGTTCCCCGCCAAATTAATAAACCGGCGGGGGCCCCATGGGGGGGGTGCCCCCTTTTTTTTCAATTACCAAAAAAAATTTTTAACCCCCAAGGGGGGCTGGGGCCCCAAATTTAACGAACGGGAAAAAAGGAGCTCTTGCCCCAACCCCAGAGCCGGCGGGGCGGGGGGCGAGGGGCTTCCCCCCCCAAATTTTTAAGCGGGGGCCCCCCCGGGGTGGGAAAAAGGGGAAAAAACTTTAACCGGGGTCAAATCCTCCCCCCTTTCCCCCGGGGGAAAATCCTGGGGGGGGGGGTTTCCCCCCCCCCAAAAATGGCCCCAAAGTGGGGCGCCCCCCCAACCTAAAAGGGGAGGGCTCACCCCGGAGGGCCCGGGGGTGATCCTGGTAAACCTTGCCCCATGGTGAAAATTCCAATTTTGGGGGTTTTACCAGGGTTTGGGGGAGCCGGGGGCAGACCCCCGGCCGGAAAGGAAATCCCGTTGAAGGACCTGGAGCCCGGAAAAAGGACTGGGCCCCCCCGGGGGGGGGGTTATAGAAAAAACCCCCCCCCCCTTGGTTCAAGGGCCCCCCTCCCGGGTTTTTTTTCCCCAAAATTTTAGTTAGGGGGTTCCCTTTCCCACAGTTTCCCTCCCCCCTTTTTGCGGCCTTTCACACGGGTCACCCCCAGGAGTCAGGCCCCCCCCACGGGAACCCCCCCCCCTGGGGGGGTTTAAATTCCTAGTAAAAAATGGCTTTTTTCGTTCAAGGGACAAGTTCCCCCCATCGCCCCCGGGGCCAAAATTGGTTAAAAAGGGGGGCCCCGGGGGGCGGGGCCCCCCTTTTTTGGGAAAAGGGGCCAGCCAGTTTTCCGGGGCATTCCGGGAAACCGTTCCAGCCCGCCTCCCCTTCTTTTTTTAAAAAAAGGGGGGTCTGGGCCATGGAAAATTGGGGCCCCCCCGGGAAAAAATTCCCCCTTTGGGGCTTGGGGGGCGGGGGCCCCCTCCGGGGCCCTACAATCTCCCCAGGGAAAATGATGGGAGGGGCATTTATCCCTTTTTCCCCAAAAAGCCAAATGGGGCCCCCCTCCCGGGCCGGGCCTCCGAAGTTCCTGGGAAAAAATTTTTGGAAAACCTTTTCCCCCATTTTTTCCCCCCAAAGAACCCCTGGTGTTGCGGGCCGTCCCCGCTTTTTAAAATAAAAATTTTGCAAGGGGGTGCAACCTTCTTAAAAATTAAAACCCGGGGCCCCGGGGCCTTTGAAGGCCCAAATGGGGGGGGCGGTAATTTCAAAAAGTCCAAACCAGGGTTTCTGGGGTTTCCCTTTTGGAGAACCCCGGGGTTTTTTTTACGGCTTCGTTAAAAGGCTTTGCGTGGACCAAAAGGGGGGAAAAATAATCACGAGCCTTCCATGCCTCCGCCCTCAAGCCCTATAAGGAGGGTCCGCTCGAGAGAGAGAGGAGCAACCTCCCCCCGTCTCCGATAATGCTAGAGGACGGTCCAGTCTACCAGGTCAACAAGCCTCGACTCCCGATACCGCAGAGGAGGGCTTCATTATCTGGTAGATTGGGAGGGATACGGGCCGGAAGAAAGAAGCTGGGTTCCCGCATCACAGGTACTAGATCCTTTTTAATGATACGGCGACCACCGAGAATTCCCTAACCGGCCAGCTCCTGGGGCGCCGGGAAGACCCTGTGTCAGACGCGGGAGGAATCTTTGAGGGAGGGCTCTGTCACGGTGAGAAGGCGGGATCGCCACCAGAGGGCACCCGCGAGGACACCCCGAACACGCCCCACCCTCACTTGGCACCGACACACCCCCCACACAGACCCGGTCACTCCCACCTTCCCACTCACCTGAGTACTGACACCTGTGCACGGTATTCAAGGTTATTATTTAAGCCCACAGGTCCTGTCGTTCAGTGCTGCACATTGGCCTTACCTGGAAGGGACCCACTCCGCTGACATTCCAGGAGATTCTGCTGCTGCCCTGGACGACACCTTTTATCTACTAAAGAATCGCTTTATTGTTTCTCCTTTTCAAGGCAGAGTGCCTTTTCTTGTGTTGTACATTATTCTAAGAATGGAAGATAATAAAAGTCAAGGCTCGCTACCCTCGCCTCCTGCTGTGAACCTAAATACGTTACACATAGCTGTGAGATGTTACCTGTTTGAGTGTTTTCTGTTTGAGTGTGAGATGTTACATGTTCGAGTGTTTTCTGTTTGAGTGTGAGATGTTACCTGTTTGAGCATGCCGTCATGTCGGTCCTGTGCCGCCTGAGCCTCTGCTTCTCTCTCAGCTATACATGCCCGGAGACGCTGAATCTCTCCATCCAGGCTCCGCCTCCCAAGCTCCACCCGTGCAGCTCGTGACTCCGCCCCCTCAAGAGCTTCCCTCAGCCTCCGACGCTCCGCCTCTAAACGAACTTCACCTGCCCTGAGCTTACTGCACTGTTCCTGTGTGTGTTTGTGGGTGTGCACATGTGTGTGTGTGTGTATGTATGTGTGTTAGAAAGAGAGAGAGAGAGAGTGAGTGTCTCTGTGTTTGCTTGTGTGTGTGTGTCTCTGTGTGTGCTGGTGTGTGTGTGTGTCTCTGTGTGTGCTGGTGTGTCCACGGGTGTGTGTGTACCTGCAGGTGTTTGCGTTCTGTCTCCGTGCTCTGGAGTGTTCTGTCCAGGTCTCTGAGGCGGTCAGTAAGGGCCCTCCTCTCTCTCTCCCCCCGCCTCACCATCTCCTCCTGCTGCTGCAGCAAGGCCTGTGTTGAACTCAGCATGCCCTCTGCACTGCGCTTACCTACACACACACACACACATACACACACACACACACAGATTGTACCCACTTCTTGGTTTACCCCCATCATTATCACATGTTCATTTACCTGAAGATATTCAGAACAAACGGCATGGCCCTAATATGTGTGTGTGGGTATGTGTGAGCCAGACTGTGTGTGTGTCTTACCTTCCTGACACTCCTGCAGTGTGTTCTGAAGCTGACTGAGGTGGTTCTGGGCAGTTTCTCTCTCTGATGTCACTTCTTCCAGTTCTCTCTGCAGCACCCCCAACTGGCCACGAGCCTCTTCCTACACACACACAGACACACGCACACACACACACATGCACATACACATTCACACATACACACAAACATGCACACACACAGACATATACATATGAACAAGTGCATATGCGCACACACATGCACACATAGTGACAAAAATGAATCAGCAATAAAGGGATTTACCAAAGCAGAGAAACCAGTGCATAAGTAACCAAATGTAATCACTCAACAGCATGTGCATGTGCAAGTGAAGGGTGGGTATGTACATATGTCTGTATGTTAGTGTGTGTGTGTGTGTGTGTGTGTTTCTATGGTGGTGTGTGTGTGCGTGTGTACGTGTGTGTCAATGCTGGTGTGTGTGTGTGGGTGGGTGCGTGTGTGTGTGCGTGTGTGCCTATGCTGGTGTGTGTGTGTGAGTGCGTGAATGCGTGTGTGTCTATGCTTGTGTGTGTGTGTGTGTGTGTGTGTGCGCGCATGTACCCTATCTCTCTGGGCCTCTCTGAGCTCCTGCAGGAAGTCTCTGAGGCCACTACGGAGTGTTTCCGGGTCGAGCTCGGGCAAGACGAGAGGAACAGGAGTGTCTCCCCTCTCAGGGGACAAGGGGCGAGACACACTGGTATTATCAGGGCTGGCCTTATCCACCATGTCTGAAAGAGAGGGAGACACAATGAGAAGGACAGAAACATGTTAGACGAGACACGTTAAATCTAGCAGAGTTTCTAGTTTCAGCCAACCTTAATTTGAATGTTTCTGAACAGTGAATAGCCGTGAACTCCCAGAGGGGAGATCTCTGACGACCAGGCTCCTCAACACAGAACTCCTCACCTTTAGAGGGTGACAGCGAGCAGTGCAGCGGTGACACACTCCTACGCTGACTGACCATCCCAGAAACAAGGGATGAGGGGGAGGAGCCTGCCGGGCTGCGTCCACGGCTGGCCCGCCCCCCGGCACAGATGCCGAGAGTGCGTGAGAGGGCGGACTGTAGGCTACTCAGGCGGAACTCCAGGTCCCGTCGTCCCGCCTCCGAGCGGGCTAGCTCCGCCTCTGTGGCAGCCAGCCGGCCCTGGGCCTCGCTCAGCTGCAGATGCGTGTGGGCGGAGCCATCGGTCACAGACTGTACACGCAGACTCAGGTTACGCGCCTCGTCTTGGAACTTCCGCTCGGAGCCTCGTGCCTCCTGCAGCTGGGCGGCCAGCTCACGCTCCGAACTCCGCCACGCACACTCGCCATCGCTCAGACGCCGCTGGAGGGAGGAGAGCTGACGGAGGGAGGAAAGAGGGAGAGGAAGGGATGAAGAGAAGGAGAGGGGAAAGAGGGAAAGAAAGAGTGGAAGAGAAAAGATAAGGACATAGAGAGGAGAAGAGAAAGAAAAAAGACAAGAGTGTGAGGTCACTGCAGGCATGGAGGTCAGCACACAGCTGAACACACAGTCAACCACGCCTGCCTTCTTTCTCCCCACCTCCTTCTTCAGGGAGGTTCTGGCTGTCTCAGCCTCAGCGAGTCTCTGTTTGAGGGAGAAGAGCTCCTTCCCCCTCTCCTCCTCCCTCTGCTCCTCCAGAGAGAGACGGGCCTGGATCTCTGCCAATTCCATCGCCTTCTGATCCCTTTCCCCATCCACCACCTTCACCTGCACAGAGCATTATGGGTCAAGGGAATCCAGTCAGAGCAGCCACAGTGGACTACAGAAGAATAGAGTGAGTGTGTGTGTGTGTGTGTGTGAGACCTGGCGGCGCAGTTCTTGCAGCTCTCTCCTGGCCTCCAGACGGGATCGCTCCACCTCCCTCAGACAGCTGCGCAGTTCTCCCGCCTCCTTCTGCGCAGACGCCAGCGTCTCCTCCAGCACAGACAGCCTCTGCTCCTTCTCCTCACACTGACGCTTCACACTGGGACCCAACATAGCACGCCTCATCAATACCTACTCTAATCAATACAGCACACCTCATCAATACCTACTCTAATCAATACAGCAGGCCCCTTCAATACCCACAGTTATTCATCAATATATACACTCTAGTAAATACCTAATCAATAGCCACTCTATAAAGATTTAGGTGCACTGTATTGATGTTGGTGTAACAGAATGTTTGAGAGTAGTGTTGGTGTAACAGAATGATAGCGAGTAGTGCTGGTGTAACAGAATGATAATGAGTAGTGCTGGTGTAACAGAATGCCTAAGGGGCGTGAGAACAGTGACCTTATTCGTTCACTCTCTGCAGCCCGCAGGGCCTCCCTCAGCTGGATGTTTGATTGGCTGAGAGCATCCTTCTCTTTCGTGACATCACTGAGGGAGCGCTGAAGTTCCACCGCCTCTCGCCGATGCCCCTCCCCTTTGTCCCGTGCTTGGCACAGTCGCTTGTCCATCTCTAGAAGGTCCCGCCTTGAGCTGTCTCGGCTCTCCTCACTGGCTGCAAGAAGAGCTCGACATTCCTCTAGCTGGAAACAAAAGTGAGAGATTAGGAGTGAGATTAGAATTAGTGGTACATCCATACCTACAGTGCATATGGAGTTTTCAGGCCATATCATGTTTTTCACATTTTGGTATGTTTCATATACATATATTTTACCAAGTATGACAAGAAACCTTATGTAAAATGAAATAGTTGTATATTTTGCTTTTAATAAATTTATAAAACCTTCCAAAATCCTCTCTGTGTGAAAAAGACTTTTTTGAACAAAAGATGGAAGACTCCATTTTGACCAAAAGAAAGCTGATGTCTTGAAGCATACTGCATGTTACTGTTCTAAATCTTGAAACACCACCTGTCACATGAGAGAGAATCCACACCACCTTTTGGGTTTCAAATGCAGACCGACGTCAAGAAGCAACAATCACTAGCAACTTAACACTTAATTAATCTCTAATTCATCACTTTCTGCTTTACACACACACACACACACACACAAACACATACACACATATATTGTGTCTGTCGTGCAGGCTCACCTCCCGGAGGGTGGTGTCTGCACATATCTGCTGCTCCGTGCAGCTCTCCTGGAGTCTGCGCAGTTCCCGTCCATGGGAAGCCAGTGCCTCGTTCAGCTGCACACGCAGGTCCTGCAGATCTCCGTTCAACGCCCCCACTGCTGTCTGGATGCGCGGGACGCGGACGGGACGCGAGCAGGACAAAAGACGAGCAGTGAGGACACTTCGTTTTCCCAACATGCCCAAATGTCCACACACAGAATCAGACATTGACGTTCTGGGTGAACCTTCAGCTGGCAGTAAGCCAACTGTTATGGTCTAACAAAATTAGGAATTTTATACCAAACAACTACTTCGTCACGTTCTTCCATACCATCTCCCTGAAATAGTATTGTCTGAAATAATATTATTTGAAATAGTATTGCCCTGAAATAGAATGTTCCTTTACTGACTTGCTTAACAAAAAAACATGGAGTTAACAAAAGTTGGTGTTCATTGTGGTTTTGGTACGTTTTTTGTAAGCTGTATTTCTCTGTATGTGCAAATAAACAAACAAAATGTTTTCTCCATGGCTGAGAACTGTTCTATCACTGGACAAAACACTGTATTTGGTGTCAGATAACAATGGTCACAAAATGTCAATGCTTTGGTGCTTCTTACTAGAAGAAGAGAAACTTTCATACCTGCCTAGCATGACCTTTAATAAACATCTAGAGTTCTCTCAGAGCAGCACATTTGGTTTTCTAGATATTACTTTAGTTTGTAGTCATTGAAATCAAAGTGGCTCCATCCTCTCTTGTGGATTGGTGGGTGTTGTATTAGATTTGATGTATCCCCACCCTCTCCTGTGATTGGTGGGTGTTGTATTATATTAGATGTAGCCCCACCCTCTCCTGTGATTGGTGGGTGTTGTATTAAATTAGATGTAGCCCCACCCTCTCATGGTCCTTCAAGTGCTGGGCCTCTCTGGTGAGTCTTTCCAGCTCCAGTGTTGCAGTACTCAACTCTCCCTGCAGGGTGGCAACTCTCTCTGACATCATTGCCCTCTCTGTCTCCTTCAAGGATAATGCCTGGAGAAGGAAAAGTGGGTGAATAGTGGTTATTACCCCTGCAGGGGATGTGGGAGAATAGTGGTTATTTCCCCAATCCAAGACCAACATCTCCCTTCAGAAGAGATCCCAGTCCACTGTGGGTGAGCAGCTGAATACACAAGAGAAACACTGACCCCTATAAATGAGAGGTGGGCTCATTTAGAGGTGGACGCATCGCACCCCCACCTGCTGTTTCTCTGTCTCGGCCTGTAGGAGGCGCTGGTCCCGGTCATGCTGTAACGTGTGGACTTCCTCGTGGAGCTCCTCCCGCTCTCTCTCCACCCTACGCAGCTGCTCTTCGAGTTCCTCCCGCAGCCGACGCAGCGCCCCCTCCTGCTCAGCTTCCGAACTGTGACGTAGCGCCTCCTACAGGGCACAAAGAGCCATTACACCACAGAGCCCTAAAGGATGGGGAGGGAACCCTGCCCAGCCTCCTCACTGCTCCTCAATTTACAATTCCTGTCTATTGTTACAAATCTTTAAACAGCTTTTACCTTTTCGCTGGCAAGCCTCTCTAGCTCCTCCTGGTGGTCAGAGAGGGTGTTGCGGAGAGAGATCTGCGATTCCTGCTGGGCGTCGGCCAGCGCCCGTTTAAGGGCCTGCCGCTCTTTCTCAGTCTGAGCCACAGCGCTCTCTCGATCCACACGCAGACGCTTCAGCTCCGCTGGACGAACGGACAGAATGAGACAGGCAGGGCAAAGATGAAGGGATGATAAGGAATACAGAGAGGTTAGGGGTCACTGACAGACACAGAGGGGTTTCTTCTGATTTTGCACCTCATTTTCTGATGCCGTAACACCAGTACTGACACAGAGACTGGTTATGCCTCATAAACACTACTGACACCTCATAAATCTCCCAGCAGCCTTAGATGTTAATCAGGTAGGCCAGCTAAGAATGATCCTGTGGTTCCCGACTGCAGTGCTGTATGTTGTATGAAGGTCCCTGTTTTACCGTAACCCTCCCTCCTGTGTTACCGTAACCCTCCCTCCTGTGTTACCGTAACCCTCCCTCCTGTGTTACCGTAACCCTCCCTCCTGATCTCGGTACCTGTGATGTTTTCACTGCGCAGTTTCAGGGTGTGGTTCTCCGCCTCCACCTGCTCCCTGCGAGACTCCAGCTGCACCAGCTGCTGCTGCAGCTCAAACAGACTTGTCTCTAACGCCTCCCGCTCCGACCTAACACACACACACACACATACGCATATGCGCACACAAATATGCACGCAAGCACACACACGCACACACACATGCACAGGAACACACACACAAAGTCACACTCCATTATACAAATATGCATAACACACACTTACACAAAAACAACACAAGCCTACACATAACTGCACAAACACACATATTACACTGACATGCACACTACAACTCTTATAAGGCACACAAGCCTCAAATCTTAACAGATGCCTCTCTCTGTCTTTCTCTCTGTCTCTTTCTCCGTCTCTCTCTCATTACCTAAATGCAGCCAGCTCCTCTGTCAACGCGGCATTCTCTTTCTCAGATGCTGCTAGTTGAACCACTAGCCCCGCCCGCTCACGAGCCAGCTCCGCCCGGCTTCGCCCTGCCTCCTCTAGGGCCACGCCCTGTCGCTCCCCTTCACCACGGGCAATGCCAAGCTCTGCCCCCAGGGAACTCATCTCGCCACAAAGCTGCAATGGATGAGCAGACGTCTAAAATGCTATTATGTACACTGAAGAAAAGAGAGAGAGAGAGAGAGAGAGAGACAGATAGACAGAGAGAGAGACAGATAGAGAAGGGGAGAAAGACTGATATATAGAGAGATAGAGAGAGAGACATAGACAGCAAGAGGGACAGAGAGACAGATAGACAAAGAGAGAGAGGTGTAAAGGACTGAGGAGGAAAGAGTGATATATACACAGAGAATGACACTGTACTCACTTGTGTAACTTTATCCTGCAGTTTCAACCTGTCAGCCCTGAGCATCTGTAGCTCCGCCTCCATCCCCGCCCTCGCCAGCTCAGACTCTTGCAGGGATTGGTGCAGGGCAAGACGGGCGGCATCCAGCTCCAACCTGTCTTGCTCCAAACGCACTAGCTCATCCCTGATGGTCAGCTTCTCCTGCTCAGCCTCTCTCCTCTGAGAGAACAGGAGACTCTTCTCCTCTTCCAGCTGGAGAAACACATGAACATACACACACAAGTGCGCACAAACACACACACACACACACACTAAAGCTTCAATATGTGTGTAATGGAACTATGCTGATGTTTAGGTGTGTATGGTAGATGTGTGAGATGATGAGATGATGACATTATTGTAGTCTGTATGATGACTGTGTTGGGTTGTGTGTAGTGTACTTGACTGATGATGGTGTTGGGATGTGTATGGTATTGCTATGATGATGATGCTGTTGTGCGAGTATTCCCTATATGATGATGGTGTTGAGGTGTTTGTTGTACCTGAATGATGATAGTGTTCAGGTCAGATTTGTCTTGGGCTAGACCTTCATTCAGCCCGCCCAGTTTAGCCAGAGAGTCTCTAAGTGTCGCCTCCTCAGAGTGCAGCTTCGCTACCACCACTGACAACTCAGCATTTCTTGACTCAGCCTAGACAGAGGACACACACACAATGGAGTGTTTGAGGCGTGTGTGTGTGTGTGTGTGTGTGTGTACGTGTGTGTGTACGCTCACACACCCTGGTGAGAGCATCAGTGAGCTGGCTCTTCTCTGTCTCCAGCAGCTGCCTATCTGTCTCCCCCTGCTGGAATGCCTCCTTCACTGCAGCCAGTTCAGCACGCAGAGAGCTAACACGAATATCACTCTGCTCCAACTGGTTCTGACTGCATAGACCAGGACATGGATCAACGATGGTCAAAGAGGACGAAAAGACATACGGAGGAAAAAAGAGCAATATATTTATAGAGGAATATATTAATATAGCAATATATGTTATATGTATTGGTGTGTTTGTGAGTGTGTGTGTGTGTGTATATGTGTTTGTGAGTGAGAGTGTGTGTGTGTGTGTGTGTGTGAGAGTGTGTGTGTCTCCCTCACACTCTATGGCTCTCTGCTTTGGCGCGGTCTCGCTCCTGTGCGGCCGCCTCCCGCTCCTCCCGCTCGTGCTCACGCTCCCTCTGCGATGACATCACAGCCTGCTGGAGCCTCTCACAGTCCAACTGCAGAAGCTGAACCTTCATCTGAGCTGCCTGGACCGTCTTCTCCACCTCCTCCTTCTCGCTGTGGGTGGAGGAAGAGTTAGGAGAGGGAGAGAGAGAGAGAGGAGAGACAGAGGGAGAGTTAGGAGAGAGGGAGAGAGAGAGAGGGAATTCATTAATTTTCATGAAACCAAATTTTCATCACTTCTTCTGTTTCTCCACCAAACACTACAACAACATGGTTCTGACCTTGTGAAAGTATCCTACCTTGTGAGCTTGTCTCTCTCCTGCCGGAACCGGTCTCTCTCTCTCAAAGCGGTCTCTCTCTCTCTCTGAGCCTCGCCCCTCTCCCCGTGCATTGCCTGCACACGTAACTCTGCCTCCCTCTTGCCTGACTCCGTCTCTGCAAGCTGCCTGCGCAGCTGTTGCACAGATGACTGCACTGACTGCAGGCGACCTCTGACCTCCTGCACACAGGCGGACACATGGATGAGCATGTCAGGTTCACCAGGCACAAGCTAACATGGACTATGTGTTCAAAAAAACATTCTATTCAGAATTTTGGTTTAGAAGATTCAGGAAGAACATAGTATTTTCAGTACTGTTCAGCAATAATTCAAATATAAAAAAAGTATTCACTCCCCTTTAAGGTCCTTTAAACACAATTGTTGCAAGATGTAATTTTATTGCAAACCAATATGCTTTTTCAGTTAGTCGTTCTTGTCACAGAATATTTTCTTATAGAAATCACTTTAAATTAAAATGTTTTAGGCAGCACAATATATGAACATGTCATTTGTAATCCAGACAAATCCAGACAAAACCCAGATAACCTTAAAGGGGGTTAAATACAGTCTACAGCAGGAATACCGCTGCCATCCTGGACAGAGTTAACTACTACACAGGCAGTGTATAACCCAACAAGGATGATTCATTGCAGCAGCTGAGAGGACTTCTATAACTCTGCTGGGTGTCCCTTGACAGCGTTCATTGATACAGTCTCTTGGACAGCTGGCTGTGATCAGGGAAATCAAGCAGGCTTTCAGACATGTATCAGCACACTGGAAAAGTGTGTGACGAGTGTGTGATGTCACACACACAGCTGAGCCTCACCTGTAACTGCAGTTGTCTGCTGGTCACCATAGAGCGCAAGACAGAGAGACTGGACTCTGGGATTGGTGCTGTGTAGGGTTTTCGTGGCGATGAGGGTCGCAGTGGTGATGTTTGTCGCTGGGGAGATGAGGGCCGCAGCAAAGGCAACAGAGACGAGGAGATGCTCTCTGAATCTGCCTCCGATGAAGACGTCAAAACCGCACAGTCAGAGTCTGACAGCATCACCTAGAAAGTGCGTGAAACAGAGACAGACAGAGAATGAAAGGGGGGAGAGAGAGGTAGAGATGGAAAAGGAAAGAGAATGGAAAAGAGAAGGATGGACAAATGGGTGGAAGAACAAAAATAAATAAAAATAACTGGTCAGCAACTTTGAGCTGAATTGAAAGATGTGAATTTAAATGGTGTGTTGTACTTGGTAAGATTATGGTATTGCATGATCAAGAGTGATCAGTGGTCAGTATATGTGTTTGTATGTGAGAGAGAGAGAGACTCATATGTGAGACTCGTGTGTCTGTGTATGTCAGTTTGCATGTGTCACCTGGGCAATGTCCCTCAGTGTGTCCAGAAGAATCTCAGTGTGAGCTTTGAGTGTATGAAACCCTGAGTCTTCATCCCCACTCTGCTCCTACACACACACATACATACACACACAGGCACACACACGAACACATGCCAAAGATTATGATACAGGTAATAATTCTTAAGCCTTTCATGTATTTTAAGCCTTTCATGTATTTTAAGGATTTTCAAAATAAATGCCCACAATAAATACAATTAAATCAATCTGAATTGAACACAACATAACTAAACTTGTAAATGTAAATGTAATTGTAAATGTAAATGAATTGAGCTGAACTGAATTATACAGCTGAACTGAATTCTGTTTACCTCCAGTCTCTGGGTGAGAGATACCACCTCCTGGTCTCTCTCTTCTACTCGAGCCTTCAGTCTCTCCACCTCCCGCACAGCTTCTGTTAGCCTGCACCGCAAATATAAGATCAAGTTCAGAATACCCTAAGGATTAGACAGTAACCGCCAAACTACTAGAATCATACCATCACACACTACCCCAGAATCATACCATCACACACTACCCCAGAATCATACCATCACACACTACCCCAGAATCATACCATCACACACTACCCCAGAATCATACCATCACACACTACCCCAGAATGATACCATCACACACTACCCCAGAATCATACCATCACACACTACCCCAGAATCATACCATCACACACTACCCCAGAATCATACCATCACACACTACTACCCAGAATCATACCATCACACACTACCCCAGAATCATACCATCACACACTACTACCCAGAATCATACCATCACACACTACCCCAGAATCATACCATCACACACTACCCCAGAATCATACCATCACACACTACTACCCAGAATCATACCATCACACACTACCCCAGAATCATACCATCACACACTACTACCCAGAATCATACCATCACACACTACCCCAGAATCATACCATCACACACTACTACCCAGAATTATACCATCACACACTACCCCAGAATGATACCATCACACACTACCCCAGAATGATACCATCACACACTACCCCAGAATGATACCATCACACACTACCCCAGAATCATACCATCACACACTACTACCCAGAATCATACCATCACACACTACTACCCAGAATCATACCATCACACACTACCCCAGAATCATACCATCACACACTACCCCAGAATCATACCATCACACACTACTACCCAGAATCATACCATCACACACTACTACCCAGAATCATACCATCACACACTACCCCAGAATCATACCATCACACACTACCCCAGAATCATACCATCACACACTACCCCAGAATCATACCATCACACACTACTACCCAGAATCATACCATCACACACTACTACCCAGAATTATACCATCACACACTACCCCAGAATCATACCATCACATCACACACTACTACAGAATTAAACCATCACACTACCCCAGAATGATACCATCACACACTACTACCCAGAATGATACCATCACACACTACTACCCAGAATGATACCATCACACACTACCCCAGAATCATACCATCACATCACACACTACTACAGAATTAAACCATCACACTACTACAGAATCATACCATCACACACTACCCCAGAGCAGGGACACTGCACAGGTCGAGGTCCAGCCCATAACCTAACACAGCTGATCCAGCAAGCCTTCACCAGCATACAAATATCACCCAGGTGTGTTGTAACTAAACTCTATGGGCCAGAGAAGTTTGGGCTGTATTTATCATGCTGGGTTTTGAGGGGATGCCTGATGTCCATGCTGAGGGTGGAAGGACCTGCTGTTGAGCTCTGCTCTCTCTGAGTCACTCTTGTCCCGCAGGATCGTCATGTCGGTCACTCGCTCTCTCAGCTGCTGCTCCAGCACGGCCCGCCGGGTCGCCTCACGCTCCAGAACCAACGCCGAGCCGTCCTCATGACCCCGAAGCGCTGCACACATGCCAACACACTGCAGCTGCACACCCTGGGCTGCCTGCGCGAGGTCATTACGCATGTGCGACAGGTCCCTGAGAGTGAGACAGAGACACAGACAAACAGGTCCCTGAGAGTGAGACAGAGACACAGACAAACAGGTCCCTGAGAGTGAGACAGAGACACAGATAAACAGGTCCCTGAGAATGAGACAGAGACACAGACAAGCAGGTCCCTGAGAGTAAAACAGAGACACAGATAAACAGGTCCCTGAGAGTGAGACAGAGAGACAGATAAACCAAGGAAAGATTCTTGGTGATCATCTCCAACAAAATAAATATTAAATATGCAATATGACCTCAGCGTCACTACTATTATTTATTTGCTCCTTTCTAAGTCATTTTTCACAATATTTCCAGAGGTTTTAATGCAAAGTCCTACTTGGAGTATCTCAAAGTTTATTTCAGATCTACTGGCAGTGACTATACAATGATAGTTCAGGCAAAAGACTGTGAAATGGCATGGTATGCATGCAGTGGGCATCTCCAACCTCTCGGTGGCGCTCTTGAGTTCAAAGACATTCCTGCGGAAGCCAACCACCTGCCTCCACAGAGTGAGGAGTCGACTGTGTTCACTGCTGAAGTACTGATGGAAGGACTGAAGAGTCAAGACAAGGAGGAGAATTGTGTTAACCTCAGAGATGTGACACAGAACACAGGAAGTGTAAAGCTCCCCTTGCAAAGAACGTCATCAAATCAGGACAATTTTGCATGTTTACAAAGCAATGTAAATGTCATATGTGAAGTAGTGCTGATTATGACGATTCAAATGTGCAACTCCGTCTTAAGCCTACATGAAGAATGCCACTAATAGCTGGCGTAACCCACCTCTTCCTCTCTCCTCCAATCAGACTCCCTTTGCTCAAGCTCCTCCCTTGCTTTCGTCCAATCAGCTGTGAGCCTGCGTATGTCCTGGCTCAGTGCCTCATTGGCTAGACCAGCCTGCTCCAGCTGCTCCCGTAGCATGGCATTCACAGCAGACAGACTACTGCTTCTGTTCACAAACAACACATCCCCTTTAAAGCACAGCTGTAACACAGTTTTATCGTCTACAACATAACATCTATTACATAGCAACAGGTGAGTTCTATAGTCATGTGCTGAGGGTTGAGTGAGGTTGTGCTTGGGAAACTGGAAGTTGTAGTGAAGTATGCTGGGAGTTGTAGTGAAGTATGCTGGGAGTTGTATGCTGTACTTCCATCATATACAGTATACCAAAGCAGTACGCAATAAAGGGTAGTATGTCCAAATATATAGCATGCATTAAACAGTAAGTGAAAAGTACCCAGATGGCTTACTGAATCGGGAGCCATTTTGAAGTATGAGATTACAGCACACTGTCCTGTGCCTTGATTCAACTGGAGCATTTAACTATGATTGTGTGACTTCATATGACACAGGAAAATGGCGGACATAGTATGTTCGAGGTTGTATGCATACTACCCAGTCGCCTACTGAAAGAACGTACTGAAAGAACGTACTGCTTGAACGGTTGAGCAAAACGTACTGCATTGAAATCTAGTGCCTACTGCTGAAGTACGCCATTTCAGATTGAGCCATAGTGAACTATGCTGGAAGTTGTAGTAAAGTATGCTGAGAGTTGTAGTGAAGTATGCTGTTGGCTGAGGGTCATTATCTCAGTCCAACCCAATTTTACTGATTCAACAAGGACACTGATTAACCTCAAGTGAGTCTCTACCTGACCTCAAGTCACAATGTGAGATTAGAGAGTGACCTCAGTTAAGTGTGTAAGGTCACTCGCTGGCCTCCACTGACTGAAAGGTTACTGATTGACTTCATTTGAACAAGCAGGATGACTTGGGGATATCAGAGGGGTTTCTCACCTCTGCTGCTCCTCCTCCAGTCGTATGAGAGCTGCCTCCAGCTCTCCACTGGGTTCATCCTCCTCCCTCTGGGAGTGTCTGCTGGACAGGTCAGCCCGGCCCTGGAGAGGAGCAAGTACCCTACCATTACTGGGATTCACGCATGCACAGATAAGACAGGTGTAGGGTGTGCGTGTATGTGTGTGTAGGTTGTGTGTCTGTGTGTGTTTAGTTTGTGTGCATGTATGTGTTGACTGTGTGCATGTAGGTTGTGTGTGTGTGTGTAGGTTGTGTGTAGGTTGTGGTTGTTCTTGGTTGAAAGCCACCAGCAGCACTCACACACTGCTCCAGCTCAGACGATTTCTCCAGCAGAGACTGCTCCAAATCACTGCATTTCTTCTTATACTGGAGAACCTGATCAGACACACACACACACACACACAACAGAGTCAGGGAGAGATGTACTATGTTTGAGATGTCAGCACCCTAACTGTGATCAGGACACTACTATAAAAAAAAAGAATGACGTGAAAAATGAATAAATGAACCAATGGATGACTATAAAGGAGTGTGGGTGTGCCAAGTTGGGGCAGGGTGGGGCTACTAACCTTGGCCTGCAGTTTCTGGACCAGCTGAGCCTGCCTCTGCTGCCCCTCCTGGTAGGCGGTGAGTTTGCGTTTGTAGGCGGCCTGCTCCTCCTCCAGACGCCTGCGTAGCTCCACATTGTGCTGAGCCAGACTGCGACACTCTGACGGGTCTCCACCTGCACCACCCGCCTCCAACCGCAGGGCCTGCTCAAGCTGAGGGTGAACACACACACACAAACATACACACAAACGTGCACACATACATGTTCAGGATGAGTTATCTGATTGTACTACAAGGTCATGCAATAACATTTCTAATTCATATTCATAAAATATTTCTCTTCATTGATATTCTGCCTACATGTATATGTAGTCCAAAATTATTGTCTGAGATAAAAGAAATTTTAACCCTAAAAGCCTATAAGAAACAACAATAAAATGTATCCTTTTCATTTTTTAAATGTGTGGGCCAATCACATTTCTTGATATTAAAAAGCAGATATAGGAAGACACAAAAGGTTTATCAGACACATCTCCATGGAGACACCCCCAGCCAATGAGAAACATGCATCCTCGTCACCATAGGAAACGCTCAGGACTGAGGCAGCTAGTGAAAAGCCTATAAGGATTTACAACTAAAACCGACACAACATGTGGACAAGCACATTGCCCTTACTCCATATCCATCCTGCTCCTGAGCCATAGGTGAGACAATGTGCTGCTTATTCTAATGGAGCATTACACATCTAAAGTTTCAAACTGATCCAGGAACTGTCAGGTGATGAACACTTAAGTTAGAATCACAATAAATCAAAGCTGTGACACTGTGGCTGTAGGCACACAGCAGGACGTTAAACAGCAACCCCCATAACACCTCCCAAAACCACCCCCCTCTCCCCACCCCACCCTGTTTACAGTCTCCATGGGTGACAAATGCCATGGCAACATGCCACTTCACTTCATTCCACTCCTCATTGCTACGGAGATGGCTCTGGTCTCCCTCTCACACACAAAGGAAACCAGGAAAGAGAAAAATGAAGTGGAGATGATTTGTATTCCTCTGAGATTCTCCACAAAGAATGAAAACAGCAAAGGCGTGTCTGCACGACAGAGACAGGTCAACTCTGGGCTTCTTCTGGTCAAAGCAGCCAATCTGTCCTGTTAAATAACGTAGTCAATCATTGACAGAGTTTGGGGCATTTCCTGATGCTTCTCGTATAACGTTGCTTATCTTGCATGTAACAGTAGAAAGTGCTGCTGAACACAGGACCAAACAGACCAAACAGGTGCATCAGTCACAGAATTCAGAACACACATGAGAACCCTCTGCCTAAAAGACCACCAGTCCGATATGCTCAGGGCTCGTCTGATCTTTGTGCTTGTTTTTGGATCTGATTAGATCCATAAACCAGGTTGACTTGGACGCATGCCAGTAAACATTAAATTCGAAGTTCGAATCTTTCGATCAGCTATGGTCAAATGGCTTTAAAAACAATGACTATTCCATTTGAACCATTACTGCTGTGTTATAAGACGTCTTGTAAAGCAGACTTGGACACAGACGCAGGCGTGGGACCTCAGACCCGCCACCTGTGTGGCTGTAGGCAGGTCATGAACATGCGGGCATGGCAGGGGCCTGTCTGGGGGCGGGGCATATGTATGCTCTCACCCTCTCACTGATGGCGCTGTATTTGATAGCCAGCTCGTCACGGTCAGCACGACTGTGGGCCAGCAGGTCCTCCAGACGACCTAGCTCACTCTGCAAAACCCGGTTCTCCTCCTGGAGGGACAGGACTGAGGACATACTGTTGCTGGCTGCAGAAAGAGAGAGAGAGAGAAAGACAGAGAGAATGAAGAGAGGAGAGCCCTTTACCTTCAGATCAGTAAAGGTAATCTCTCATTCCTACAATAAATCTTTGCAACCAATGTTGTAGTGGGTTAGAATAAATACTAAAACGCAAAACCGCTGTTTCTGCAACTACTGCTACCATGACCATTTCTCCATCATTACCTTCAACTGCTGCTACCATGATCATTTATCCATCATTACCAGTCAACCTCAGTGGACCTGAAACTCTGAGATGGTTCATAATACTGCTGCTTGTTCAACACACTGACTCAAGGTTTCAGTTCGTTATCATTCGCCTCACTGAAATGACCAACAATCCCCATCCAGAACATGACCTCACTGATGACCTCATCAGGGTCTGTCTGCTCTGTAGAGCACCAGGTCTTCAGCTGCAGTTCCATCTTTCCATGCAGAAGGTTTGTTTGGAGCTGCGCAGATCGCAAGCACCCAGAGGAAAGTGATCAGCGCATACCGTTGTCGTTCAGGTTCTTGGTGACGATTTCTCTGACGCGGGCAGGTATGCAGCTGGGCGGTGTGTCGGGGGAGGGGCCTCGTACCGTCAGCCTCTTCTCTTCGGACAACACACTCTCCTCCAACTTCTGCAAGTCATGGAGCATAAATAACTGTATTCCGGCCTCACGTGGACTGTATGTCTCAGAGTACTGAGACAAGGCAGGAGCTACTCCAGTCACCTTAGCCAATTGGCTCATTCTCAAACCCGTTCTGAACAAGGAGGTCTGAACAAGCACTTAGTTGTGCACTGAACACACAGCACTGAACACACAGCACTAAACATAAAGATGTCTGAACTTTCCCTGTTATGCTGCTCTGGGTGCAAGTTGGCGAACACTAATTCAGAACAAACATCTAAGCAACTGTTCTGCTGATCTAAAACCTGCTCCCCACTGCCCTGTCCTAATCTAATCATTATAACCCTCATCAGTGAAACAGAACTGAAGAAACCGCTCTCAGATCAGATTTGTAAGTGCAAATTCCACTGCACACCGCAGGTCCTGGAAGGGACAGGTGGCCGCGCGGTGGTGAGCGCTGCTGGCTAACAGAGCTGTATATTTAGAACAGCACACGGGGAGTTGGAGCAAACAACACCTCGCAGCAAGAAGGATATTACAAATAAATGTTCAATATCACAACTAAAATAAAACACAAATGTAAACAATGAGAAAACTGGGACTAGGACGTATCTACAAACAGGTCCGACCAAATGCACAACTAATCGGAGCTCTCTGCCGCTCGAGCCTCTTCGGTATGATCAAATAAATCAGCGTCACCTGGATCACCGCCTCCAGTTTCGACTCCGCGCGAGGGTTATCTGAGCTGCTCATTGTGGCATGCTGCAGGGTTTTAAGCTGCAGGGAGAACCGAAAGCCTGTACTTCATCGAGCCTGTACCTCACCGCTATTCGCAAAGCACAAAGGATTAGTTTCCCAAAGAGCCAGGAATTCGAGATTATTTGAAACACGTTAGTAAAGAAATTAAACGAATTTACGTCTCCTTTAAAAAAAGGAAAAGAAAGTCCGTTTGGGGCGCTTCTCCGTCCCACAGGTGTTCGGGCCACTGGCTCCCACGCACTCGGACTGAAGGACAGGGGAGAGAGAGGGTGATTAAGAAGATTTATCACCACCACCCCTCACGCACCCCACCCCCGAGCACTCTCGCGCTGTAATCTACAGCACACCATGCTTCCCCGACCTGAGCACAGGTGCGGGCCATGTCCAGAAAATGTAAAACTCACATCTCATGGCTGAAACCACCAAATTACTTATTAAATTAAATAATTAGGTAGGCGTGATTTAACGATATCCTGTAATCAATAGCACGTTTATTCATGGCACCGTTGGATGTGATTTCAGTTTCTGTTACAGGTATGCTATTACTGCATATTATATAAAAAACAACGGCTATGAACACTGTTATGATAAATTGGGACATTCTGTGATATACGTTATAAATATTAGGTACTTATATTTTTGTCTCGCTTGCTCTATTTGCATGATTATCACGCATAGCTATAAATGGTAAATGGTTTAGAGCGTTGATTCTGACACCAATCAAATCCTTCCATACTTTCGCGCAGACTGGTCGACTCTCCTCGCGTATTTGCGAGTTACTACCCTTTACGGGCACAACACGCGCGACTGCGCGGATCGTGATGGAACCCACCAACATGGTCAAGTGGTCTTTAGTGTTCCCGTTGCCGTGGTTACAGACATATCAACAAAGAGAGGGGTCTCCACTGTCAGCGTCAGACCCTTTTCAGTGATCCAGAGTGCGATCTCAAATCTGGAGGGTTTCGAACTGTAAGAATACACATATAAATCCAGGAATTCATATTTATGGAAATACCTGCTTACAGCCAGTTGATTTAGTGTTCAGAGTGATTCACTATTGAATGATGTTCATCTTAATTATTAAAAATCTGCACTCTTAGAAAGTAAGCAATATAAGCTTTCACGTTTAGATTTTATTTTGTACAAAAATGATTTTATTTTATACAAACATATTCTATAATGTCGACTTTTATTTTGACATTATGAGCAACGATTGAACATTCACTAAAAACTTTCTATTTTACATTCTGCCATCTTGTGGTATCTTACTAAGCGGCAAGTCAGGTCAGAGGCATATTGGTGATTTTAAAAGTCCGTCCAAATTAAGGTCAGTTGATTTCAGTTGAGCTTTGAATAAAGAAAGAAAAATTCGCCAGACAGTTCTGCTCATATACTCTACCTTATTATGTGCACATATAGTCATATAGTTGTACTTCCTCGTATTAAAAATGGTAATAAAGGTTTAACTAGTAGAGGCACAGGTCAGTACAGTACAATCAACTGCTTTCAACATACAACAGTGGTGGGTTCAAATTACTGAAAAAAGTGCGACAGCCTGTAAGGTACCATTATAGTGTAGGTTTTCCCAATGAAGTGGTTAATGTATGAATTTCGTACTAGTGTAAGAAAAAAGTAATAATCGCTTGGTGAAGAAACTCCCACAACGTTCCACATCAGCTAGGAACCCCCACCCCATTTGGAGAAAAATACGTTGCCGTACCCCATGATTAGAGCTCAGCGATGCAGCTTCCGATACTGGGAAATCTAGGCTTGTCAATGATTGACGTAATTTAGCTCAAAATGGTCAATTAGCGACATTGAACATTGTTACTATCAAGAAGCCGAGGGTCTAACATGACTACGAAAGTTTGTGCAACGCGCGTTTGCTTTCCTTCGATACCACGCGCCCGTACACTTCCCCGTTTTTCTTCGTTATAACCATGACAGCAACGAAACTAACTTCTCGCAAGATTGTTTATCTGCCTATCACTATTTCCTGCACACTGCATACAAATCTCGACGCACGCACATCATGGGCTGCTACGCACGCTGTAATAAGCGGATACACGTACCTTCGGTAGATACAGCACGAGTTCCTGGGTGGCATTGTTAGTCTGCTATGCTTCGCCTGTTACCGCCCTGAAGCTTGGCTGAGATTTGAAATAAAGCGAAGATGTTGAGATGTTTGGATGCGGATTCGCTCAGCGGTTTATCCCGAACCTTTTCCGGGGTGGGACTAAACTGAGTTTGCCTAAACTCTCACAACCAGCTCGTTCGTTCAAGGGGTCGCGCTGGATAAACTCCCGACACCGGTACGCCTTGGACAACGTCGGCTATCATTCACAGGCTAATGTAGCCGGAATCGTGAGCTGTAGGGATGATTTTATAATAGATTAACGCCATAAAATCTTAACACTGCTCTTGAAAAGCACGTAGATATATATATTTTAAGCGTAATGCAGATATATTATACCTATTTCAAGGAAAACTGACCATTTGGTGACAGACATGAATGAATGAGGTCAAATGCACGCAAGAACATACCCCGTTAGAGGAGTCATAAGCTTGCGATCCTTTTGAAGAAGTCACCTGTTGCGCATACATACTGGAAATAAAGAGCGCTCAACAGAGCAGCACAACAAATCGCGCCATGGAGACCATAAGCTTGCGCGTCCAAACATCTGAAGGCACTTTAGCGCATGACACTTCTCCGAGAGGGCACAGGCTCACCCGGGATCCAGCACAACAACGCGCTTTGTAGCTGCGTTAAGAGCCCGTACAAGTCAGTCCTAGGACCATCCAAAAGCCAAGATGTATCTAATAGGCAAAGAAATTGGACATTCCTACAGGACTATACTTGGCTTAAGACATCCATCCATCAAAGAAACGATACAATGTAATAGTTATTTTGATGATGAATTCTTTAATAAATTCTAAGATTTTAACACCTAGCCTACACAATACAATATGCTAGAGTACAAAACACGCAAGTCATATGTCAGAAATGACCACCTGTTCACAGGAAGGAAAAATGTTTTATTTACAAATAAAGTGTTGCTTTACATTTTATACAGATGTTTCCTTAATTAAAGGCACTTGGGAAGAGTTTACAAATCTAAAGCTTTTAAAACCAAACAGTAAAATAAAAGCATGTTTTTTTGGGGGGAGGAGGGGATCAATCTGGTGAGCCTGGGTCATTTTTACCATTTGTAAACAAAAACGAAAAGATCTCACTCACTAGCACTGCATGTCCTTCTCTTTTCAGTTTAAGTTGCAATACCAGGTTTGATCTACGCTAATACGAGTTTGCCACAGCTAAACCAGCCTTTAGTTGTATGGGCCAGTCAAGTTTGAGGAGTGTTGCCCTGGTCTCACTCCTGTGATCTGGGCCATATCTAGATTTCGCTGAGGCAAGACGACTTTAGACTACCAGAATCCTTTGCAACACCTCTGTATAAAATGATACAGAGGCAAGATCTACCTAGTAAGCTAAAACCTCCGCCACCTTAAAAAACCCAAAGCAAACCAGACAAAAACAAAATAATTCAAAAACAGCAAGCGAACAGGAAAAATCAATCAATCTGCTGCAAAGGTTCCCCAAACCTGCAGCGAGACCACTGTTATTCAGAAAGAAAAAAATGCAAAAGGTAAAAATATCTCCAAGTTAGAAGTCCCCATGATGCAGAAAATTCAGTAAGGATGACGCACTAAAAACACTTCAAAATGAGGAAAACAAAATGCTAAAATTGGAATGCGTACATTTTTCAGCTGTAGTTAGTGACATTTGCAGCACTCTGCTCTCAACAAAGTGAGCGGAATCCCCAGGCCTGCACTGTCAAACCCTGACACCTGACAGCATCTACATCCACAACCAGGCTGCTCAGCAAAACAACAACATCATCGTCTGTGGTATATGTCAAGTCTCAAGGCTGGTCTGTGTGTGTGTGAGTTTTCGTCTGATATGATTTGGTATTCTCCGTCCAGGTTTTCGTCTGCGTGCTTTTGTCATTCTCTGCCTATGAGTGAGGACACAGTGTGTGTGTTGAGAGCAAGTGAGCGTGTGTCTGTGTCCATGCTTGATTGTCTTTAAGGCTGTTAAAACTGCACCCATCCTGGTTTCACAGGTTCCTGAGTAGTGCTAGAGAGAGAGAGAGAGAGGTGGTGATTATGGGCAGATATTCTACAAACATGAAATAAACAAACTGGTCTCAGGTCCTAGAACTGTGATTAATACCACTATTGGACACGCCCTATATTAATTAAGAATACATAAAGCAGTAAAGGCTGATGGAATTAAAGAAGACATCATGGGTGGACCAAGATTCAAGAGGGAACTGTCCCCGGCTGGCCTTGCTAAAATGTGCTCAGAGAAAGAGTGACCAAAAAAAAGGGGGGGGAGGGGCTAAAATTTAACAATTAATGTTTACTTAATATTGTTAAAATGTTTTTTTTGCACTCGAGGTTATAGTCATACAGATCAGCACACAGTTCAGCTGTCAGCCAAGGAGGATGGATTCCCTTGAGTTCTGTTCCCTCCCAAAGATTTGTCCTTAATCCTGCCCTGAGAGTTTGTCCTGCGTCACCTCTGTCTTGCTCATAAGGGACATTGGACATTTGTAAAGATGTTTTATGACAGTACATGTTGTGAAAAGTGCTAGATAAACATATTTGACTTGACCGGACACAAGATTGAGAAAGACTGCTGATAACTGCCATTTGTATCAATCAATCTTAAAATTGACCCTAATGACAAAGAGAAAATAATATTTGTATCCAGACCCTTTACTGTGCTTAGGTGCATCCTGTTTGATGAATTTTTGCTCTAGATGTGTAAACTCAGTGGGAGTTTTCCCATTTGAATCAACTGCATGTAGTCTGATAAGGCACATATCTGGGTTTACAAGGGCCCACAACTTTTGTCAGGACAAAAATCAAGCCATGATGTCAAAGGAATTTTATGGGAATCTCCAAATTATGGAAGGCTTCAAACAGGACAAGGGTATAAAACAATATCTAAGACCTGTGTTCCCAAGACCACAGTGGCCTCAGTAACTCTGAAACAGAAGAACCCTGAAGCTTGCAAAAGGACTCTGAACACTTGTTGGAAACGATTCTTTGGTCCACTGAGATGAAAACTGAACTCTTGTGGCAGAAGTACAAGCACTGACTTCTGGAAAAACAAAAAACTGGCTCTGGCTATGCTTATACACACATTCATCTCAGCATTTTTCATTCATAAGCCTAAACTGCAGTGCCATACTGTGCGTTTTCCTGCCAATTCCACAGACTGGAATTCCACTAGATGCAACAGAAATAGTCCAGCAGCATGTTGGAGCAGAACTCCCCTCTCCCTTCCCTGGACATTGTAGACATCAGTGGCTGGTACTGACCCAGATCCAGCAGCAGTGAAGTCTCCCCACAGGTCCTGAGAGGGCTGAGCGGCAGCCGACAGGCCTCCAAAATCCAGCAGCGGACCTGTGGGAGCGGAGAGTGTAGTTACACAAGCACATCATGCACTGTCCACATGGGTTCCAGCCATTGAGTGCCCGTGGATGTACCTGTGTTGGGCTGGGCGGGCGCTGATGTAGTGGGTGGGGCAGGCGTCGGCATGCCAACAGTAGGGAGAATAGCCCCGCCTTTCACACCTGGAGGAGGCGGGAGCAGGCCGCTGCCCGTAGGCCGAGACTTAGCAGCATCTTTTTTCTTTATGTTCTGTGCATGAGAGAGAGAGAGAATGTGATGAAAAGATCTTAAACCAACCAAAACTTTGCTATTCAACATTCATGTGAGTGAGAGACTTCGATGAATACAGAAGGATTTGTGCAGTTCTGTTCTAACCCTGTGTTCTTCTGCTAGCCCCATGTTACTGTATCTAAGCACCATTCTCATCCTCCTACCCCAAGACTGATCTTGATGGTCTGACCCTCCTTGAAGCTCAAGTCCAGTTTGGGAGCTGAGCTCTGATTGGCCTCCTGCTTGGCCAGCTCACCTTCCTGTTTTACCCACCTGTGAGAGGAATAGAGAGAGAGGGAGGGTGCAAATAAGGAGAGGATGCACAGAAGCACAGGGAGTAAGAGCAGAGCTGCACTGAAGTCAGAATGAAATAACTCATGCTGTTGCTGAAGTGGTTGGTACTCAGAGTTTTGGTGAAAGTTTCTAGCTAGGCAACTGAAGACAGCGAGGATGGCGGACGCCGACTACGAGTCGATACCCATGCATGTTAGGGTTATGCACGAGTCGATGCCCATGCATGTTAGGGTTAGGGGATGTGGCTAAATGAACATCCTATTCATGGTGTACATTTCCACATGCTTTTATAGCTTGGGGGGGATTAGCAAATGATTTACACCTTACAGCCGCTCACACGTATGCAACCACTATGAAATGTTCCTGGTCGAGAACTTGAGGACACTTCCTGCTTTTCTAAAGAGCAGCGTTCCTTTCACTTCCTCAGATGTTCTGAAAGGCAAGCGACTAGCCAACTGGTAACACTCCAGAAACCAGGGAAATGGACTCGGCTAGAAAACACCATTCCTCCAGGAAGGAGTTGCAGTGATGACTCACTTGAAATGGTCCTGCAGTGCCACGTTGAAATCAAACGAGTCTCCGCGGTCAGCGAACCCAAGACCGATGAACGCATGTCGTCCTGGGATTACAGAGTAGAACTCAAATGGGTCAGAAAGGCGCTACACTGTCTCGTAATGATAGTCCCATAATGACAGTTCTATAATGTCCATATATAAAAGCAAAAATGGAAAATCTGAGTACGGTATTTTGTAAATACCGTGATTTGATAAACACTGTCATAGACCGAGTATCAATAATAAAATCAATTATTTAAGGAGTAGTTGTCCTTAATCCTTAGTAAATTATATGGGTATATAATAAGATAGACTTACTGTATAATACAGATCATTGAATAATTATTTAAAAGCTGCGAACCTTTAAGCAACTGCATCATTTAGGCAAAACAGATTACTACACAGTAAGGTCAGTGAGGTCACAGTAAGGTCAGAGGGTTCAGTCGAGCACTTACCACTGCCGTCCTCTATCTTAATCACAAAATAGCGGCTGGAGTCGGTGACGGCCTCCACAGCAGCCCCAGGATACTGCTCTACAGGAGCTTGTGCAAACAGCTCCCCTAGAACCCCCCCCCCCCACACCCACACACACACACACACAAGCCAAGTTATCAAACACACATGTTGGAGTGCTGGTGGGCCCTCCCTCCCTTCCAACCACGCCCTGCTGCTACCCGTGTTCTTGTCTTCGAGCTTGATGTAAGCAATCTTGGACTTGGCTGTGATCTTCAGCCGGCCGCTCCACGCTGGTTCATCCAACTTCCAGTCAGCCGCCCTGCAAAGCAAAGTGGACAGTACACATTACAGACATCTAGTCCGGATCTCTCAAAGATAAACGCTAAGTGCGAACACTCAAGAGCGATCAACCATGTGTGACCAGTCCCATCCTGATATGCTCAAAACCAAGCTTCATAGTTTCTGTCTTGATACAAATACGGAGAACAATAACTAAAGAAACACACTCCACTACTCCACACAACTCTCTCAGCCACAGAGTGTGTTTGGTAACGGATAGCTGTGCCTATCGTTTTAAGACGTTCATTGACATCTAAAGACGGAACCGCGAATAATTCAATACTGTGGCTCGTTAATGCTTTGCACCTATTATTAGATCTAGTAATTCATTAGTAAGCAGCTTCCATTGGGATTTCTGCATGCTTTATTCTTATTGTTGTTAAAATGTCATGACCTAGATGGAAATCCACCTTTCTCTTGTTATGGAATAACAATTGCTAAATAGTAATATACGGTCGTGGACGCGCGGCTGTCATTACGTAACGCTGACCGTCCGGGCCACCGTAGTCCGTCAGGTCTTGTGCCGTTAGTTCCTGATAAAAGTTTTCATGAATTTTTTACACGATCGTTTAACCAACTCAAACCAAGTTTTACGTTCCTGTTAACCAGCAAACATCAGTGGTCCTAAAGACCAAAGAAAAACCTATCTTGACAAATAAGCTACTAATAAGTGGAAGATACAAAGAAAGCTTTTCCCCCTCATTTCTAGCACAGAAGCTAAGTGAGCTCACTAGTCAACAAGGTGACCAGTACACCACTCCGCCTTTCTATCACCACCCGCGGTATTACCGGCCTGGCAGTTCTTCGCACCACACTGCTTCGCTTCTCGCATCTTAGCAACTATAATTCAATTGCAGTGTTTTAATGGTTAATTAGCTGGATAATCAGTCATGATCTTCCGGGAACTTCAAACTCCGTATCCCGAGAGTAAGACCTCGGTGAAAGTTTATTTCGTAAGGGGTTACAGTTCGGTTACTCACCGATAACCACGGTTAGAAGCTCTTGGAGGAATCCTGTAAACGTGAACCTCCGGTTTAACACAAAGTATCGACTCGTAGTCGGCGTCCGCCATCCTCGCTGTCTTCAGTTGCCTAGCTAGAAACTTTCACCAATAAAATCACCTGTCCAGGGACAGCACGGAAGTCTCCAGTGCGCTTCCGGTGTTGCACCGAAATCTGTGACCGTTGTTGCACGTCTTCTGTATGTGTTGTCGAGAAAGTGCAATGTTGTCACATATTTTGATAACTGCACATATGTACTCAACCACTTATTGAAGATTAAAAGATTAGATAGACCTAAATCACATGTACCTCATGCATGCAGATACAAACATTTTAGAAGTTTAAATTGAATTTCACATAACATTAGGAGTAAAAACAAAACTGTTGTTTCTAAAACTTTGGCTGAAACGTTAATTTTTGTACTTTTAGATATGCCCAGTATGATTGACCAACGTCGCCTCTTTTGCCACAGGAAACAATGATGACGAGCAGTTACAAGCTTGGACATGGAGTTGTTTGTGAAAAAGCTCTTTGTACCTTTCCTCGAGAACACACAGAACATGTGTAACAGCAGTCTACAGTCACAGAATTCGATGGTCACAAATTCCAGTGTAACACCAGCCCACCACGTTTCTAAAGCACAAGGAATCTCACTCAAAACATTTGCACGGGATTCTCAGTGACACTTAAAAGTGAAAAGGACAACATGTTGGAATAAAGTTTATTTAAGACAAAACAGCACAGACAGGGGCATACTGAAGCTGGGCAGTGCACAATGTTGAACAGGCAGCCTGAGGCTATTGTTATGACAGGTGATCACATTCTAATGGACACGCTGCACGGTTGTGAACAAAGCGAAGAATCATGAGGCTGCAACATAGAAACTTCACTGACTTCCATTAACAGCACCTGAAACATTGCTACAGCGCTTATTGTACGTGAATATAAACCCTTTGTGTAACACGCTCTTTGGTCAATGGGACTACCACTTGAACTTGTGTAACAAGTTCACACAGAGCGGACAGAAACTTAACCGTGCTCTTGTACCTGTCTACGGCAAGGCGACACTGAAAACTTTAATTATGCTATAGAATGTACTGCCCACACTCACAGTGGTGCAGCAGATGCGTCTGAGTACAACCGGGCAGTGACTCCATAATCCCATATACAGCGACAGTACAGTGTTACAGTGCAAAGATGGAGATATGGATTAATAACCATTATAAAGAACTGCATGATTCCAAGGTCATGTTATAATTCTACCCGCTTGCAGACCAGTGCATAAACATTGTTAAATCTGCAAAAATCAGTCCACATCACACATATGTGTTTATGCATATAAACAAATAAAGGACAAAAAAAGCACACAAAACAGGAATCTAAAGCTTTTTTTTTTCTTTTTTTTTTTTACAGGCACTATAATTCCAGCCAATTCTGCTGTTCTGCTGGGGAAAGAACCCCATTCATCCATTATGTATGGCACTCGTACTTTAGATTCAGTGAGAGTCTTAGTGTTGAAGCATTGTATATGCCAACTGCCCGGGTGACCTGATGCTTGCGCTGTTGACGTGCTCTTAGCAGGCGCACGCCATCGGGAGAGCGTTACAGGCTGGTGGGCCTTACCGTAGTCGTCCCGCGGTTCCAGCCCTCAGGACCTCATTCCTGTCACACCGCGGGGTTTCCCTGCTCCAACGCACCTGACCTGCCTTGCGGAAAAGGCTCGCGATCGCTTGACGGACTGAACAGGGCATTCAAGGAAAGGACCGTAACAGCATGCAGAGCACAAAGCCCTGGAGACTGGGTTACTCATGTATGCTCAGCACCGTTTTACGCACTCCAAGGTGAAGCAGAGAAGACACACTGTCCCATGTCTGCTTACCCTGCCACAAGTCCTCGAGCCAAGCTAGTCAACAATGTTAAACTCAAGACTCCACCCCAGAACCTAGGATAGGCTATAGTGTTACATGTTCACGTTACAATGGGCGTGTATGCATTTCTAAAAGCCTACAGTAGTGACCACAAGTAGAAAAATAGACTTTAACAAAAGACAAAAAAATACATGAGACTTTGTATTTCAAATGTGGAGCATTTTCCATTGGTTAAAGGGACCTGAAAGAGGCTTTTTCTCTGTCTGTCAGCAGTGAGGTTTCCTGCTCACAGATTAACCCCAATCCTAATCTACAAAAAGGTCTTCAGTTTAGTTTCCCCAGGCATGGTCTAGGATTAAGGACAATTTTGTGACCACAAAACACTGCCCTAAATGTTTTTTAAAGCCATCTTCCTGCTCTGACTGGAGTTTCCTATAGCTTGGAGCTAGACACCGACAGTACTCCAGTGCTCCAGTGGGTGAGGTGTCTGGACAGACAGACCATAGTACACACGGGCCTTAAGGTGAGCTCACTCTTTGAGAATACAAAGCAGGTCGATGACCTTAGTTCCTGAGGTCCACGGGTTATATGGAGAGTTGGGCCAGACACACACACATATATATATATATATATATATAACTCAAAAATGCCAATATGAATGTAAGCTTTAGCATAACACTAACATGACACACTCAGTAAGCTTTGACTCATTTTTAAAGCATTTTTTCAATGAATCATTCCTATATACCCAGTCCTTAAATAAAGGACAGCAGTGCAGAACACAGACAGGGTAAGTTGGTCAAAAATCAGTTTGTCTAAAGAACCAGCAGAAAAACACATCAGGAAGGCAGAACAGGGTAGAGAATGTCTGAGAAACAGCACTCCTACGAACCCTGCTTGGGCAGCCCACTGTCTGCATATACACACTGCAAGAAGACAAAGCTCACATGTGGCAAGAAAACTAGTTCGGTCTCAGATAATCCCCAAATGGCTCAAACACACTCATTTTCAGAAACATTTGTGATAACAAAACATTTTGATGAGGACCTATCTAGCTTTTTCACTGAAGTCAATTCATTACACTTAAATATGCAGTTCTGTCTTCATACTGCACAGAACAAGGTTGCCAGTGAGGGTGAAGATCAGGTTATAAAAAAAAAAAAAGAAAATGTTGTGGATGCCAATATGTTGAATCATCTTGTTCAGATTTTGCACTAGTCTAAAACAGATATAACAAATAATTCTTTACATGCCATTATATATAAAACAGAAAGCTAAAATGGAATAAAATAAAACCAAAACAGGCACTAAAATCTTTAACCTTTACAAATATAAACCCATCTCCCCTCCCAGTCTGACAGGGTTTATCTCCTAGTTATTGCTCTGTGGATTCTGACACTGGTGCCTTCGTGACCATATCCTGTGTGTTGTTTCATCAGTCCATAATGGGACTTGTCTATTACAATTTAAAGGCCCAGTCCATATAAACTGAACCAGCCACACCTCACCTACCAGCTAAGCTTGGCGTGCACTGACAGAGAACCAGGATATACATACTTGTCGTATAATCTATCTAGGTGCAGTCTTACAAGCCTGTCATGATTCTCTAATATTTCTGTTATTGCAGTACCCAAATCACTGGCCTCTGAGCTGCAGTGATTCATGACTTGGGTTTTAGCGGAACTTCCCAAACTGCAGCATCTGTTACTCATAGGAGGGATAGGGGATGGTTAGCAAGAGCCTCACAGTGTAGAGTCCTAGGTGAGAGAGAGAGGGAGGGAGGGAGAGAGACAGACACAGATAGCAAGAGCGAGAGGCAGTGAGAGATCGAGCTTCATCACAGCATGGCCAAGCCAGACTCTCACCCCCTCCCTACTCCCATCTTTGTCCTCTGAGCTCCCCTGGCACAGACTGCAGGTGGAAGGCGGTGTTGGGGGGTGGTGGTGTTGTGTTGGGAGGGGCCAGCTCGACCTCCCCCTCACCCAGCCTCCCTGCTCTGAGTGTGCACAACCCTCCACTGCCTCTCCCCCTGCTCACAGCACACACACATTGTTCAGGACTCAAACTGACTCCACATGGTTTAGCATCACCACCTCCACCCTCATCCCTGCTCCTCCCAACATCCTCTGCCCATCTCTTTATCTGCTGAGTCGGAAACCCATGGTACCGTCTGGCCCGAGCGGCTGGCGGATGACGTGATTGTTCGGCCGCAGAGATTCTGATGCCGACGGACCGCTGGCAAGAACTGGTCTGATGGGACACAAGCAAGAGGGAGACAGTCAAAGAAATTCAATGATGTGCAATATCATATAACTATTTACAGTCACAGATTATAGGAAATGGCTTGCATTCCAAATGACTGCATTAGCAACTTATCCAATATGACCTAGCAGAACTTTATTCAAACATATAACCATAAATCATACCTAGTATGTTACAATAGGCATATTGCTAGGACCATAGTTCATATATTAATTTATGCAATGAATCATTCAGACTATTTGGCCACAGTCTATGCCAAGTACAAGTAAAGTATTCTGGACCCCTGAGGAAGATTTTCCTCTTCAATCAGATGCTTGGTAAGCACTGGTGTCTCACCTCTCTGCCTCTTGCCTTTCCTGAGATGGTTCTTCGGCGCTGGCGCTACCCAGGATCCTCCTCCTAGCTTCGGCATACTCCGCCTCCCTCTGAGCCAAGGACTTGACTTGATGCGCGGGGCGAGCAGATGCGCCCTGCGCCCCTAAGGCTCCGTTGCTGGGGGGCCGCTTCAATATACGGATCTGAGGCGGGGGCGCCGCAGGCAGGGAATCGTCCTGAATGACCACGGCGGTCTTAACGGGCGAGCTTTTGCTACTGCAGAGAACAGAGTTTACGGTTTATCCTGCCAGCAGCAAAATACTGTGTAATCCACAGAGGCATCAGTTATCCCTTCAGTTGATAAACCAATGTTCACTAACGTTACTCCATTAGCTTACACACAGCTACTGAAGTGTTAAAACAGTTGGCTACTAACACTCACTTAGATTTTTCATTGATTTTCAGTTTCGCCTCCAATCGTCTCTCAATCTCCTGCAGATAAGACATGGGGTCAGACATTCTCTAGAACACAGGTACTTAAAACTGTCCAGAACTATAACACATTTAGCCTAGCGACCTAGCTAGCAAGAAGGTTTAGCTAACTTTCCAGGTTCAACACAAAAACTTAATACAACGATGTTGTAGAATCACAGAAAAGAAAAGAGTTACCGGGAACATAAACGACCCAACTGACTGGTTGGTAGCTGTATATTTTCCAATATCTAGCTACCAACCTCGTTCATTAAGTCACCCCAGCTAGATGGTAAGAAGCTAACCGGTTAGCTACAAACACCAAGCCTATTTCACCGTATAAACTCAACAGGCAGGGCCTGCCCACTCCATCATTGACTAAAAATACTACTCTGAGCGAAATTAATAGATCCTATTGGCGTCAGTGAAACTGCAAAAATGACAGTGGTCTTACTCCGCTATCTGCAGCATCCTCCCAGTTATCAGACACATCTTCTTCGTCCATGATCTCTCGGCAGATTGACGTTAGCGAGCTAAGTTGCTAGCTGGATGTGTAGCTATACCGGCTAAACAGATCCGGTAGAGAGCCGCGACTCCTTCGCTTACTTTTATTTCTGAACCCTCACGCTTTGCGCTTTGCTGCCACCTAGCGCGGCCTTGCGTCACTAGAACTCCTCAAGAGGCCCTGTATGACGTTGATTTAGTTAGCTATATTAAACGATATCAATGGAGTACAACTGGAAAATGAAGAACTGATCACTTAGATTGACAGACACAGGGTTTCATTGTTTAAAATCAGTCCTGCAAACTTCCAACGTTACACTACAACACGTCCTGACCTATGCAAGAATACTATGACTATGGCAAGAAAATGTTGTAAGTTAAACCGCATTTTATAATATATATATATATATATATATATAATATAAGATACGGTTATGCGGTTAAACAAATATATATTATAAGATATGGTTATACGGTTAAACAAATATATATATATATTCATTCAGCCTTGAAGTTAACACTTCTTGTCCTTGGCACGAGAATTCAGTGACTTCTTCGCCACACCACCGTCACCGTAACTTAAAGTTTAATGGCGTTTATTGTTCTAAAAAAAAATATATCGGAGCTTTATAGTGGTCAAGAGATCAGTTACGTCGTTAAAAGTCGCTTTTGTTCGGCCTCGCGCCTCCTTCTGGCCTGTGGCGTTCCCGTGCACGTCCCCGTGCGCGTTCCCGTTCGCTCGCGGAAGATGCTCTTGTAGGGCGGAAGATGGCGAATGTTTGGAGTGTGGACACTAACTGCAGGAGCTGATAAAGGGAATCAAAAGACAGCAATCAGAGAACGGAAAAACGGGAAAGGGAGGACACAGATACAACGGTAATTATAGGAGTCAGTAGGCTCGATAAATTTATAAATTTCAGAACATGGCTAGTGTGCTCACAATTGATAAAGTTAGCTAGATAGCTAGCAAGCGTCGCTGGCTAAGCAGCGTCTGTGGGTAAATAACGTTACGTTAGCGCCTCCGTTTACCGGCACATTAGCCTCTTAGCATCTGTTTACCGGTACGTTTGCCTCTTTTCCTCTGTTTACCGGTACAGTAACCTCTGTTTACCCGTACATTAGCCTCTTAGCGCCTCTGTTTACCGGTACATTAGCCTCTTAGCCTGCGAGATTTGTTGCCATAACATCATAACAGTTTCCCTACAGTCTGTCGAATCCACCTCACGTTTGAGTGGCAGTCGATAAGCGAAAACTGGGATTACGTTACGCCGTTGAACGTTCATCTGCCGCCTTTTAGGAACGAGATGGCAAATATGGCAGTAACGTTAATCTTTTTAGAAGAGCCGGGCGGCTATGTTACCCTAGCTAGCTTATTCACACATCCTACAAAAGAAAGAGCTCGCATAGCTCATTTAGCTAGCGAGCTACCCAGTCGAGAAACCGTTAATTGATGCCAGAAAGAGACTGTTCACGAATTACATTAAGCCGTTAAACATTATTTGATTTTGATGTGCCCAACCATTAGTTTCTGTCCCTGCAGCGTCTCCGTCTAAACAGTGGTGGCTCTATTAGTACACCGAGCGTCTAATAGTGCAAAAAAAAGGCTTAAGCTAGCCCTGTATAGCATGGTCGTCATTATAGTAGCCATAACAAAGCTGATGTCAAGTCAGCTATGATGCTTCAGACTACAGAAATACGCGTTCAGTGTTGTTTTCGTACCGATTTTGCAGCCGTCAAAAGTGTTAAAATTTAGAGCTTGTGTTTCAGTATGCGCTGTCGCGATACAGGTTTCTCGACAAGGTACACCAGGCCTAAGTACACCAAAAAAAAATGTAAATTCTGATATTGATACTGATAATAAATGAATGGTGATCACTGATAATGTTGTTTGCTTGGAGTTGAGTTCTGAAATTTACTTTTTTTTATATCCAACATTGTATTCTAATATGCGTCCCATAATATACGTTGCTGGATTAACTGATGTAGTCAGAATAAGGCATTCTACTCGCACTCATTCTCCAAGTTCCACTGTTTTTAGAAAATGACTGTATGCATTGACTTTAAATATGTAGAGTTTGTCTCCTGCATATGTAGCCTGATGGAGAGTTATATCAATATGTGGAAATGTGATGCCCTGGAGAAAGTTTCCTGCCTCTGCAGAAATATTTACGCAGTCCTGTGCTGTTTCTCATAAGTTGCAAGCACATCAGTTATGGATATGGCACAGATCCCCCTTTATTAGTCTCTGTCTGTCTGCGTGTCTGTCTGTCTGTCTGTCTTTTGGTCCAACCCAAGTCTTTGCATCTGCAGGTAGACAGCATGTCCCGGTCCTCTGACAGCGAGGATGGCTGCTTTGTTGACATGGACACAGAAGACAGTAGTACCACACTCCCAGGTCATGCTGAGGAGCAGACTATGGAAATGAAATCAGGCGGCGTCACCGGAGACCTGAATGCGGACAGCTCCCAGCAGCCAGGAAAGAGTGGGCAGAGAGTCATGGGGCAACTGCCAGAGGAGGTGCTGGAGTACATCCTGTCTTTCCTTTCTCCATATCAGGAGCATAAGACTGCCGCCCTGGTGTGCAAGCAATGGTATCGCCTCATCAAAGGTTAGTGCATTTAAAAGGTCAATACGTTTCCAGTTATAGCAATCATTGTGTTGTTGGTGACCCGTATGTGTTGGTGAGTCATTGTGTGCTATAAAATCTACTGCAGTCCTGACAGTTACCCTTTAACAGTTCTTCAAAGGGCTTCACTGTCTCCTGTGATGTCTCTAGGTGTGGCGTATCAGTGTTACCATGGATTCCTGAAGGCAGTGCAGGAAGGGAACATCCAGTGGGAGAGTCGCACCTATCCGTATCCGGGGACACCTATCACGCAGCGCTTTTCCCACAGTCTGTACCCCCCCCCCCCCCACACACACACACACACATCCCGCAACCTCACACACACTCCGTACCACCCCCGCTTAACTCCGTACCACAGGTTTGAAACGAGTATGGGCTGTAGAACAGAAAACCAAAAGCAGACATTTACATAGGTAGTTGCGATGCGTGCGGGCGAGTGAAAGCTGTCTGCCCCTCCAGTCTCCTAAGAGTCTAGTCTCCATGGTGAGGGGCGGAGTGCCTGTGTTGTGGGGCTTCTGCTTCACGCAGGGCTTTGGTGAGAAAGTGCTTCCTCAGCAGCACGGTGTGAAAAGGCTCTTATTGTCATTCGCTTTCCCGCCCCTCCCACGTGCATGCACACACACCCTTTGACCCACACTCCTCACCCCAGGACACGGTCAGGGGTGTGTGCGTTTAGGGTAGATGTAATACTCATCCGTATTACCTCATCGGTAGATCACACCATCCCAAAAGTGCATGAGATTGTAGATCTGTGTTAGTCAGATACACCCAACACCTATGACACTTGGGGAGTGCAGAGGTGTTGAGATTGAAAATGTTTGTTGCAAAACTTTTTCACCACATGGAATGATTTTTGTGCCTTTTCCCTTTGATAACTCCAGTTCTGAGGGACTTTCCTTGCATGTAGCGTGTCTTATTCATGATATTTCACTCTGTTTGCCCGCACCTGGAAAATTATTAAAAGGAATCCCATAATTACACACAGTGTGTGCACATTGATGTATTCATTCTTTCACTTGCTAAAAAAGAAGAATAGGACAACAGGATGGTTTAGTCTATTGCATGGATTCAGTTCTGATTCATTAAAAAATATTTGCATCTCATTGAGTCGTTGTGGAAGGACCAGCCCACGTGCAGGCGGAAGCATTACACGGACAGTGTGTGTGCGTTTGTTTTGAAGGTGCTATTCTCCAACCAGTCCATATACATGTTTGTGTTGTGAAGGTGCATGTTACTACGACTCCAACCAGTCCATGTACGTGTTTGGAGGCTGTACACAGAGCAGCTGCAATGCTGCCTTTAACGACCTGTGGAGGCTCGACCTGAATAGCAAGGAGTGGATACGCCCTCTGGCATCAGGTACACACACACTTACTCACACACACCTACACCTGCTGTGCACTACAAAATCTCATGCAAACACTATTCACTTTAAAGCAATAGATACATTCACAAACACCCTAACTTTACTAACAGACCCCTGGTTTGCTCACTGTAGATGGTCAGCTTCACAATCACCCCACACTAGCGTCCTTTAACTGATTTCTAGATAGAAGCTGATTTTGTTTTCCCCCTGTGCAGGGTCCTACCCATCCCCTAAAGCAGGGGCCACGCTGGTGATGTTCAGGGACCTTCTGGTGCTGTTTGGGGGCTGGACCCGCCCCAGCCCCTACCCCCTCCACCAACCAGAGCGCTTCTTCGACGAGATCCACACATACTCACCCTCCAAAAACTGGTGAAATGAATGAATGAACAAATGAATAGATGAATGAATGGCAGTATGTGTTTTCCTTTGATGGAATCTTTGGCTTTTTCATAAACTTTGTTTAAAATCTTGATTGAAGCTCTTTAGCCTAATAATTATAGTAACGTTCAAATAATCACATGACGTATGTATATGGAAACGGTTCTGCCTTGTCTCAGTAATCTTTGTATGCAGTTTGCTGACATTCTCCCCCTCACAGGTGGAACTGCATCGTTACGACACACGGACCTCCACCCATGGCGGGTCACTCCTCATCTGTCATTAATAACACTATGGTGGTGTTTGGAGGATCTCTGGGAGCTCGGCAGATGTACGTAAACCTTACAGTGTTCTGGAGCGAGCGTGGCTGCAGAAGCAATGCCCTATACTGCTGTCTCTCAGCTGTCTCCCTGCTGTCTCTCTGCTCTATGTGCTGACTTTCTGCTGTCTTGCACTGAGTTTTTGTTTACTCTTTTCTGTCTCTTTCTTTTTCTCAGAAATGTCAGTTGTTTCTTGTATGTATGAAAAGTGTCTGAGGATTAATGGTGTCTGTGTGTGTGGGGGGGTGGGTGTGTTTGCATTTGATGGTTGTGTGTGTCTTCAGGAGTAATGAGGTGTGGGTTCTGGATCTTGAGGTGTGGTCCTGGTCCAAGCCCACCATCACAGGCCCTGCCCCTCACCCTCGCGGTGGCCAGTCACAGGTGAGTCTCTTCCCTCCCCCATTGTCCCAAACACTCGCATGCTTCCCTCCTCTTAACTGCCGAACTGCTCTGGGGGCTTTAGAGCTGCAGGACTGTTAGAGCTGCAGGACTTTTGCACTGTAAGCTTGCAGTAGCACATGTCTGTTCAGCCCCTCTGGGTTCAAGAAGTTTTGCTCCTAGCTGCTGTGGAGAGATGAAACCGGTCTGTCTGTGTTTCTTGTGCAGATCGTCATAGACAGTGAGACGCTGCTCATCCTGGGCGGTTGCGGGGGCCCCAATGCTGTGAGTGTCCTTTACTCAGTCCCATTCATCAGTTTTCTGGGACTCCCACTTTCATTGGATAGCTGTGCTGACACAGCATTGCATGCCACTGTCAGGGTTATGCGTTGGGGTGTGGTGGGGGTGGTTATGTTTCGAGTGCAGAGTTCATTGTCGTCTTTGCTGTTTTCCAGTTGCTAAAGGATGCCTGGCTGCTGCACATGGGCTCCCCCACGTGGTCATGGCAGCAACTGCGAGTGGAGAATGAAGAGCATGGAGCTCCTGAACTCTGGTGCCATCCAGCCTGCAAGGTGTGTGTGTGTGTTTAAATCCTCTGTGTTATGATCCTCTTTGGTGGACAATAATTCCCTTCACATGTGTCTCATTCCTGTTCTTGTTTTTGTTCACTCACTCACACTCTCTCTCTCTTAGGTGGGCCAGTGTGTGGTGGTCTTTTCCCAGGCCCCTTCAGGTCGAGCTCCTCTGAGCCCCAGCCTTAACTCCCGCCCCTCCCCCATCAGTGCCACGCCTGCCCCGCTGGGCCCTGAACCCCCCTCTCTGCGCTCCCAGTCCCCCGTGCGTAGTGGTGCCGCTGGTGTTATCTTGGGTTCTGTCGAGGAGGCTCCCTGCGTCAACGGCCGATGGGGAACACTCCGCCCCCGTCCGTCAGCAGCCAGAGGCGGAGCCAGAGATGGAAGCCCGTCCTCCTCGCAGCAACCTTCTCCCTTACAGGGCCCAGACAGCCCGCCCCTCCACTCACTCCCCCCGCTGCTTAACGGCTCCTCCCCCTCACCCCGCACCAGCCCCTCCCAGGCTGCGTCCCCACCTTCACGGCCACACAGCCACGTGCACGTACCCACCGACTATGGCTGGGAGTCCCCACCTCCGTCTTCATCAGCCTCCTCCTCTTCCTCTGTAGCTCCTCCCCATGAGCAGCCCAGCACCAATGGCCTGCACACACCCCCTCCTTCCATCTCGCCTCGAACACCACCCGGCGCCGTGTCACCCGCCGCTCTGCGCAGAGGCCTCGAGGCCGTCAAAGCCTTGTCTGCTTCTGCTTCATCCTCCCTACCTTCCTGTTCCTCAGTAAACCAGCCTGGTGCAGGCTCCACCTCCAGCAGCACACCCCCCGCCCCTTCCTCCGCTTCCTCCAGCCCGCCGCAGGCTGCAGCCGCTGATGGACACTCCATCCCACCAATCGCGCGCCGGCTGGGACACCACCCGCCCCAGAGCCTGAACGTGGGCAAGCCTCTGTACCAGTCGCTCAACTGCAAACCCATGCAGATGTACGTGCTGGACGTTCACCGCGCCAAGGCCGACGGCGTGGTCTCGTGGAGGGTGTACGGTAGCGGTGGGGCCCCCGGTGCCGTCACGGGGCCCCCAGAAACCAGCCTCCACACAGTGGTGCAGGGCCGGGGGGAGCTCATCATCTTTGGGGGTCTGATGGACAAAAAGCAGAACGTAAAGTACTACCCTAAAACCAACGCCTTGTACTTCGTCCGTGCAAAAAGGTAATGAGGAAAAGGTGGGGTTGGTGTGAGCGCTCCGTGACGGCCAGTTTAGGAGGGTCCTGTGATTTGGCCTTCACATACGCAGACTGAACCTGAGACCTGCCTTCAGCGGGGGAGAGAGGGAGGATGGGGAAGCGGCTGGGTCACTAACAGCTGCCATCAGTGTCTTTCCCAACACTAATTCTTCTGCTCTGGCACACATTTCAACAAATGTACTGGACTCGCAGTGATGACACGCTGTTGGAGGACTGACTCTCCTGACCTTGACTCCTTATGTCTGTTTGTGTGTCTGTGTGTGTGTGTGTGTGAGAGTGCAGAGGGGAGAAACTGAAGGGATCGTTCCTGTGTTTTTTGCAGTCTTGTTATACTGTGTGTCATTGAGCCAACGGCGCACGAAGGCAAACGGGAGTGGAGGGTGCAGAACAACTACCTTGCTTTTCTATCGCACTTCCTGCCTGCATTGTTTACATTAAAAAAACAAAATTGTTTTGTGTGTGTGCTTAAGGGAGAAGTGGAGTGGGTCCCTGCATGTGTCTGTGGATGAACACGTGTGTGTCTGTGTGTGGGTGTGTTTGCCTTGTGAGAGAATGCCACTGTGTGGTGATTGTTGTTTGGGTAGGTACAGACTGGGAGGGGGAGGGGTTCTATTGCTGTGTACTCTAAGCAAAGTAAAACAATAAAGGCCTTCATGTCTTAAGTGTCTGGCTTCTCCTCTCTTCTTTTCTGCGTTTGGATGAACTTCTGGATGGGCACTGTAATGGTCCCAGCCTGAAGTGTTCCTGCGCTGCACAGACTAGTTGTGGCAGCTTAATACACATTTATTGCAAATGGTTTAAAGTCCTTTATGGTTTAAACAGTTGAACTGAACAAGCTACATAAACACTGCTGCGTTTTTGCGCGCGTCTTCTCAGCTGAACAGAAGTTCATGCAGTGTGGACGTGTTCACGTGGCGCGCGATGTGTTTCCTAGGAAAGCAGACGTGGCCGAACGTGCTGATGTGCAGCTGCTACGAGGTTGCAGAGTGTCTGGCACGCTCAAGACGGTGCCTACTCCTAAACGTACCCACACATGTAAGGCGTATGCGTAAGAGGGCGCTGGTGTGTCACAAGTAGTTAAAACTAGGTTGAAATTATTCAATGAGAACAACCGCAGTTTATGTTGTGTGGAGCTTGCTATTATCTGTCTACGTCTGCCCTACGCAAACGTAGATGTGTTTGGGTGTGTTTTGAGTCACTGAAAGCCTCATTTGTATGATCGAAATGAAGCTGTTAGGAACATGATACTCAGCATAGCAACGAAGATGCAATGTGTGTGATGTTTTTTTTTTATACTTGGATTAACCTACCGTTTATCCGACAAATCTCTGCCTTCGGACGTTACTCAGGTTAAGCTTGATGACGATCTCACGCCTTTAAAGATTCTAACCTTTTACCCATTTTGACGCCATTATGTCGCCGGCACCGAATCTATGAAAAGGCGGTGCATGAATCTGATTGGTTGGATGCTAGAGAGACTATGAGTTGGCATCGACTGGGACTCCAGTGATTGGCTGAGAGGAAGGGCTCGGCGAAGTTCAGGTTGAAGACCCATGTTTACTTCCCGTCATCCGTCCTAAGGCTGCAGAGAGCGCGCCCGCGGGGGTCGGATGGAGCAGGTAAGAGTGAAATTAGAATACTTAATTGTGTTGACTTTTAGACGAGGAGAACTGGCACCACGTTACAACTTAACCAAGCTTTTTGAGTGTGTTAGTGAATTCCGTCAGCAAAGTGATTGTGGCCATAAGCTTTTAGTGAGTGCGAGCGCGCGTAATGTTGTTTTTAAATGTATATTAATTAACTGTATTATATAATTCAAATTATGTTATTATTATAAAGAAAATTGTTAAAAACGTTATGAAACGTTCTGCTTTCTTTGTCAGTCTCGGCAGTCCCGGTTTTCTAATTCACCTGCGATGTAAAGTTACAATTTTATGCAAAGGAGTGCACAGTCCTTGCTTTAGTGTTACATTTTACTCCATGCTGAACGTGGACCACATCTTTCTTGACTTTCTGCAGAATTCTTACTGGTTTTAATCGCTGGTTCCTGATAAGTGTTCAGTAGACTGCTCCACACATCCGCACGAACGTTAAAGGTGGGATCGAGGCTTGATAATATGAACGTGACGGTGAGTGACTGAACGATATTTCCGTGCAGGTGACAAACGGTGCGCTTACGTAAGCATTAAGAAATCAACGCTGATCCTGCAGGAATGATGTAGCTATATCACCATTTGGGCTTCATCGCCTCTGCAGACCTTCAGCTTGTTGTTTACACTTGCAGTCTGTGCCAAAAGCTCACTAGGACTGATAAACTAATAAAGAACACTCGGAAATTCTTTGTGATCAAGACCATCATCATCATCATCATCACCGCCTCTGCCATATGCCACATGCCAACTTTCAGCAGCCTAACAGGACAGCAGCTATGACTGGCGTGCAGCTCGTCAGCTACTCACAGAGCACGACGTTCATCACTACGAGCCCCATGGCTCCTCTCCCCCGATCGGGTGCTACTCCTGCTGGGCCTCCCCGCGCCCTCTGGCTCCCACTGGACTTCACCCTAGGGGCTCTGGCCTGCTGCGGGGCCTGCGTGGTCACCAACCCCCTGGAGGTGGTGAAGACCCGCCTGCAGCTGCAGGGGGAGCTGCGAGCCCGGGGCAGCTACCAGCGGCACTACCGCGGTGTCCTGCAGGCGCTCTGGGTGGTGGGGCGTGCCGACGGCCTCCGCGGCCTCCAGAAGGGCCTCGCGGCCGGCCTGCTCTACCAGGGCCTGATGAACGGATTCCGGCTCGGGTTCTACTCCTACACAGAAGCCTCGGGCCTCACCACAGCCCCGGGGGGGAGTCTAGTAGCAGGCGCCACCGCTGGAGCCCTGGGAGCCTTTGTCGCCTCTCCTGCATACCTGGTGAGTCCAGGGACCGACGGGGACGCAAACCTTGTTCAGTTCTCTAGATGCCTCAGCAAGCTGATGTCAGGACATGAGTCATCTGCTATGTGCATGTAACTTAGTGCACAGAACAATACCCCCTCCTCCCAACTTAGTACAGCCCATAATACGTGTGGCAATGCACATCTCCCCTGATCCAGTTTAACACGTTGAACTTGTCCTCCATAAGCACAATTGAAAGCATCCTGGGTGTGCACTTCCTGCTCACAGCTTGTAGTGCGGTTAAGAGTGCACTGTGTTGACGGGGAGTTTGAGGGGGAATTGGATGACGACCCTTTACACCGACCCCCCTCCCCTGCCCTCTAAGCTCGCACCACATGGTTTGCGTTGTTGTTGTTTTGGTTTTATGGCCGTTCGCAGTCAGCATCCGGCTCCCTGCCTACTGTAACTCTACACGCCCCCTCCAGTGTTGAGGTGGCCGTGTGGATTTGAACCACTAAATATATCGCAGCTCACCCTGCTTCACCTCCACATCTCAGGGAGAGAGAAGTGTAGACAGGAGATGCTTCATGCTTTGATGGCTTCACATAAACACAGCACTTAAATATAGTGGTGTGCATGTCCACGGAGGGCAGCAACTATAGGGGGCAAACAGGCAGGGCTGGGGTGTAGTAAAGGGTCAAATGTCCTTGAGGTTTATTAATGTCATGGGTGCTGAGAAGTGTGATTCAGAGCAGAGGAGGAAGGGAGGTCGTAGTAACAGACCTCATTCTGGAAAACAGTGAACGGGGGAACTGTGTTTCCATAATAAGAGCTCAGGATGAGGCCTGTGAGCTTCTGTGACTTTGGTGAAACAAGTTACAGTGTCTGTAAATGCATCATTGTTCCAGAGCAGAACAAGATCCTCTTATCGCATTACACTCCTCGGACCAGGGGAAAACACCTAGCGTAGGGAGATGTTGCTTTCAAGGCCAGGATAACCCTTCAGCATGAATGGGCTCTGCTTCTCTTGGCAGGTGAAAACGCACCTGCAGGCTCAGAGCGTGGCGGCCATCGCTGTGGGTCACCAGCACAACCACCAGGTAAGCGAGCCGAACGCAGCAGGGTCACTCGCCCGGCCGTTCCTGCCCTTCAGATAACACAACACGTGCCACTTTAACTTGTTTCGTTTCCGCTTACACCGTACCCCTTGCCTCAAAGTGTGGAGTGTAGAAATCAAGTGTCAGTGTGTGTATACGTGCCTGGCTCCTCCACAGAGTCTTTGGCATGCCTACTGGTCAGCAGCTGCAGCCAATCAGGGATGAGCGAGCAGGGGCGTGACACATTTGCTCGATGATAAAGAACCTTAACCGCACACGCACACACAGATGTGTGTTTTGCAACACAGCTTTTATCAAAGAGCAAACAGTTCACCTCTGAACTGCCTTCGCAAACCCAGACTGAACTTTGCCTGGATGCAGTTCAATGTTTCCAGTAACTGCCCAATTTAGTCCACATCTCTTCTTTAGTCACTGAGAAAAAACAGTTATTAACAACCTTATGTTTAATGAACACTCCAGCTGAGTACTGTTATTTTGTCACCTGGTTATTGGGCATTTGGAAAGTTTTGCAGTTAATCAGATAAGAACAGTGAGTCTGACAGTTGTGAGACCATTTCAATTGCTTAGAAAATCCCCAGAAATAGAAAGACAGGCTTCACAGTTTATGCAATAAAATGCACATTCATACTGTGTTATTTTCAATAAGGAGATCTGGAGAGTTTATTTAGACTTTGTATAGCGTTGGTTATGCCCAGAATTCTTTCTGCGAGGCACTTTAAGAGAAGGTGGAAGTTGTGTTTGAGTCAGCACTGTGTAAAAAAAAAAGCCCAGCTGAGTCAGCAGTGAACGTTATCAAGTCTTCGGAAATGTTTTTGACTCAAACGGGGAGTAAAAGGATGTAAATATCTCAGACTGCTCTCAGATGTAAATATCTCAGACTGCTCTCAGATGTGAATATCTCAGACTGCTCTCAGATGTAAATATCTCAGACTGCTCTCAGACGTGAATATCTCAGACTGCTCTCAGATGCGAATATCTCAGACTGATCTCAGATGCAAATATCTCAGACTGCTCTCAGATGTAAATAAATATCTCAGACTGCTCTCAGACGTGAATATCTCAGACTGCTCTCAGATGTAAATTTGTACGAATGTACTTACTGTGTTTAAATTCAGTTGATAAATCAAATGAATGCGAAATTTACCTGGACTTGATCTGAGATTTAAATGACAGCATTTTAGAACATCAATTTTAAAGCAAAGGTTGATTAAGATATCTGACAAATTATGACAAAATAATAGATTTGAATGTCTGCCCGGTGGCAGCCTTGCCATAGTGAAGTCTTCTTCAGCATAACTGTTATTGTCTCAGGGAGTGTCCAGTGCCTTTGCTGCCATCTACAGGCGAGATGGCATAGTCGGGCTGTGGAGGGGCGTTAACGGGGCTGTGCCCAGGGTCATGGTGGGGTCAGCGGCTCAGCTGGCCACGTTCAGCTCAGCAAAAGAGTGGGTCGCCCACGGACAGGTAGGACTCACCCAGCTACACAGTATGCAACCTCAAGAGTTACCTGTCATTTGGCCAGAATTGCAAATTAAATCGGTCCTAACCACCTTGTCCCTGTCTCTCCCATAGTGGTTCAGTCCTAACAGTTGGCTGATTGCTTTGACTGCTTCCATGGTCAGCGGCGTTGCTGTGGCAATTACAATGACACCATTCGATGTCATCAGTACGCGTCTTTACAATCAGCCTGTGGATGAGTTGAAAAGGGTACAGCCCACACTGTTGTTTCATACATGTTTCATACACTGCAGTCCACACACACACACACACACAGATCTCTCCAGTGTGAAAACTTTCTTACAGTGCTTATCTCCTCATGTTTCCAGGGTCGCTTCTACTCAGGTTTCCTGGACTGTCTGCTGAAAGTCTGGCGTGTGGAGGGCGTGTTGGGTCTCTATAAGGGAATGGGCCCTGTTTTCATACGTCTGGCACCACACACCGTCCTCAGCATGTTCCTGTGGGATGTGATGAGACAGAAAGCTCTCCAGCACCAAGTGGTGTGAAGAAATGCTGCACCCTTGTGGCCTGCCGCAGATCTGCACCCCACTGCCAGGTTGCTGGGTCTAGAGCACACAAATACCCTCGCTGTTCTATGTCAGTATGCAATAATTATCCAACATATGTTTTTACTGGTGGATAATATTCATGTTTTAGATCTGTTTTGTTGAATTCTGGAATCACACACGTGTTACGTTTAAGGCTCTAGATAGTTCTAGAATCAACTCTGGCTCTAGTTCTAGAGTTTTCTGTATGCTGCTTACACTCCTGAGAAGACTGCTTTTAGTCTAGCTTTCTAGGCTCCAAATAACTTGAATATAACAAATAAAAACTGTGTGTGTATGTGAGTGAGCATGAATGTGAGTGTGTCTATGTGTGTGAATGTGTGATCATGTATGTGTGTGTGTGTGATCGCTTGTGTGCGTGATTGTGTGTGTGAGTGAGTGTGAGTGGAAAAGAAAGATCACAAGCACATTTAAAAATGCCAAGCATATGGGCATTATAATAGATAATACACTAATAGATAATACACTAATAGATATACTAATAGATAATAGGCAATATGTATACATATCTGGGTCCTGTTAGCAGAGCTTAAGTACACTGGTCTAATGCTGTTAGACTGCAGTACACTGGTCTAAAACCAGGAAGGATCACTTGGAACACAGCTCATGAAGAAATATGTGACTTATAATAGATTTTTTAAAATAGAATAACACTGAAAAAGAGTTTCATTATAATTTCCTTAATGTATGTGACCACGATGTTTTGAATATGTTTTAAAATTGTTTCTTAAGTAATTTGGTACTTGAATGTATGATTTTCATATGTGAGTATACTTCTCATTTAGCTGGTTTCCTTGACAATACACCAAGGCCATAGTTCCTGTCCAAGATTAAAGTTCAGACAAATGGTCTGTCTTTAATAAATAGTCATTTAATTCAACAGCTGTGACCTTTGAACCTCCCACAATTCAAGAGTTGCCTCTGCGAATGCAGGAGAGACGAGCAATTCTGTTAAACTTTGATTTGAGATTTGAATATTGAAGATTTGTGTCTCGTTCTTAATGCCTCTCCTCACCATGGTTACTGAATTGCAGCTGTTTTGTACAGGTACCTGTGGCACTAAAGAATTTGCCTAACTGCATCATAGCCTGTTAACTACAGATCTGACCTCCAATGACTTCCATGTGACATAACCCAACTACGTTCACTCTAATGTGCTGCAGGGCCATCTGCTTAAAAATGCATTGCAGTACTTTCACAAAGACGGCTTCATGGCATATAATACACTGCATGATTTTAGCTGTTTTATCATAGAACATTATGTGCCTTATAGGGGACCCTTCACTCCAGTTTACAGTTCCCTGGGGTCTTAATAAAGGCAGCTATAGGCAGCCTCTGCAGCCATGTGAACACAGTTGATGAACTCATATTCTCTTTAAGTTATGTCTTATGTGCTCAGTCTATCTTTGTGCGTCCGATATACCATACACTCACATAGACACACACATTCACACACACACATATTTATACATTCAATGTGATTTTCCTCTTCACATGTCTATTTCTAGACCACCTACCTTACTGTTGGTGACCCACATATGTGAAATATATGCACAAATATATCAGTGTGCACATGTGACATGTTGGGGGAGTGATGCATTCACATTACAGATACGGGTCACACAGTTCTGGATGACAACCATCTAAATAAGCAAAGCGACTGAAATTGAACAGCAAGGCCTAATGTGAATTTAGCCAAAAAAAGAGAGACCTGTTTCTTTTAACACTGTACATAGGTGTAAGGGGATCCGCCCAGGATCAAGCATTCAGCCATGCATGTATTTTATATTTGATATATAAAAATGATCCAGGTCAAGGTGTTAACTAGGTCATGCATGGCTTTATGCTGTTACTGGGAGGTGTCATGGTGAACCTCAACATTAACACAGCCTGCTCAACATTAAAGATGTTTTTATGGTTTAAGGAAGGGTTTTTTTTGGTTTATACTACTATGGTTATAGTATCTGAATAAATCTGATCAGAGATGAAATGTGATGCAGTACCTGGCCCACACTGAAGAGTGAACGGCTCCCATGCAGGAATCCAGACTGAGACGGACCAGTGTTAAGAATAGGTTCAGCAAGGGTCCTTGATGTTATAAGGGAGGAAGAGAAGAGAACCAAGGTTTTTTAAAAAAGGCAGAATTGTGACGTGTGGTGTTTGGAGGAGCTGATGGTACTCCTGTCCATGCTAAATCTCCCACTACCTAAACCAACACCCGGAATGTGTCTGACACTAAGTCCTCTAATGTACAATCATGCAGTTAGACTAATTTTAATGTTTTTTATGAATCTTACTGCAACTGTGGGCTTGCTCGAGCTTCTGTTAAGAGCTAATTTCTGCTTCCCAGGGACTCTACAGCATTTGGAACATTCTCTTATCCAGAACGACTTACACATTTATCACCATGACAGTATGTGTCCTCCCTGGGAGAATTTCCACTGCCCCCCTCTTAAACCCTGTCAGTTTGATACGTGTTCTACTCCAACACTTCTGATTTATTTGAGCAGAGAGCGGAAGAGATGAAGGACAAATCCTCATGGATTCACACCGAGAGCTTGTACACCATTATATACGCCATTCTGTACACCATACTGCTGGTGCAGAGACAAGCCAACGGAAATACTGGAAGGGCTCCATTCTTCAACATCACACCTTTCCCCTCATTGCCCTTCTGGGTTTGTTCACCTGCTCTCTGCTCTCATCAGCAACTACTACCTACTAGTAACACTTTACAGAATAAGAGTCTTGGTGAGGAACAACGGATACCTTTCATGCATTCTAAGCATTTATAATGGGCAATTAATCCAAGAAGAGGACTCTTAAAAAAATATATCCTTGATACATCCAGCAAATAATGATGTTCAAAAAGTCAACTGTGATATTACAATGTGAGATCTCTGTTTTCCCATATCCACAAGCCTGGTCTGAGATTCTCAAGTAGTCGGGGGTCTGTAGAGCTACTGGTCTATAGAGAATGTTTGCCTTGTTCAGCACATCTGAATTCAACTCACCATCTAGTCACCAAACCATCCGTGAGTTGAATCACATGGTTGCACATCAGGGGTGCCCTGAGACTGGGATTTATTACATGTGTGAGGATTAATGGTGGCCAGTAGAGGGTGCCCATGAGTGGAGTGATGAGTCAGGAGCTCAGAGACTGCCTCTGGTGATTTGACTCACCATGCATCATCAGCATATTTCCCAGTAGTGAGGCCTTTGCCTTCAGTCTGGGCATGGTTAAACGCAGCTCACTCGTGATTTTAATATGGTAGCTTCAGATTCATGTATGTCTGAAGTCAGTTCCAAGTTGTTCCATGAAGCAGAATCTGCTCCTGTGTGCTGAGATGTTTTCTCTTATTGGATTGTTTTTGTGTAGGGGAGCATGATTTAACTTGTCATGTCAATCGTGTCTTCCTCAAACCACAGGCAAATACGAAACAATTACTTAATGTACTTGCAGAACTTCTGATTGACCAACATTTACCAACAGAAAAATGTGCATGGCTAAAAGTGATGTGATTTAAGTCCTGCATTTTCTTTGCAAACTGCAGTGCAAAGATCACTCACACACACGCATACACTGCATGCACGCACACACACACACTCATGCAGAAAGAGCACACTTGCACAAAAACCTCATCATTTAAACATTTGGGATTCTTAAATGTACCAGAAAAGTGCTGACTCTGCTGAAATGGTTTCTCTGTTGGGTTATTTTTTTAAAGATTTTTTTTCTTATTTTTTTGTTTCTCATCTGGGTTTGTGGGGGTTTTGGCCAGAGTGACGCTCATGGAAGAGGGGGCCTGGTGCTTGGGGGGATGATGTCATTACTGGGCATGCTCTCTCTTGTATATGTGACATCACTGAAACATTCCATTCTACACAAACACACACACACACACACACACACACAGGCCTCTAAGCTGGCCCCCTCCCCCCTCTTCTTTCAACACTCCTCTCTCCAGTTCTCTCTATTCCTCTCTTCTGCTCAACCGATCACTCCTCTCGTTTTCTTCCTTTCATTCTGTTTTTCATTCTGGTACGTGGCCTTGGCCCTCTCCCCTCCCCTGCCCTATGGTTTCCTCTGTGTGTGGTGATGGGGGTTCTGCGCCGCCCCTCACAGACTCAAACTGCTCCCAGACGGAGCTGATAAGCTCTCAAGATCCAGGGGGGTGGGGCGTGAGTCCGAAACCAGAGCTAGTCCATCACGTTCAGAAATGGAGCTCAAATCCTCCACCGGCTCCTGTGTGAATTTGATCTACTTTGCTGTTTCGTCCTTGAGTTTCTCTACTTCATTTGCTGTGTGTTTCTACAGAGGCTAACCTAAAGAGCTGATAGCACTTTCACTGAGTCACTGAGTCGGCAAAGTCCTACACTGACTGCCACTGAAGTGTTCTCAGTCTGTGTAAAGATGAGAGAGAGAGAGCAGGAAGGGGATACAGTGGAATGGGGGAAGGGTGGAGGAAAACAGGGGATGAAGCAAGGCTTCATGAGGGAGGTAAAGAAAATAAAACAGACAGAACAATGAATGAGGAAGAGGACGGACACTGAGTTAGAGAAGAAAGATGAGAGAGATGGAGAGAGGGGGAGAGAGAGAGGGGAGGGGATGGAGAAATAGGGGAGGGGAGGGAGAGAGAGAGAGAGAGGAACACTGGAAAGGCAGGTAGAGTCACATCCTGCTACAGTCTTAAAGATAAAGGGAAGGAAAAGGGGGAGGCGGTGTGTGTGTGTGTGAGAGAGGGTGAATGGATGTATTTGTGTGTTTGCTTTCTGTGCATATGTGCTTTAATCACAATGAATGTGCATGCATGACTAAGGCTCTGTACCTTTTACCGTGAGTGTGTTTCAGGGGACAAAATATGAGTGTGTCTTTGTGCAAAAATGTGTGGTTGTGATTGTGCAATAGATCCGGGGTTCCTTATGTGTGTGTGTATGTGCGTGTGTGTGTATGTGTGATGCGTTTTACGGGGCTTTGTCAGTGATTAACTATTCACCTTTTACGGCTGGGAAGGCAGAGCTGTCATTCAGTGGGAGGGGTTAGGGGTTAGAAGGAGGAGGGGAAACGAGAGTAGGAGGGACAGAGGAAAAGGAGTGGCCTTCTGTAGATTGCTGTCTCTTGGTGCTGCTCTCTCTCTCACTCTCTCTATCTCTCTCTCTCTCTCTCTTTCAGTGACGGCCTGGGAGTGACAATAGAATAAGTAGGATAAGGCGGGTCAGTACTGCTGAGAGAGAGAGAGACTACAGACAGAGAGAGAAACGGAGGGAGAGAGAAAGAGAGCTTGATCGCCATTCAGGTATGTGCTGTATAAACTCTGTAAGGGGGTGGGGAGACTTGGGCTGTAGAGGTTTATCAGAGCACTGAACTGCTTCTAAAGTTCAATCCCTTCATTCCCTGACAACACATTGAAAACAACATGAAACCTACAAACTGTGACACTCCATTCACGCGGGCTTGTGAAGGAGCCAGTCTGTGTGTTACTGGTGTGTGGGAGATTGTCTGAGAGTGACCACATGTGTGTTTACTTAAAACTGCCCTGAATCAAACTAACCATGTCCATTGTATAGTATGCCTTCAAAAGTTTTAAATACATGACAATCTGCTTAACAGATGACAAATCTCTGGCAACTCTGTTCAAATCTGTTGATTTGAAGGCTTGTGATATTCTGTCATGGTTACAGTGGCTGTCTCAATTAGCTGTCTTAAGGTGTGTCCAAGTACCATGGAGATTGACAGTTGTCCTAACTCTGTGGAAAAAGTCAAGATAGTTCTTAGCTGACCGTACCCCACCTTAATTACCTCTCCAATGTACGCCCTGTGATACAAGGTTGTGTTATGTGACAAACTGATTAGACAGGTTAGACTCTGAGTACAACAAAAGCAAAAGGTTGTGACACACTAACAACTTGAAACAGTGTGTATGCAAGTAATACCAATCACACTACACATTTAATATAGACTAGTAATACCCATCACACTACATGTTTAGTATAGACTAGTAATACCCATCACACTACACATTTAGTATAGAGCAGTAATACCAATCACACATCACATTTAATATAGACTAATAATACCCATAACACTACATGTTTAGTATAGACTAGTAATACACATCACACTACATGTTTAGTATAGACTAATAATACCCGTCACACTACACATTTAGTATAGAGCAGTAATACCAATCACACATCACATTTAATATAGACTAGTAATACCCATAACACTACATGTTTAGTATAGACTAATAATACCCATCACACTACACATTTAGTATTGAGCAGTAATACCAATCACACAACACGTTTAGTATAGACTAGTAATAGTCATCACACTACACATTTAGTATAGAGCAGTAATACCAATCACACTACACATTTAGTATAGACTAGTAACACCCCACTAATGTAACAAGCAAAACCCTACAATTTCCATTCACCTTCACTCTGATGTAAGTGCAATGTGACAATAAAACTGACAAGAGTTTTTCTAGGTTTAGTAGAGACTGACTGATGTGTTTGCCATTCGCATAATAATCATATCTGCAGCTCCCTACTGGGCGTGTTTATGGTCACATGGGTAGGTGTGTCATCATAACAGGAAGCAGAGAGCGTCCGTGGGTGACCCGTAGGCATGCCTGTGCACATGTTTTCTGGTTCTCGTGAATGTTAAAAATGTCGATCATTAGCTGGTTATCTGTACAAACATTACACCACTTTTCTGACCCCACAGACCATTACACAGTAGTGTAAACTAAAAAGGTTTTTTGTTTCTACTAAAGAAGTGCCTTCTACAGACAATCATGAGTTATTGCTTGTGTTGAGTATTTCATCTGAATATGCTATGTAAATGCCTTATATTTGTTATATAGAAATGGGGACTTTGGTTTGGGTATTATCAAATAAGACCATACTTTCTAAAATATACAGACATTTTGGTTCGGTTCATGCATTTTTTAAATATTTGTAGCGTTCTCTGCAATGATGCAGAGAATAGGGCTCAGTGTCCTAATATAGCCATACTGCAAACGCTGGGTTCATGTGGTCCAGTGAGGTCAGTTTAACGAGCCCAACGTAGCTGGGGTCATAAGTCAGAAGAGTTTCACTCACCATCAGCTTTAACAAAGCAAACTAACCCACTGAGGTGCTGATCTCACCCTCACAGCTGGTGGCACTGTAATTGTATATACAATGTCTCAGAATTCTTGTGGACATTTTTTAATTCAGCGTTCCAGTCTAGAGTTTTATTCTATTGTAAAATTATTTTTTTTCTGTTGGATCAGATAGGTCTGGTTGTATTTTAAATTTATTTTGTTTCTTTGTTTTAAGCTAACATGACATCTGCCGCCCCTCAGAAGAGGATGGTGTCCTCTGTCTTCATCACTCTGGCCTCTCCGTACCGAGCTACCGTCACCCCTACACCCCAGATCCCCACACCAACGCCCCAAATCCTTGGCACCCCAAGCCGAGACACACAGCACACCACAGTACCACTCAGTCCCACTGGAGCACACCGAAGACCTTCAGCTTCCTCCATCGCCACTCAGGAAGGGGTGCGAGGTGGCTCCTCTGTCCCTGCCAGCCCTGTCCGAGCCCAGGCCCGACCCAGCCCACGCTCCCCTGCCCCAGAAACCCAGACCACGTTCAGTGCCAACGGCACTCCCCTCTCTGCTCCATCCAGACTGGGGAAAACAGACCAGTATAAGCAAGACAGCTCCAAGGGTAAAGAACACCATCTCTACAAAGTCAAACAGCACTTCTGCATCTCACTGAGAGGGCTGAAGCGTGAATGCTCTTATTGGTTATGAGCGGAGGACACCACTCATAAAATAAATAAATATTTAAGTAAATTTTTATGTAATTTTTTTTCTTATTTGTACATTGAATGTTTGTCAGCTTTACCACTGGTGTTGCTATTGACTAGGTTTTAATATACTTGTATTACAAATATCCTGGATTAGCAGTACTTTCAGTACACATGTATTGACCATGTCCTGGACCAGGACTGTGTTGTTTACACATGTATTGTTTGTCCCAGACTCCTTCCCTTCTCCACCTCCCTCTAAGTCCCTGCTCTCTGAGGTGTCTGATGTCCCAGCTGCTCCTCCACCCCCACCTCCTTTTGTTATGTCCTCTCCCATATGTCCTCCAGCTGACCCCGGACAGAGACCATCACCTTCCACAGGCGAGGTGAGACACACAAAGACCTCCTCTGTATTCAATTCATATGTATCAACAGCAGAATGTACTATATATCATGAAGAATTCAGCTTGCGGATGGTAGGATATTTATGTTAAAACATACATTATGTGTTCTGAGATTATTTGGAGGTGCTATATGAGAGTCACTGACTAAAACACATGATACCTGGAGATCTTAACCTGCATTTTCATTTTCCACCACCTAATTCTGTCCAGGTTTGTCACAATATTAGCTCTTTTAGCTATGCTATGGTGGTTTCCTCAGTACAGTGTAACTATGGATCAAATTACATTTGTTAATTGAATGAGTACCAGATTAAACTACTTCACTAAAAATGACTCTCCATTTTTAATCTGTTAAATGTTTGCTAATACAGCAATTTTCAGTAGAAATTTAAATTCACTTTACAGAAGAACATATCTAATAAACTAAAATGGAAATCCATCAGAATGTATAGCTGTATGTGTTATCCTATTGCACTTTCTACAGTTCGTGGACACACACACATATATGAAGCTAAGCAACAATAGCCTATGTGCTAGTGTTAACTCCAATATGAATAAGAGGACAAACACTAATGTATCACAGTCCGACCACTAACATGTCTCCGTATCTTCCTCATCAGGACAAACTACCACAGTTATGAGTTATCTTGTGAGTTGTGTACAGAAAGTAGTTAGCATAGCAGCAGGCTAGCTCATTCGCTATGCTAATTCTTTGGTGATTCAGCCTCAGTGTAGGGTCACTCTTTTTAGTTCCAACAGACTTTTGGGCATTTGTGAACTTGCTAGCCAAGACAGCCCACTATTTGTATAACTGTACCTATAGTATAGTATAGTACTGTACCTATAGTATAGTACTGGGGCTATAGCTAATTTGGTATTAATATAGATGTTTAAGCTATAATTTCAGTCCTGGAGAGCACACCAGATTTAACACAATGGGTACTTAACAGAATTGACAGAGATGTTTCCACTTAAGAAAGGAATGAGATTTTTCCGTTAATCATAATCTTACATTCAAAATCAACACACTCACACTTACACTTCACCAATTGAAATAAAACAAATGGGTTCAACTGAAGTTTAAATAGTTTCACTTTAAATACTTTTATGTTTAAGACTAACACTTGAGAATCAAGGTTTTTCTGAACCATACCTAACCTTCCTTTGATTTTATATGAAAGCAGGTCTCTGTGGCTGGGAGGCATACTGTGGAGAAACTGCCCCCTGCTGGTAGGAGGAAGCATGAAACATCAACAGGATTTCTGGACAGCAGCGAAGAGGAGATCAAACCAGGTCATACAACACAGAGACACTCTCAGATCTGTGTGACCACTATGATTTAGTCTAGTTTAGTATTTCATTTGTGTGTGTCTGTGTGTGTGTGTGTGTCTCAGATGTGTGTGGATTCTGTCGTAAGTCTGTCTCCCTCACAGAGCCAGCTATCGAGGCCTTAAACAGGACATACCATAGCGGCTGTTTCCAGTGTCGGCAGTGCCACACCCCCCTTGCTGGCAAAATGTACTACAACAAGGCTGGGATTCCTCTGTGTGAGGACTGCTACCAGGTCATAGTTCCTGTTTGGGCTTGCTTACGCTTCCATACAAATGCCTTTGACCTGGCCACAGGAACACTTTTAGGATTAACACTGGATTAATGCTGATAATTCACTGTGTATTTGGTGTAATAATCTGGTCTAACATACATACAAAATATTTATCTGACAAATCTTACTTTCTAAAATTGATATATCATGCTCAAAATATGATATAAATATAAATATTGTTTTAGATTGCCCACATAATTTTTCAAAATGAGAGAAATTTTCTCTTTGGGTTTGTTTCTATAGAGCATTACAGGTGAATGTTCATTCACAATATATTCACATCACGTCACTGCCGCTGTTTTCTCATAGGCCAGTCTGGAGCCCTGCTGGGCATGTGGCGAGGTCATCGTGGATTATGTGATCCGTGCACTTGAGCGAGCCTATCATCCGCCCTGCTTCGTCTGCACAACCTGCAGGCAACCAATTGGAGAGCAGAGGTTCGCCCAAGGCGAGGTGGGAGAGGTCTACTGCCTGCAGGACTACTACAGGTAACAAACAAACATTGAAATCTAGGTGATGTAACTATAAATATTTAGTGGTGGTATCCATGCAGCCGTTGTTACATTGTTTGAATCCAGTCTTCAAAAAATGTGGGGCTCAAATAAGTGTTTGGGTCAAATAGTGATACTCAAGTTGTTGGCTGAAACAATATCTGAGTAATGTGTTGTTTGTACTGCTGTATCCTGTGGGCTTTAGGAAATATGCCCCTCAGTGCAGCATCTGTGGAGAACTGATAATCCCACGAGAGGATGGCACAGACAGCTACACCGTAGAGTGTCTCGGTCGCTCCTTCCATGAAGACTGCTACCGCTGTGAGGTACGCTGGCGTCTGGCCACCGTCTGTGCAGCTCAGCTGTGTGCAAATGACCCTTCCCTCCTCTTTTATGTTCATGTATATGTGTGTGTAGTAACTGTGCATAGTAACTATGTGTAGTAACTGTGTGTAGTAAGCGTTTTTGTGTACTTGGTGTGTGCTCACTTAGTATGAGTGTATGTCTGGTGGAGATACAAGCACAGCCAGTTTTATACTAAAGAGTAGAAACTGAAATGTCTAAATTATATTGCATTCAATTTATATAATTTATACCTCACAAACATTATGCATTTGACATATTGAATCGAGTTCCGTCTCTACAGGTGTGTGGGATGCTTCTGTCTCCTGAGCCGAATGAGCATGGCTGCCACCCACTAGAGGGGCAGATACTGTGCAAACCGTGCCACCTGTCTCTGATCCAGACCGTCCAGCACTGAGGCTGCATGCCCAGGGCTTCACCCCAGATCCTGCACATGAAGAGTATGCGAATCACCCATCGTCAGTGGAGAGGGGTGGAGACAATTTAAGGCTGCATCTTTGTTCATGTGCTATAGAAATGACTGTGGAAAAAAAGAAAGGTCATGAAATTACATTGATTACATATATGTAAATGTCATTACCAGTGAGCAGTCATGTATTCACTGGAAAATGAAAAACGATTTCAATAAAAAAATGGATTCTCATCACAGCTTCGGTGGGGGCTTTGAAAAATGCAAGACGTATATTGGCTCAGAACTACAGCGCCATCTCATGGACAAAAACGACGCAAGGCTGGTTCACTTTATCTGGGATGAAGATTGCATATGCTGCAGATGTGAAACCGTTGCTGGGAGAACATTGTATGTCTTCCCAATGAATCGATAGTTAAAAATCCTTAATGCGACCATATGTTTTATTTTTCTAATTTCTTAATTTCATTTCACTGCATTTATTAATGATGTAGCATCATGTGTATCAAACATATCTGTTGTAATCTGATATTTTGCACTCTTGTGTAATATGCACCAAAATATAATTCACCAAAGATATTTATTCACTTCCATAATTTTCCTATGATTTATTTCATATAATAGCCTGTAGCACACGAAAATCGCCATCGTATCGGTTGATGTAACAAAATAAACTGTGTCATATATCTGCCATGCTATATGTTATTTCAGATTTGTGGTTTAATAATGTTTCTCGGATATAATCTGACCACAGAATTCTTACTAGCAAATGAGATCTTTCTTGCCCGTTTATATAAAACAACGTTTCCTGGGATGTCGCAGTCGTGTAATATTGGGAGCGCGCAGTCACGAGAAGTTGAGTTGGAGATGCGCTGTAACCGTCATCGACGAACGCTCTGCGCGTACCCGTGGGGTTCACACGCCTGCGTTCAGACGCGCCAGTCAGACGCTTTTTCACACGATCTCACGGCGTTCATTTTGGAAGGCGGATTTCCCCGACGGTCAGAGATTAAAATACGTGAAAGAGCATATGTGTATGAACGGGAAAGAGGATACGCAGGATGGTTCGGGAAACCAGACACCTTTGGGTGGGAAATTTACCCGAACATGTTCGAGAAGAAAAAATTGTTGAACATTTTAAACGGTGAGTTATACAAGAGGGTTTTGCTTTCGGAAAACAGCGCGCGCTATGTTGTATGCAGATGGATAGCTGGCTAACATGCTAACATGTTAGCGTCATGGACACGGCCTGCGCCTCGTCTCGGACAAGAGCAGCTTTAAACCGCGTTGAAAAACAACTCACCCGCCCATGATCTACACTATACCGTGGCGCGTTAATTCAGATCTCGAACATATTTTTAAGTACACTTAACGCGCAGAATTTTGACGAGGCGACTTGTGTATGTTTATTCTTTAAGATATTTAAGATGGCTAACGTTATCTAGCTAGCTAAACATCTTGTGGTTGTAACTAGTCAATTAGCTAGCTTGCTACCTCGTTGGCTAGCTAGCTAATTTCACATCGATTTGTGCTTATTTTTATCCGTATTTCTTGAACCAGTATGTGACTTACGCGGTTACTGTATAATCGATAAGTAACACGGAATGTCAAAAATGAACCTTTGTTGCCGACGAACGTTGTTTTTGGTATGTTTGACTGGGTAGCTAGCTAGTGTAGCTAACACTGGGTTAAACCGTCGTATCTCTTCCTGAACGGATTCGTTCAGGTCGCCCGCTGCTCAGCTCTCCGTCCAAGAACGGAGCCATTGTTTTACTGTTAGCTCGCTAACTCAAACCGGGTAGTTTCTTTAATGTGACCATGTATATACAATGCAGTCTAGCTATAAATCTCTTGCTGCACTTATAATCAAATAATTGTTCGTAGCCTCGTAAAGAAACTATGCCATTTTGAATCATGCCGTCCACCATCAACTTTGAATCCTTTTAGCATTGAAAAGTTACTGTAAGTAGCTACGTACAGTTCCTCACAGATGTGAGATTTGAAGTGTCAACAAAGGTTCTTTAACCCGATGATACAACTGGATACGTTTTTTTTTTTTTTTATATATATATATATATATATATATATATATATATTTAAGGGTAAACATATCGGTGCCTAGGTAGAATAAGGAAGAACTACTTAGCGATAGTAGTATAGAGTCATACCGGCCCCTTGTGGTTTTATCGAATGGAAATGGGTTACAATAATTTTTTAAACGGCTGATCATTTTTTTAAACTGCAGTACGTTGAATAAATCAAATTGGCCAAACAGTACTGCAAGTAATTTTGGACTGCTCCAGTGCCTCATAGTAGAATCCCCCTCCCCCACTGACGTCTTAAAATAGATACTATATCCATTAGTTTTGTTGTTTGTGCTTGTACATAGTAATTTGTATTTCTTTGTGTATGTGATCTCACAGTTTTTCCTTTGTCTTTTCTAGGTATGGGCGAGTGGAGAGTGTTAAAGTCCTCCGCAAGCGGGGTTCCGAAGGTGGCGTGGCAGCCTTTGTGGATTTTGTTGACATCAAAAGTGCTCAGAAGGCCCATAATGCAGTCAACAAAATGGGGGACAGAGACCTTCGCACTGATTACAATGAACCTGGCTCAGTCCCTAGTGCTGTGCGGGGACTGGACGACAACCCCCCTTCTAGCAGTCATGGGAGGGAAGTTGCGGGTTTCTCAAGGGGTGCTGTGGGGCCCGTGTACGGACCCCCGGTGTCTCTCCACACCAGAGAGGGACGCTATGAGCGCAGATTAGACGGGTAAGTGGATGCAGTCTCCCTCTGAACTGCAGGGGGACTATCGTGTCAAATTAAAACATTTCCCCACTATCAAAGGGTTTATGGTTTTTGGGTTAATCAAAAGAGAATGAACAAAGGCCATTGCATTTTGATAAGACCATAATCTAGGGATTCACTCTTCATTCTCTGAGGCCCGACTCCGCTCATGGAATTATTTGTCCATATCTATTTATCATTTTAAGAATGTGTGGATATAAGGTGTGTGTTCAATAATTGGGATTACTGTGTGAGCCATATCCTTCCTCCGAGCTGGATATTACCCCTGTGGAAAATATCCTGGTGAGTTTGGATATTATGATCGTGGGAACGTATCTGGTGAGTTGGATATTAGGCGTTCCCCTTCCCCCGAAAGTGTCGGATTTTACCTGTACTTCCTTGGATCACCTGTCTGGAAGTATTTACCATGCCATTGATGGATTAAGTACGTACATGATGTGTTTTGTTTTTGTTTTGGGTTTTTGTGTTTGTTTTTTACTTTTTTTACATGAAGGTAGTTTCATTCAAATCTACTCAAGAATCAGATTTTTTTTCATGCTCAATTTGTTTTCCATCTTCCATCTGGTCATTGTGCTAACTCTTGTCAGTCATGGTGCTGTGCCAACCCTGGATGTGTACACCACCAATGGATTAGGACAAGTCTAAAGATTCTATTTTAAAGAGGGCATTGGATTTAAGAAATGTCATCTCTGTTGCGTAAAAGGTGAGGTTGATGTTCCAGGGTCCATATGGAGTATTTGCAGTCAGGGCTTCCTCGTTTCCCGTCATTTTCCACTGCTAGTCACATTCAGGGCGGAACTAAACATGAATACAATTAAAGGAAAACGATGGACAATTTTGGAGCATATACCAAATATCAAGTCAAAGCTTGAAGACCAGAAGACCTATCAGTTGGATAGATGAAGAAACATTTCTCTCTCAAAACATGGATCTAACCCTGTTTTTGGATGTATAAGCGCAAGTTGAGTTCAAGTCAATTGCTGGATTACCAAGTCTTAATGTGGATGTACCTGTCAGTCACATCAGATGATTCGAACGGGGTTTAAAGTGGACATTAGAAGCGCTGGTACCTACAAGGTTATGGAAGGTATTTTAAAAAATCTGAGGATTTCTATGTACTGGTTTAAAGTAAAGGAATATCCCAAAGTCTGACTAATTCATAACATTCTATGGAAGTAACTATCACAGACTGGGATTACTTTTTTTTAGCTAAAGAAGTGCTGTTTTTACTTGTTTAAGAAGCTGAAGTTATTTTACTCCACTGTAGCCTGCCCTGAAACTGATATTGGGATTACTCCACTGTTCAGCAGTACAGGGAACATGGATATATTTTGCTTTTTCAGACTCCAACCTCTGAAAGGATTTTTCTCCCTAATCCTGTCAGGTGGCCCTGTTGAGGAAAATAATTTTTTAAAAACAATAGTGTTAGGGACATTTCTGCCAATTTTCAAGAACTTAGTCATCCTGGTAGATTTTCTGTGAATTTCAACCGTTTTTGGATATTCTCTTGACCATCTCGTTCGTCCTGGTGGAGGATACTTTTATTTTGACAATTTACCCAATTTTTCAGTCAACCTTTTTGACCTCGGTATTTTTGGCTCACACATTTGCCCTCCTATATTGTATTTGGGATATGTAGGTTCATTTACCCCTCCGAAAAGGTTGGTATTGCCCTGCCTTGTGTATCTTTTGCGCTTTCTTTATCTAACCCAGATATGCACCTTGTCTCTCTTCTCCTTTTTCCACTAACTTTAGAGCTTGTAGAAAAAAATCTCTTTGGACAGAAAGACCAGACAGATTCTTTCTGAGCCACAAGTTTGTCTTATTAACCCCTCCCTCCCTCCCTTTTGTGTGTTCGTTTCTGTCCGCTTCCTGCTTTTGCCCTCTTCAGTGTCAGTTCTTGCTCTTCCAAGATGCTCTGCCTGTTCTTCAGCCTTTCCTCTAGCTTTGTTTTAGGTAATAACAGCAATTTAGTATTTTGGAGAACATGAACTACCAAAGGAACAAATAACAGACTTTTACAAGGACAAAGAGTAAATCTAAAACTTTAGAACTGAAGAGGTGCTAGTAGACCTAGAGTTCACCTACCCAGACTTTTCATTATTTGATATTATTAATATGGATAAAGAGGACACAACCTCTGACCAAACAATGTCAGTATTTTAGTATTTGAATCTGCAAAATTACACAGTACTTTAACAAAGTCCTCAATTTCATGCATTCAAATAAAAAATCTAAAATTTGCAATTGGAGAATCATATGTCAAATTCACTAAACCTTTTTTCCATAAACAAAACACAGAACAGATGGAAAGTGCTTGAATATCATGTTCCCCAAACATAACGGCACAACCCCTTGATTTTAATTTATAAAGAAGTCAAACAGAAAATAGTAATGAATTATGGATGCATGTGATATTTGTGCATTCTGTATAACATGGAAACATGTTCAAATTAATTTAAAGAAAAGAATGTTGGGCCAAATTGGGCTGTTTGTTTGAGATGTTCTGTCAGACCTTTCTGGTAGGTACAGTAGTATGAGCCATTTTGTACAGTACAAGCAACTTTTCAGGGACAGATTGTGGATTTGAATCTTGGCGAATTAGTTTATTGCATCTTTTCCTTAAACACAGAAGATAGCTTTATTAGCTTGACATTAAGAGTGGGTGGTATAGCAGGAGATTCCCAACAATTGCACATATGTTGTGTTCTGTTTTTTCTGAATGATCTAACATGCCCTTGCATCTTTGTGTATGGTGGCAACATATTTTTAAAATGGTAGACCCATTACATCTACTTGAGGTGCTTAGGGATGCAATTTGTTAGTTTTCAACTGCTGAGGTACCAGCTCAACAAAAATAACGTACGAGCTTATTTATGACCTTAACATTGATTTGGAAAAGTAATGAAATCTGGACTTCTTTCAGGGTTGCGCAAACACTATAGTTGCATTTCGATTAAAATGTATGATTAAAATGCTGTGTTAAGTGTTTATTAAAGCCCATTTTTGAGTGGATTTAAATCCATTTGGGCTTTAGGTGGGGGGTGGATTGTGGGAGGAAATACTCTGATCCATGCATTACAAGAATGCAGTTCATGAATGAATGTTGTAAGTGTACATGACTTGGTTGATAGTTTTTAGTTGATTTTTGAATATTTGTTTCTTCTCCTTTCCCATCTCTTCCTGTCACTCTTGCAGCAGCTCAGACAGTCGGGATCGAGCGTACGAGCACAGTCCTTACGGACACCATGAACGTGGTGGCACTTTTGATAGGCCGCGGCACTACAACACGGACTATTACCGTGACCGCACCATGTTTGCCTCTGGGGTCAGCTCCAGCCCAGCAGTTAGTGCAATTAGTGGAGGATTTGATACCCCAGAATCTCATTTTGAGCCCCGAATCCGCGATCCCTTCACCTTGTCCACCTCTGCACGTCGGGACCCCTACCGTGACGACAGGGGCCGGCGCGTCGATCGGACCTACCACCATCGCCGCAGCAGGTCCTCCCACTCTTCGCAGTCACGGCACCCCTCCCCCCAAAGGGCCACCGCGCAGACTCCCAAAACTCCTCACTCCCCCAAAAGAGCGCCTGTATCTCCAGGCAGAGGCCCCCGCTCGCGGTCCCGGAGCCGATCATCCAGCTCTGATTCGGTCAGCAGCACCAGCAGTACTGGTAGTGGCAGGTAGAGTGACAGTTTTGAGTAACTATTTGTAATTGAAGGAACAATTTAGATGCACTGGAACAAACAGCAGCCTGTCCGTGTTTGACATTGGCTCAGCTGTTTTCATTAATGGATTGTACCTATATTGAACATTTGACAAATTTATGTGTAACTGTCAGCACATAAGTGTGAAATGTGCTGATTGTCATGGATAACTGCCCACTGAAAATGAATAGATACTGATTTATATAACATGACTTGCATGAAAGGTTTTAATTATTTTAATGTAATGTGATTTAATAATTTCTCATGGAATAGAAGTTTGAACTCCTATCCAGACATTAGGGCTACACAATATCAGAAAAACATTGTAGTATACTTTGTACATCACTGTTAATGTGACCTCGTTAAAGATTGTTAATTGTATTTTTTGATTGGTTTGTGGATTGTGTAATTGCTTTGTTTTATCAGTATGCTCAAGTAGAATGTAGAATTGGTGTGTGTATATGTATATATATGCATATGCTTTTGTTGGACAGCTCAATTACATAGGGCAGCCTCTTCTCCCGTACTGTGCGCCATTGTTTTTTTGGACATTTCGCTGATGATGTTTGTCTATGTTGATCTACTGTACTCAAAAGGATGAAGTGCATGTCTTTGTTCTAAAGAGGTTCCTTTCTCTGTCTATCCTCTGGCAGCAGTGACTCCAACAGCAGTTCTAGTGAGGGGTCTCGACCACGCTCAGTTCAGTCTGCAGCCACACATGCCCCTCCAGCTCCTCCTCCATTATCTTTGGATTGTGATGAGCCACGAAGAAGCTTTGGCATTAGGGTCCAGAACCTTCCTGTGCGATCCACAGGTTTGTTGCAAAATTGTGTCCTGTACACTGGGGTGGTGGTGTGTATATGGTTAAACATTTTATTGTCTTGATTTGTTTATGTACTTTGTAGACTATTTCTGTCTTGTGTGCCCATTTGTGTTCCCAGACACAAGTTTAAAGGATGGACTTTTCCATGAGTTTAAGAAATATGGAAAGGTGACATCTGTGCAGATACATGGAGCATCAGAAGAACGGTATGGCTTAGTCTTCTTCAGACAGCAAGAAGACCAGGAGAAAGCTCTTAGCGTGTCCAAAGGAAAGCTCTTCTTTGGTATGCTGATTGAGGTGACTGCCTGGAATGGCCCTGGTATGTATTATTCAGGCTCTCCAGCAACTGCAAGCATGTATAGTTTGTGCTGTTTGGATGTTTTAACCATATCTGTTCACTGACAGAAACGGAAAGTGAGAATGAATTTCGTCCGTTGGATGGGAGGATAGATGAGTTCCACCCGAAGGCTACTCGGACACTGTTCATAGGAAATCTGGAGAAGACAACCAACTATCAGCAACTACTTGATGTATTTCAGCGCTTTGGCGAGATAGTGGTAAATGTTTTAACTTTGTTTTCCTTGTTTTGGCTTTATTGTATTTAAGTAAATTGTGTTCATTTTCTAAAGTTCTGTTTTATTTTTAGGATATTGACATTAAGAGGGTTAATGGTGTTCCTCAATATGCCTTTGTGCAATACTCTGATATTGCCAGTGTGTGTAAAGCCATCAAGAAAATGGATGGGGAGTACTTGGGCACCAACAGACTCAAGGTATTTGTCTACCTTATGGCATCAGGGTGGTTGTAAAGTAATGTACATAGAACTAAGCTGTTCACTATCCTTGGACCAAGCTGAGTTAGACACATCTCCCCACTTGAACTGTGGTTTGACAGAGGAAACTTGGCTGGTCCTTGCTTGTGGATGGGAGAATCCTGGATAAAATAGCTTTCATAAGTAATTGCACAATAAAAGTTTTAAAACAAACTATTTTGGCAACTTTGGCAAAATTTTGAAGTGTCTCTTCCATTTCAGCTTGGTTTTGGCAAGAGTATGCCTACAACTTGTGTGTGGTTAGATGGTCTGTCATCTAACATCACAGAGCAGTATCTCACACGACACTTCTGTCGCTATGGACATGTGGTCAAGGTAAGTAATCCACGTAACGTATATGTTACGTTTGGTTTTAGAATTGCACTGGCTTTAATCCTATTAACTAATCAATTATTTGTTTATCTTATAGGTTGTATTTGACAGAATAAAAGGGATGGCTCTTATTTTGTACAACAACACTGATTTTGCACAAGCTGCTGTAAGAGAGACCAAAGGATGGAAGATTGGTGGCAATAAAGTTAAGGTAAAGGCAGCTTCCTTTTGTTACTTCTAACAGACTAATGACCTTTATAGCTGTGTCTGTTGCTTTATGTGTGTTCTACTACTTTGCAGGTTGATTTTGCCAGTCAGGAGAGCCAAATGGCGTTCTATCGCTCTATGCAGGCATCAGGACAAGATATCCGTGACTTTTATGAAATTCCCTCAGACAGAAGGTAAGCCTATTGGAAAGCCAGCAAACACAGATATGTATTATGTATTCTTTTGATGTAGGATCAGGCAGTGCAACTGCTCATGTTAACTGTTGGCTTTTTCTTGCTACCTTATCAGAGATGATCGAAGGCCTCCATATCATGACTTCTCAGCTGAAAGAGCATACTACGAAAATGTTCGGACACCAGGAATTTATGCAGAGGATCCCCGGAGAGACTATGCTGCCCGCAGCCGTGAACGTTATACAGAATTAGACCACTACCAAGGTGATCACTATGACCCACGATATCATGAAGATCCTCGTGAATACAGAGATTACCGGGACCCCTTTGAGCAGGATATCAGAAAGTATAGTTACATTCAGCGGGAACGGGAGCGAGAACGTGAACGATTTGAGGCCGATCGTGGCAGATGGAGCCCATCCCATCAGCGTCGTCCCATAACCCCTTCAGTCTCCCCTTCACCATCCGACCGTGTCTCAAGAGAAGCGGAGCGGCGTGTTTATAGGCATTCTTCTGAGAGAAGTGGTAGCTGCAGTTCCTTATCACCACCACCTCAGTTTGAAAAGCCGGAAAAGTCTCCAGTGGACTATAAGACCGAGAGCATTGAGAGAGAAATGGAGCAAGCAGAGGCAGATCGTGTAACTGGGACTGAGAAGAACAAGCGTGGCAGGCGCAAGGATAAAGACCGAGAGAAGGGAGAGAAGTTAAAGTCGCGAAGGGGGAAGGTGCAGTCCCCTAGCATACCTCTTTCTGAAGCTGACAGGGAACCCAGTCTGGATTCAAATTCTGGAAAGATAAAAGTTTCAGATGTTGATGGCTCAGAGAGGCAAAGACATAAAGTTGATAGTGAACCCTCACCATCTGATCCAGTGTGTCGCCTTGAGCCTCTAAAAGGGGAAAAACTTGATGCAGGAAAAGGTGAGCCAGTGGACCGGGATAGCAAAGGAAGATCAAAAAAGCACATAAAATCTGACCCTGGAAGTGAAGGGAAAGAGCCCCTTTTGGATTCTGATAGGCTTGCCGCAAGGAAAAGACGTTTTGGTGATCCTAGTAGCAAAGCCATAAGACAGAAAAGAGGCCGTCTTGAGGATGAACAGACTGCTGGGATTAGCCAAACTGCAGATTTTGGTACAAATTTAACTGTTGCAAAAGAGGCAGAAGGTGATACAAAAGTGGTAGAAAAAGAGGCACAGAAGAGGGAACATTCCAAGTTAAAATCTGAGAAGATAGCTTGTCTTTTGAATCAAAGGGAAGAGTTGGATCCCAGTGTGAAAGCTGAACCTCAGACTTCATCTCTGCACCAAGCAGACCATTCTGAGAGCAACACAGAGAATTTAGACTCAAAATCTCAACCTGGACCAAGCATACCTAGACGATTCTCCAGTGATGGAACCCCAGAAAAGGACAACAAAAGTAGGGATGAATATTTGGACATAGATCTTTCTCAAAGTTATCGCAAGCAAATGGAGCAGAACCGAAGGCTTCGGCAGCAGCTCCTAGAGCCCGACAAGCCAGGAAAACCAGAAACTCCACAGTGTGTGGACACAGAAGATTTTGAGCATCGTAGCTTGGTGCACGAAGTAGGAAAACCACCACAGGATGTCACTGATAATTCTCCACCAAGTAAAAGTAAGAAACAGGAGCAATATGACATGGATGTCAGTGCAAAGAGAGAGCGTGTGTACCGAATTTTCCGGTCAAAGAATGAAGACACGGAATGGAACAATACAAATTCTCCAAGATTTCAGCATGTCTCTCAGCAAGCTGAGGAAGAATATACAGACGTTCCACATCTAATCACTGTCAAGGAAGTAAAAGAACTACCTAAGTCTGAGGATAATGCTCTTCCAGATCCAGAGCTTGCAAGTAAAAGAGTACAGTCCTCACAGGTGTCTAAGCTAAGCACACCTCTACAGGATGAGCAGCAGAGGCGCTGGGAGAATCGTTTAAAACAAGATTTGTTACCTGACTTTTCAAGGAGCTCCGAGAAGAGGCGACTCAATCGGAAATATTTGGAATATGGACTGTGGCCTGATTTGGAACCCGGGGAGGTACGCTCAGATTCTGAGGAGGATAGAGAACACAAACCAAACTCTCCTGTTCCTTCAACCTCGGTATCTCTTCCAGAACGGCAACGTGGGGATAGATTATTAGAATCCAAGATAACAACTCCACTGGAGAGAAACAAGTTCTGTTCTTTTGCACTTGATCAGACAATCACTCCAGACACTAAAGCTTTACTAGAGCGTGCAAAATCTTTGTCCTTCTCAAGAGAAGACAGTTGGTCATTTCTGGATGGTGACACACATTTTCCTAATTTGAGAAGTAGAAAGGATACGGAAAAGGTTGAATCAACACCACGACCAACACCTTCTTGGTACATGAAAAAGAAGAAAATACGAAGCGAGTCTGAAGATAAATTAGATGACCGTAAAGAAGATCCTAAACCAGAAGAACAAGAGCGAAGAGAACTGTTTGCTTCTCGCTTTCTTCACAGTTCAATTTTTTGAACAAGACTCAAGGCGTCTTCAGCATTTGGAACGAAAACATGAAGACCCGCAATATGGTTTGGGCTATTCAACTGCCCAGCAAGGCCAAACGGAGCCTGATTCTGAACCAGTGGTTCTCTTCCATGATCGTTTTTTGGAGTTAACAAGGCTCCAGCAGCAGAAGGGGAAAGACCAGTCTCAGCAAGAGTCCAAGAAAGAGGAAAGCGTGGAAGAAAGAACAACTGATAAAACACAAGAGGAAGAAGAACAAGATCAGCACCATAGTACTGTTGAACCTAACACACAGCAAACTGAAATTAAACCCATCAGCCCTGTACAAGCCCCTCAGGCAAGCCCTCTCCAGACCCTTCATGTAAATCCTACACAAGAAACTCCGATTACACTGTCTGTCTTAACAGTTAAAGAAATGTCCCCGCAACTGGAGTCAAGTAATGTTGAAACTTCTCCCAGAGAACTTGCTCTTCCAATAAAAGAAGATGAAAAACAGCCTGAACAGCCCTTTGTTCCTCAGTCACACCTATTGGCTAATGAATCCTCAAATAGCCCAGCATGCCTGGAATCCAGTACATTAATTAATGATACAAAAGCAAGCCCTAGAATTGAATTGGATGTAACTCGTGATGGAGATGTTGAGCGTTTTTCAAGTAATGAGCCACTGACCACCGAAACACAAGTGAGTTATGAAGCAGAAGCAGAGCCACAGTCTGAACTCCCTGAACTACAGAACTCTTTGTCGCCTATGATTGTAGATGAAAGTGAAAGATTGGAGAAACCAGAGCCTGTGGCCATTGGAGCTGAAGCTCCACCCAAAGAGATCGATCCAAAATGTGCAGAGAGTTATGCAGTGGAGGAACCGATTTCTCCTCCTCCAAGGTCAAGAAATAAGAAGGTTAAAACTTCACCTACAACACCAGTAGCCCCCCTGAGCTCCCCAAACACACCAGATAAGCAAAGCACACGAAAAAGTGAGCGCATTGATAGAGAAAAACTTAAACGTTCATCTTCTCCAAGAGGAGAGTCTTCTAAAGCAATTTCAGATACCAAGTCAACTGGCAAATCTCCTATACATAGCCCTGATACAGAGCAAGGTATAGAACAAAATGTACTTCCTGTAAGGGCAAGACGTAGGAATGTACGTTCCGTTTATGCCACACCAGTTGAAGATGAATCTGCACCACAAACTGGCAAAGATGTCGAATCACCACGAGGTGCACGCAAGCGTGGTTTAGACAAAGATGGACAACAACCTGAACCAGACATCCTTACTGCACCAGCAACATCAAGACGGGGACGTCCACCTAAAAATCGCCGCCAAGGAGAGGATTTTTCAGCTGGGAAGAGTGAGCGGTCAAAAATTACTGAGATCAAAGAGGTGGATATCACTGAAATTGGAAACTCTGAAGCAGTCACTAAAGCAGGTAAAGGCAAACATACTCCCCATTTACAAAGAGCTAATCAAGGTGGTACCTCTGTATCAGGATTAGGGAAAAAGGGAGACAAAATAGATAAAATATCTGAGGCTTGCATTCAGAGGGTAGATTCGTCTGAGATGGACATGGACTCTCAGAACAGCACTATCCAGCATGATGATCGTTCTGTGGAAAACGAGTCAAAGGAGGAGCATAAATTGCAAAATTCAGAAACGAAGTCAGAGAAAGATATGGTAACTCCAATGGAAAGGGCCTCTGGAAGCCAAGAGAAAGTAACAAATCCTATTCACGAGCACTCATCTTTTGATAAAAGTGGAAGAGCAAAGCCAACTCGATTAAACCGCAATCCAAAACTACTGACAGAAGATAAATCTGTTTTCCTCAGAAATCTCAGAATCAGGCTTGATGTGACAGAAGTAAAGGCAATGTTGCAGACAGGAGAGGGTGATGCTGGACAGGATCATTCTAAAAAAAATATGCCAGGTACATCCCCCAAAGATCAGTTACTAGAACCTAGAGTTGAGAAAGAAGTTCTGGAGAATGAAGGAGATGTTAAAGAAGAGTCAGTAACGCCTCCCACCAAGGTCAAGGATCCCCATGAGGCGCTGTTATCTCGCCAGATGGAACTGGAGCAAGCTGTTGAGAACATTGCCAAGCTCACAGAAGACTCTACACCACTCCAATGTAAAAGCCCATCAGAGCCACAACCTCCTTTATCCCAACTTGTAGAGGAGCCTGAATGCGAACCAGAGGAACAAAAACCTGCAAATCCAGCTAGTGAAACTGAACTTGCTGCCGCTATTGATTCTATTACTTCTGAAGATATGTCTTGCAGCCTAACACAAGACCAAGGAATCAGCTCTGTCATGGACTCTGGTATTCAAACACTAGGTCCAGATGCAAAAGTTGCTGAAAGTAATAACTCTGCTACTGTCCGAGAGGACAATAATACAGGAATGCCAAGGAAAGGGGGTAAAAGCAGAGCAAAGGCCCAGAAGAGGTCCAAAGCTCAAAAGGCTGCTGTGAACAAAAAGGAAACAAACAAGGATATTCTGGACACAGAGAGACTTTCGGTTAAGTCACCAGAATGCATACCTGCAGAGTTACCAACTCCCACAGAGATTTCATCACCAGATACAGGCGCAGTGATCACTCCCTCCACTAAGCTGGATCAGGCTTCAACAGTGAATGTCTCTGATGCTCTTAAAATGACAGAGGTCCCTCTTAAAGAACAACCTGACCTGCCCAAACCATCTGGTCAAGCATCTAACAAAAGCCCAACATCTCTCAAGCCTCATCCTCATCCTTATGAGTGTACATCTCCCTCTCTTTCTCCCACAAGTATTTGCCTCAAGCCACAACAAAGTAGGCATCCAGTTTCCCCTACAGAGAGATCCAATCAAACTAAGGAGACTGCATTACTGTCCCCTTCAGTGACACCTACAGCTTCATTAGAAAACCCAACATCACACTCTGACTCTGTCCATGATACCAACACCAGTGATTTACGTAAAATTCTCACAAAGCCAAGAAATATTCCAAACCCAGATATTGGTGCTGCACCTGGCACCATGCATGCAAGGGAGAGTGAAACCAAGAGTACTCCACATGAACAGAGGCAGTCTTCTATTTCAGCCCAACCCATCGTTCGGACATCAGCATCCTTGCCTTCTCCAGAAAGAAAACAAGTCTTCAATGAGAAATCTGTGATTTCAGTCATTGCCTCCACTGCTACTTCTGTGATCAGCAGAGTGTGCAATCCTTCTGAGTCTGAGGATAAGCCAAGTATTCCGATGGGAAATCCATTTGTGGACAAGCAGCCTTCAAAACAGATGTACCAGCCCAGCATGGAGGAAAGTAGTACTTATCACTTACCACCAGTTGGAGAAGAAGGTGGAAATGCAGGTCGCTATATAGTGGAGAGCACATCCCTGAGTACAGGCCCTAGTGCAGGCCTCAGAGTAAACACCTCTGAAGGGGTTGTTGTGCTGAGTCACTCAGGACAGAAAATTGAGGGACCACATCGGATTAGTGCCAAGATCAGTCCGATCCCACCACCTAGTGCAGTAGACATGGAATCCCAGCAACTGGTGTCCATGCCCCAGATTAAGCAGGAACTTTACAGTGCCTCCCAGCCTGCTACTCCTAAGGGCTCCCTGCCTCCCTCTGACCACAGTCATTCCCTGAAGTCGCAGCCGGTCTCCTCCATTAAGCAAGAGTCTGTATTGGACAAATTGGACCCATATTCTCCACATCAAAGTGGAGTTGTTAAAAGACTACAGCAGACACCTGGTCCTTCACCAGTAATGGGGTTCCATCCAGAATATACAATGCTAATGAAGCATCCCAAGAAAGGTGAAGGAAATGAGCCTGTTAAAGTAGACACTGTGAAACCTGCATGGGTGTCAACTATTAGTCCTGCCATCAGCCCTCATCTTTCTTCTCAAGGTGGTAATCATGTTGGGTTTATATCCGGCACCGCTACAGAGAGAGCATCTTCACATATTCAGCCCAAGCAGGAACCACGTTCCCCACGAAAATCTGGACACCCCCCTTCGCCCTTTGCTAAAGTGTCTTCTCCTATTGGTTCCTCATCACCCAAAGGTGTTTCCATGGTCTTACCATCTGGTTTGCCCACCATGTCTCAGTATGTTCCCAGTGTTCATCACTCTGAGCAGTCAGTCATCATGCCTCCTCACAGTACACATAGTAATCTTGGAAGAATGTCACCTCACCGGGTGAGTCAGGCCATTCCAATCGGTCACCTTTCTCAGGGAGAAGTAAGAGTTAATACACCTCCACTGCCAATGATGAATTATGGTATCCACTCTGAGGGCCTTGCCTCCACATGGCCTTCTGGTCAGCAGCGTCCTACATCTCCACAGCCTGTGGGAAACCGAGAAATGGTCCTCAAAGTCAACCCGGCAAATTCCAGAGGTCATGAAGGAGGTGAGGAAGACGCCAGGCGTTTTCACCAAGCACTTGGAAGACCACCAACGACTCAACTGAAACCGGAGACCATACCAACAGGATACCGTGGGCCTCTTCACAGTGAACTGTCACTGGAACGATTTAACATGCCGAGAGATATGAGAATGCTCATGCATCACCAGCAGGGTGAGCGACCAGCTGCGGAGCTGCACCAGGGACACATTACAGAAGTTGTTCCTCCCACTTCGACCCCTACTAGCATAACAGCATCGTTGTCCCCACGAGCACATCTTATACCCAAGGGTGTGTCTGACAAGGACCCTTTAAAGCAGTCTGAACTGAAAAGGTCTACAACACCCCCTGGAAAAGATGGAATGATGGGAATTCTTGGTTCGGTGCCTGCCATGGCTTCACCTCAGCGGGTGCAGCTGATCCCTTCTGGTCCTGTGCCGTCCTTTTCTGAATATTCGAGCATGTATACAAACCTGCGAACGGTCCACTCTCAGTATCCTGACGGTTCACCTTTGGGTATTAGCCAACCACCTCGTAACATCACACCCTCACAGGCAAGTTATATTTACAGTGGCGCATTTAATTTTTGTATGTATGTGGGGCCTCAGTAATTGCTTTCCTTTAGAAGCAGTTTGCTTGCACAAGCTCAATTCAAAATGTCTTGTTTCTCTGTGTACTACGGTGTAGTTTTATTTAAATATGAGAATTGTATTAATGTGAGGTGTCTCTCCAATTAAGGGCGTTCAAGAATCAGATCACAGTCAGCCACAAGCTGAAGGGAACTTGGAGCATGTTGGACACCAACAAGTCAACATGGTACAGCTTCTGACTGTAAGTCATGTGCACAGAACATTTGGGGGAATTGGAGAACTATTCAAATTAGTCATGGGATGTCCATGAATATTAAAATCCTTTTTCATTGGTGGTTTTGTTTGTCTTTAACAGAAGTACCCAATTGTGTGGCAAGGCCTTTTGGCACTGAAGAATGACACAGCTGCTGTCCAACTACATTTTGTGTGTGGAAACAAGTCTCTCGGCCTGAGATCACTTCCCATGCCAGAAACTGGTGCTCTCCTGCGTATTGTCCAGAGAATGAGATTAGAGACGCCACAGCTTGAAGGAGTCGCTCGCAGAATGACTGTGAGTCAACAGCAGGAAATTCTTAGGCTGCATCAAACACAAACACATTTCTGTATTTGAACAGACTTGGATCTTTTAGATTTGCGTGTGTTCAGTAATTGATCATTGGCGAATGTTTGCAGTTGTAATTATTCAAGTGCATTTATAAATGGTGGTCTCCAATTTCGTAGATTAGATTATACCTATAATAGGATTTCTTGAAATCTGGTAGAGTGATGGATTTCAGCTCATTGAGCAGGTTTCTTAGCGCAGATGTGTGTGTACTCTGATTTCTTTCGGATTTCTTAGACTCCACATGAAAACCTACAAAAAGCTGACAAGTAGACAAAGCTCTACTGGAAACTGCAAACTGGAAACTGCCATTTTGAACAACAGTTATGACATGGCAACAATAAAATCACTTCTGGAGAAATAAGATTAATTGCATGCTAACAGAGATGGAGTTTGAATATTCATCTCCTAGATGGTGGGAACCAGAAATGACTGAACATTTTGAGCTTATGTCAAATGCCACTTCTGTGAGTTTATTGGTGGGCTGCAAAGCAGAAATCAGATTACTGCCAGACTAATGTAGACAGTGTTTTCCCATTACCCGATTTCTGAAGTGCATATAAACGTGATAATCGGATTTCTGATGCAATCTGCCTCCTTGTTATTGATTTATTGTGTGTATGGAAACACACTGATTGTATGTGTGAATTATAACATGTGTTTCATCCTCTGTGCTGGTTGGACTGCAGGGTGAGAGTGATTTCTGTCTGCTGCTGGCCATGCCGTGTGGCCGGGATCAGGACGACGTCGTGAGCCAGACACAAGCCCTCAAATCAGCCTTCATCAACTATTTGAAGGCCAAGCTTGCTGCAGGCATTATAAATGTACCCAATCCTGGATCCAATCAGGTGTGTCCTACCTCCCCAAAGATATGCTTTTGTGATCTGATGTTAATGAAAACATCTGGCTGACTAGTCTAAATCATGGCCATCATGTCTAATGCATTAAAAATTTTCCATGGAATAATTCAGTGTTTGCTCTTTGTTCCTCTAGCCTGCCTACGTGTTGCAGATTTTCCCACCGTGTGACTTCTCGCAGAGCCATCTGTCACGCCTCGCTCCAGACCTTCTGAGCCAGATCTCCAGCATCTCCCCTCACCTCATGATCGTCATCACATCCGTGTGATCCTGAAGTCCTTACACCAAGCTCTGTGCACCTCAACTTTCACATCAGTGGAGATGTGTGCATCTACAGCGCCAAGACCCTGATCTCTGGAGATATTAGTGTCGTTTGTTTGGAATCCTAACTTCTACATATCAGTCTTTGCCTCTAGTCCGTGTTTCTTCTGAAGGCCCTCTGTCTCTCCAAACAGGTCTGCCTGCAACACTACTCCAGATCATGTTCAAGTTCATTTCACCATTTCTCTGCTGTATTTGTATTTATTGGTGATTTTTTATTTTTACTCATGGAAATTCTTTGGGAAATCAGGATGTTTAAAGAATGGGGGTGGGGGGTGGGGAGAGCAAACGAGTGATGGAGTGGAGGCCTTTATTTCTTCCTCTGGTGATTTTTGGTTCTATTAATTTTTTAAAAGGTGGATCATATAAATCATTGTAACAGACTAATCAGTTTTTAAGTAATGCACATTGGTCAGTGCTCCTTATTGAGGAGAATAACATTGAGAATGTATGTTTCAGGGGATTACTCATCAGCCTCGCTGTGTCACTCACTTTGCTAATGCAGATTACAGTAGGCTCATCTGCTCACCGAGCAGCAGACAGAGCTGTGGAGTCTGGAGTCTTTGGATCGCAGGACTGTAAATATTTTAAATATTTAAAACCTTGGCAAGTTGGCTTAAACCCAGGAGAGTTGCCCTTTATTATTCTCAACCATGGAACTAATTACTGAAATCAAGGGAAGAGACGAGCGAAGAGCTACATGAAAAACGAACTTCAATTTGTGATGTAAATAAGCGAAGACTTGTGGGCTGGCAGCTCTTGCGAGGGTTTGTTGCGGGCACTTCAAATTTTCTTACTCAAATAAAAAAAAAGAAAACACATCCAGAAAACTTGAATATAACAGTCATGTGCTCTCTCATTTCACCGTCTGTGTTTATTGATCCTCCATGAGAAAATCATTTTGTGTGAAATAAATGTCTAACCAAACAAAAACATAAACAGTAATACCTTTGTTTTTTATTTAAACAAAGCAATTTTAAGTGTATTATAAAAGGATATCTTAAGGATTATAAAAAGATGTGACAACAGCACATTTGAGACTTGGCCTTATATGTATAATTTCTATTAACACAGCAAATTATTTTAATTCAACTATTCAAAACCTTTTTAACAGAATTGGTGAAATTCCAGAACATCACTGTGCACTGTTTTAATCGCAGAAAGGAATATCCAGACGTGAACATGTCAGTAACCTTAATTGGATAGTATTTGTAATTGAAAACTTGCACAGATGGAGAAATAGCCCATTCCCAGTCTAAAGAACAATGCAAAACAACCTTTTCTATTTATTTACTTATAAATTCCTATATCTGGATACATTTGAAATGTGAAATTAAGTTTTTCTCGCTTGCTTATACATTGTTATTCAATGTTGGCACAAATGCAGTAATTGTGTGCTGGGGTGTCTTGTTTGTCTTGTTATATTTGTGTGTTTCATTCTACCAAGCAACACTTTGCAAATCACCATACATGATACTGCACCCCTAAGCACAGATTCTATGATAACGCTCAAGCCATTTCTGGTCAGATTATGATGGAACCTGCATGTATCTGTCTACATCAGCTAAATTAGCCAAACACTGAATATCCAAGCAGGACTACTAGACTGAAACTTCACATTAACAAAGCTAACAAGAGGGTACAAACGGCATCAAATTACTTCTAAGCCACATTAGTTCAACACAAACCATATGAGAAGCAATTTTATGATGGCAAATTTATAAAGTTGCATTTCATGGTTTTAGTCAATGCAGTAATAAGGCTCTTCTGTAATGCTCTTCTGTTACTGAAACTGTATCATGTTTTATAAGATTGTTAGTAGTTTTCTCCAGAAGCTGCAGTCTTATTGGTCTTGACTGAATATTCCCCTCTTGCCTTTGCGAGGTCTATGAATAGTGTGTGTATCAGTGTGTGACTACTTCAGACAAATCAATACATCAGTAAACATTGACAAGAACACATCCTGTTCATCTAATCATCTATTCATGTAATCATCACATTTTATTAATGGACACAGCATATATGTTTTGCAAAATCTGAGAAAAACAGTCACAATTCTCACTTTCTTAGTGAAATGTGAGCAATAAGTTTAGTTGTAGAAATTCAAATGCCAACAGTGTCAGCCATTTTAAGGTGAATGTGGTTTTTCATTTAGCTCACAGTTCACGATTTGCAAAGTGGATTTTAGAGCAGAAATGCTGTTTCTTGAATGTTTGTTACCAACAGAAAATAACTCAGTTTAGTTGGCTCAAATGTCATACCAAACTGGAAAAAAACTGCTCGTTTCCCTGTGCCTGACCTCATGATGAGCACGAGGACCCACTTTCTTCAGTATTGGTATATGAGACATACTTCCTGACAGCCCTCTGTTTATACATGTGACTAACTCGGAATGTGACATTTATTGAAATGGATCAGATCTGTTTGACCCTGCCCTGAAAAAGTGCCATATTAGATCAACTTAAAAATAATAATAGAAGAAATAAAGGAAGTCTTAATGTTTATGAAACAATCATTTGGGCTTCCTGTCCAAATGTGCAATTCACTGGTGTGCCACTCACCAAGTTGACACCACTAATATGGTATGTAAATTGTCCTCAGAATAAATTATAATACACACAAAACATGGAGTGTTACCTAGTGACTAAAACAGACTGATAATACAAATGGGTGGGATGCCAAAATAAACTGAATGAAAAGGTGAACAATAGCGTGGTACAGATAAGGGCTGCTATGTTGGAGTTCTCCATTTATTTGGAGAGTTTGCAGTTCCTGTCTCCCCCTAGTGGACACAAAGCACAGCAGGCCTCGGGAACTTTAGTGTTTCAGATCCTTGCTTGGTCCGAATAGTGCCACCAGCTGCTCCTCGTAGGAAGTGATATTCCTCTTCATTATCTCTTTACAGGGACCCAACAAGCGCTCAAACGCCTGAATGTCGATCACTAATAGAGAAAATAAAGATTTTATTTAAACTGGCTTTTTAAGACACATTTCAACATTTCAAGAAGGAAAATCAGATGAAACCGAAGTGACTCTGGGCTGTGTGTGTATGGATTTCAGAGGAACTCAAGAGTCTTCAAGGTGCTCAGATCTCATATCCCATTGAGAGAGTGCTATATTTTTGGGATAAATATAGCTGAGAAAATGTTCCCATTAGACTTCTCAAACTTGATGAGATAAAGATATCTGCATGATTCCTGTTCTTGGGTGTTGTGAAGAATGTACTGTTGGAGTTTAAAAAGTGATCTGAATGTTTTGATAGATTAAAACCCAAACGTATCACAAGTACTCTCTTTCATTACCCATTTTTCTCACTTTGAAGACTGTTGGGAATGGACCTGTGGAGACTGTGTTTTCAGTGCACTTCTCTAAGCAGTAAGTATTTAGTCACCTAAAGAAGACTCCTCCTCACATAAATAAGACTCCTCCTCACCAAAAGATGACTCCTCGTCACATAAAGAAGACTCCTCATCACATAAAGAAGACTCCTCCTCACCTAAAGATGACTCCTCCTCACCTAAAGATGACTCCTCCTCACATAAAAAAGACTCCTCCTCACACAAAGAAGACTGCTCCTCACATAAATAAGACTCCTCACATAAAGAAGACTCCTCCTCACCTAAAGATGACTCCTCCTCACCTAATGATGACTCCTCCTCACCTAATGATGACTCCTCCTCACCTAGATGACTCCTCCTCACCTAAAGATGACTCCTCCTCACATAAAGAAGACTCCTCCTCACCTAATGATGACTCCTCCTCACATAAAGAAGACTCCTCCTCACCTAAAGATGACTCCTCCTCACATAAAGAAGACTCCTCCTCACCTAAAGATGACTCCTCCTCACATAAAGATGACTCCTCCTCACCTAAAGATGACTCCTCCTCACCTAAAGATGACTCCTCCTCACCTAAAGATGACTCCTCCTCACATAAAGAAGACTCCTCCTCATATAAAGATGACTACTCCTCACATAAAGATGACTACTCCTCACATAAAGAAGACTCCTCCTCATATAAAGAAGACTACTCCTCACCTAAACACTTGGTCTCTCCCACGGCATAGACAGACGCAGCTCTGGGTTTGTTAGTGACCAATGCCAGCTCTCCAAAATACTGCCCCCTGGTGGAGCGGGCTATCTCCACCTCCTCAGTGTCCGTCAGTTCACTCTGCCCAGCTTTAGTCTGGGCAGAAGAGAAAGAGAGACAAACCGTTACCATAGACACAGGCACACACAGGGAAAAATCTCTCCCACTCGGTGGATTTCACTCGCATTACACTTGCAAAGAAAACCAGCTGGGAATTAAAATGCTGAAGAAAACTTTAAGTTTCTTTAATCCCTTTAACTAAATGTGAAGACATCACACACACACACACACTAAGGGTTTACTTTGTTCTTGACCATGATCTTAACTTCTCCAGACTCCACGATGTAGAAGCAGTCTGCCTCATCACCCTGGCAACAAAAAAAAAAAACCTGTCCTGATGTCAGGAGGCCATACACTGATGCTTCCTGTTTAGATGAAGGCAGGAACAGGCTAAGAGCACTTAACATCCAGTGATCCAACCTGTTTAATGATCTGATCTCCATTTTGGAAGATTTTCACTCCTAGAACATCAACGATCTTCATCCGCTCAGACAGCTGAGGAACACAAACAGAGACAAACGTGACTGCAAAACGTTTTCCAGTTGAAGATCATACACCAGATGTCACATCAAAGAGGTCTGAAAGCAACAGGTGAAATCCACACTCGCATGTTTGCATGCATGTATACACACGTACGTGTGTGCACACCCACACACTTGATGTGGATAGAGTTAAAACCACACAAGCACCTTGAGAGATGTCAGGAGTGGCACAGACTCAATGAAGGCCTCATACATTTTCCTCTTCTTGGCATTATTTTTCACAATGAGCCTGTGGAATGTTGCCCCGTCCTGGACATGGAACGCATAAAATATTCCTACATAAGTATACACACAAACACCATATCACAACTATATGTCTGTTACAAGCTATTCGAGTTTAAAGTTAAAACCACCAATGCCCACAGCGCCCCCGCCTGGCGGGCGATGATAGTGGCAGCGCGTGCACTGCTGTACAAGAGGGCCAACTCCCCAAAGCTGCCTCTGTCATGGTATTTTCCCACACAGTGGATCTGTCCATCCCGCTCCACCACGATGTCGTACACTCCTCTGAGGCAGACAGAAAACACAACAGAATATAATAAATAATAATAAATATAAATAAATTAATATAATAAATAAAAAATCCACTTTTAAGTCACCAAAACAACAATATATATATATATATATATATATTTATGATACATGCTCTAAATATCATTATTTATTCAAACGCATCACAAACCTGTCAATCACATAGAAATTGTCTCCAACGTCTCCCTGATTTATGATGTGTTGTTGAGGTTCCACATGGACCTCAAACATGGCATCCAAGATCTCTGAAAACTGCTCCTGAGACAAAGATGACCCCACCCCACCCAAAAAAACCTCACCAACAATTCCATCTCTGTGCTTATAAACATTTTAAATAGGACATAAAGTGGTTGCAGCAACAGACAGTGATCAAGTTTGCATCCCCGAGAAGGAGACCACCTCTTCAATAACGTCTTATCGACCTGCTGCACGCGCTCGGCTTTCAATACACACCGAACACGTGCGGATATGTGTACTGCACAGTGGGCCCTAAGCGCCCGTTTGAATTACCGCGTCCAGAGTTTTGAACAGCAGAATGTCTTTGCAGGCGTCCTGTAATCGGCAGCGTTGCTGGTCTGTTTTGGGGTGGACGACCTTCGGCTGCGAGGAGTCATCTTCATCATCGTCTGGGTTAAAAGGCTCTGCGCACACTACCGGAACATTAGCGCGACTTTAGTGTCACACAAGCTCACAACGAGGCAGCGTTCAAGCAAAGCAGACCCTAGAAAACTGGCAGATACAAATTCAAGGGAATTTGTTATCACTACGATGATAGTGACGACATATCGCTATAATTTTATATAATCAGCACAATTATCAGGGATTTTGTGCACGTGTGAGGTTTTGCCATTCGTGTACCTCTACCTCAGTAACTGATCTCCCCAGGCACACATCTATCCAAAACGACAAGAGTCCAGAACTGAACACCGCGTCACTTTCTGCACCCACCTGATACTCTGCGGCTGCTTTTACCGGCTTGCGGAGCTACAGAGGCAAAGTAGTGGTAGTGATGAGTTCATTAATGCCTTTTTCTTAATAATTTGTGTCCAAGCTGCCCACCCCCAAACAATGAACAAAAAAGAAAACAATAATTTTGCATAACTGCATTGACGAAAAGTCAGAAGACAGATATATATATAAATAAATGTAAAAAATGACCCGTGATTGCAAATGATCCTAGAATCAGATGTCAGTAATTATTTTAATGGTAGGTTTCATTCTTTATCCATAGTTGTAGAAGAAAAAAACAATTATCTAAAAACATTATAAATCATTGTCAATCATAACTTTGACTATATAACTCGCATTTTTTTTAACATTTTGAAGTTGGTCATCTGCATCTTGTCTACCTACGTTTGAACGTGAAATCATCAGGAAAGCAATCTTCCGTGTGCTCGCCCTCCTCACTGAATTCCGTTGGTACCGCATCCTTATCAAAGGCCACTGCTCTCTTCACCGGGGACCTGCTGGCGCGGCGACAGCCAACCGCGGCGGTCCGAATGCTCGATTCCGGTGCGCGGGCACTCGGCTCCGCGCTGCGCTGTTCTTTCAGGCCGCTGAAGTACTGCACGGCGAAATCCAGGAGGTCAGGCGGTCTCTGCGTCAGTACCTCAACCGTGTAACCTTTCAGCAGGTCCGTCAAACCAGCTGGGATCTCAACACTCATATTAACGCTATAGCCAAGCCAAAACATAAACACAAAGCAACTTGTGAAACATGTGCTCTACAGGAATAATAAAAACTCTAAATAGCTGGTTCTGCAAACACACGTCATGGACGGAAACCTAATGTTTAGAGCACAGAAACTCCAGTTAATTCTCTAGTGAGCTTTCCAAAACAGGCACCAGACAGTGGGAAATTCTGGGCATGAATGGGAGTGGAGGCACATCATTAGCCAGAAGGCGAATCATTATGAAGGTCGATAAATACTCTGCTGTATACCACAGGGACACACAGCACATTTAAGTTAAAGAAAAGGCCTACAAATGGAAGTTTCAGATTTAAAACAATCTTTATATAAATATTTACAAAAGGATCTTCTAATAGGCAACAGCAAATTCTGAGAGGTTTCTCCAGATGTTCTAAACATTGCTCTGGTTCCTAGAATGGTTTGCTTCCATATTTGGGGAGTTATGCAGGGGAAAATACTGACCCACTCAGCTTCCTCAGTCTTCAATTAAAATCACAGCCTGTCACATTTCCTGTTTCCTAATGGAATCTATTTTTGCTTTTGAAGAAAACATTTTGGAAACATATTCAGAAGCCCCACGAGAGTTCCCCAGGGTGGCCGAGCTGCTGTGCCCAGGAGGGTGTACCCAGAACCCACCTCACCAAACATTCATCTGTTTGATCTTTCCGTTCAGCCAAATTATCAATATTCACTCAAAATATCTTTCAGTCCTAAACAATGTTTTATTATACATCATGGAAAAAAGACGAATGCTTATGGCGCAGACATATTCCCACACATGAAACAAAATCAGAACCGAGATGTGCAAGTGCGTAGTTATGGAGCCACTGTGTCCTTCAGTCAAAAGTATGGATGAGCTGTCTGGTCACTCCCCGTGGCCGTGTCACATGACCACTGTTCTGTAACGCACGTCTGGACTGAACAAAGCAGGATGCATCAAACAGAAAACACGACTGAGTGGTTCACGCAGCTGGTTGTACATAAACACATTCGTACTTAAATGTGTGTTATGACGACATTGGCAAGACACAGAGGTTGACGGCAAAAAAAATCCAGACTGGTGTGTTGCCCTGAAGAGCAGAGACTGAGTTCACAGCCAGATATAAGGCACATCACTACTCCTCTTCAAAACCACTAAAACCCAAAAATGCTAATGAAGCAGAACTTAGCTGACGGGCTGACGTCCAGACCCTCGTATGCATGTGAACTACTGATGCAGCATGGAACTAACAGTCCCAGTATGAAGGTGTGTGTGTGTGTGTGTGTGTGTATGTGTGATGGTTTTTTGACCCAGCATATGGCTCATAGGTTTGGGGCAAACCAGTTCAAGAACTTCATGGCCACCTCAAAGCCCAAAAAGCAAGCCTGCATGAGAGAGAGAGAGACAGAGAGAAAGATAAAGAGTGAGAGGGGCAAACAGAAAGGGAGGATAGATTTGAGATGAACAGTGAGAGGCAGAAAGACAGAGGTTAGCACAGCTGATCTCTGCCTAGGACCTACAAGCTCACAACATGTGTGTGTGTGTGTGCAGGGGTGGGCTAGCCTGGAGGAGGGCTACTACCCTGCAGTGGTGAAGACACACAGTACTTTTTAGGCTGGAACAGGTATGTACAGTCAGTTATATGTGCAGTGATGTGCACCTGTGTGTTGTGTGTGTGTGTGTGTGTGTGTGTGTGTGTGTGTGAGAGAGACTTACAGCATTAGCGGGAAAAGCCCGGAGCATAACTGCGTTAAAACCTTTATAAAGAGAGGCCACACCCTCCTCTCGGATCATCTCCCTCAGAACGTCCCGGAAACCGTTAGGGTACTTTCCTGCTGGTGCTACATGAACGAACAGAAAATAACACAGGGCATGTTTTCTTGCTGCATCTGTTGAACCATGTCTTGAATTCACACTACAGTATGTTAATGAATCTCCAGTATGTTCTAGAATCTACAGCATGTTCTAGAATCTACTTCTCAAGATTAGGGGGGAGGCGACTCACCTGTCTGGAAGCGGGATTTAAGCACATCGGGGGGGATGGCGACGGCCCAGTTAAAGATTCCTGCCATACCGCCGGCGAACAGCACACTGGGCACACTCAGTTCGTTCGGGCTTCAGACAGACGGAACACAAACATCACATCCCATCCACCCAAAGTCCAATATCCTGTCCTGGCTACAGCCGTTAGCACAGACTAGCACACTATGCATCGCCAACATTCAGTGTCCTACTGCGTCTTTCTTGCTTGGTTAATTAAAGTTTCATCTCAGTAGGTGTTGGCCTTCTTCAAAAGCACATAATGTTAACAAAAAACTATGTATTTAAACAGAACAGACACAATAAAATGACAAAACCAAGCGTGTAGACACACTAAAAAGGTGTTCATCCTCGGCAGATCACACACACACACACAGACACATAGATACACACCTCTTGCCCTCAGGAGTGAGGATGTTTTTCAGCCACTCGTAAGTCATGAAGTACATCCCACTGGCTGGCACGTCTGGAACAGAGAGACAGCTGTCAATCATCCACTTAGAGGCAGCTGTCAATCATCTACACAGAGACAGCTGTCAATCATACAGCCCCTCCAACACAGCCACTGGCCCCAGCCTGGCCTCCATTTCAAATGGTCTAGAACCAACACTGTCACCCACACAAAGGGTCAGCCACACACAGGGCCAACTCTCAATCACATTTAATACACTCCCACAACTCATTATGCTTAGAGTACTTGGAGATGGTTTATACATATGTAACTAACACTGGCCTAAAGAATTTACAAACCAATGAGCAACCATAGTAAATGCATATGAAAACAGAACCGGCGCTATCCCAGAGGCCCTGAACTTACAAACCCTAATCTTAACCTAACCCTAACCCTAACCCTAACCTAACCTAACCTAACCCAACCCTAACCTAACCCTAACCCATTCACAGCCCATATAAACGAAGATACTAAAATTCTGTAGAGTATGCAGGAATGTGGGAGAGAACAGTGCAGTGTGGGTGGAGGCAGGTGGAGGAGGGTGGGGGAGAACACACCCCTCATCAGGGTCAGGGCGGTGCCTTTATACACGCCACGCACGCCCCCTTCCCTGTAGATCTGCTTCACACAGTCCAAGGGCCCGGCGTACTTCATCTCTCCTGAGGCCGCCTGGATCTGGGATTGAAAACACACACACACATTTTTGTATTTTATTCTATCAAATGTGTGATAGATGAATGTGCATTAATTTTCTGGGATCCATAAACTGAAAACATAGAGTACCCTTAAAACATAATGCATTTATAGTAGATATATAGTAGACATTATATAGTAGATATTACAATGCAATAACAGTACATAATGTTGTATCTGGTTTCCATTCTTTAATTTCTGGTCCCAGACTCTGCAGGGTTGTGGTTGGAGACTTATCATTCCTAAAGTAAGACTCACCACTCCTAATGCACTCTTCACATACCAGAAGCCTATGGGAGCTTATAGAAGCTTATAGCCAACCCCACATTACTCAAAAGCTCCAGTAAAAGTTCACACTACCTTCTCAGGGCACACGTCTCTTCTACACTCAGTAGACTAGTTACAGACTAATAATATTGTTCTTATTCTTACTGGTCTTAATAGTGGTTACTCAATGTGTGTTCACTCTGCAACTCTGTGAATTCCTGTAGCTCAAACCTGAAGACAGGGTGTGAGTGGTGTGATGTGTGACTGTGTACTGAGAAATTACACAGGAGGTGATCTCAGTTCCTACATCATGCCGAGCCATGACGCTCTGACGGACAGACCTCTACCTGCTCCTCTACCTGCCGCTCTACCTGCTCCTCTACCTGCCCCTCTACCCGCCTCTGTTGCAGGGCTTGTACCCCTCCTGTCCCCATGTGCGTACCCATGCCTGTGTTTCTGACACCTACCTGCAGGAGACATTTGATTCTCTCTCCAGGTGCCATGATGGCTGTAGTGAACACACCTGAGAGCATGCCAGCAGCAAACAGCTGAGGATACCTGACACACACAAACACACGCACACACATAAAGAGGTAGGACACACCACATTACCCAAGTTTCCAAAACTCTGAAATAGTCAAATACTATGCCACGCAAGTACAGGAGTCCACAGGCGATCTGTGACTTAAGACTCCCGTGTTCGGCAGAGACAGTGTTGGACAGGGACAGTGCTCACGTGAGAATGTCATTGGGGCTTTTCTGCTGTAGCTTCTTGCCAAGGCCAAAACCAAAGAAACACACAGCAAACATGGGAGTAACCCCAATGATTGGAGCCGCCATGCCCTTATACAGCCCCCGAACACCCTGGGGGGGAGGCAAGAGAGCGAGAGGGGGGGGGATGGAGGAAGGAGTGAGATGGAAAGAGAAAGACAGAAATAGAGGAAGAAAGTGAATTAGAGAATGAGACATTTTCATAAATATTTAGGTAAGAGTCTTGTAAGGTGTATCCAGGTAATTTGAAAAATTCTCACACACCTCCCTGCCAAGGGTCTTTCTGAAGCAGTCGAAGGTTCCAGCATATAGAGGTCGCTCACCGGGACCTGGTTTGGGTTGGGTCTGTAGACGTACCTGTGCAGAGAAACACAAGTTAAAGTTAAACCCAAATAATTTTTTTTACCTATAAAGTAATGGAGAAATAACTGCATGCATGTTCCCATGAGTCCTGTCACGTGGTATGAATGGCATGACAGCAGAAAAAATCTGGGTCAAAGGTGTAAAGTCCACGTAGCTTTACTAACTTACTATTAACTAGGTAGTGCGCAATACCCCCCAACATTTTAACATATCTCCAGATCTACATATATAAAACAATCTGTTAAACTTGTTTACCTCTCTAAGGTAGATAGGTAGCTACTTACCTCATAGCCCGTGGCTAAAACAGCTCTAGCTATCCCTAGCTAACGTTCTGCAAATGAATAACTAAAGGCAGACAGCAGTGGTCGCATATTTTGTTCCATTGCGAGCCGTACGAGGTGTAATGCAGGGTGTCTACCTGCAGTTTAATTCGATAATTAATTTACAAATGACTGAACGAAATAATGCATTAACATACCTTTATTGTGTCAAGTGGATGACCAGCGAAAACTAGACACACTCCTCCAAATCCACCGGCGAAGAAATTCTTCGCAGGACTAATAGGTTGCGGTTGTTTTGACATGACTGACTAGCCGTTGGAGGGACAGGTGTCAAGTTTGCAAGGTCAAAACGAAATGCCCCCAAAGGTCTGTGCAGATGTTTACTGACTAGCTAACGAAGCACAGCTAGCTAGGTTGGCGAACTAAAGAGACTTTCCTATCACTCCAGCGCAAAATGGGGACCTTTCACCTAAATATCCATCCGGACATATTTTACTGTTACACTATCTCCTGAAGTGGTACCGTCCCTATAAAATGTCCGTGTAGAATCATGCAATAAATAAAACCATTTAAAACGTCTCACTAATACCATTTTGAATCACTCTGCTTATGCTTAAATAATATACATTATGTGTCATATTACATTAGGTACTGCCAACATCAGTCAGTAATGCACGTTTACGGTGGATCAAGTGAAAGAAAGATCACACTCCGACCAGGGGAGCAATCAATGGGGAACCATAATAGAATAGCTGAAATTCAGGTATAGATTTAGAATCCCATCAACCCCCTCAAAGCAAGGGCATTCAAAACATCACGCTATAGGCCACTGAGTAGTGTTCGTTAGGATGACTGGCATTTTATTAGCTTTGTAAACTTTAAGAAAATACATTTTGTTACCATTTTCCTGCTGAACACAAACTTCTCAAAGGTCATTTGATTGGGAAAATATAGACAGTTGTTTTGTTTCATCACAAATTCTCAAAAAGCACTCACCTTTAAGGTGGCAAAATCACTACAACACACTTCCACTTCATTTACACATCCACACAGTTTAACTTTAAACTCCCAGGAAAGCTTATTCAACCAGACCATTCTGAATCCATTCATTCTGTGCATCAGCATTTTTATACTGTATACATGAGTGTATCTGTATTAACTAAAAGGATGTCTGTAACCTTACAATTGTAACTGCTGATTAAGTGTTTAATCAGTGGTTACTGAGGCCAAGACACTGGAATACAGAGAGAGAGAGAGAGAGAGGGAGAGAGAGAGGAAAGAGAGGTAGAAACTGAGACATGAGATGATCAGTATGTGGTAAACAGATTAAAAAACAAAAAAACTGAAAGAAATCAACACAATGATCACGTCTGGTTCATCCCTCCTTTTAACAACACTGGCATTTGTAATACTTTTCAGAGCTGAGTATTGGCATAGGTATAGAGCTTGTGTCAGGATGCAGCTGAGCGGGTGTTAGCAGGAAGGCGTGGGATCCTTTACTGCAGGTCTGGCACCAGCAGGTGCTCTGCAGCAGATTTCACCTCTATGCTCCAAGTGAGCGTCAGCTAGAAAGCTCGGCAGGGCGGTTAAAAAAGCAGGAATAGCAGGCCAGCAAGGACAAGTCAGGAAGAAGTGCGCACTACCATTATGCCTCAAAGTAAGACCAGGATCCCAAATCTACAGGAGCACACTACAGCACGTACCCTTCTATGGAGAATGCTGCCATTTGATCGCTTAGATGATGGGAGTGTTGAACAGATAATTCCCTAAAACTGGTGGAGGACATGGTAGTCAGAGCTCCAAGTCTACAGGTACATTTTTTAATATTTGGGCTTCAGGACGACCCCCGTGGAGCACCACCATGAGCCATCAAACATAGAATCTACCTTCTGCCCATTTTGTAGCAAAGGCAGCTACTAGGGGCTTTGGCACATCATGATCCATCTTTCGAAGGAAACTCACTGGAGTATGCTCCACCAGCATCTGGCACCAAGCCCCTAGTTCCTGCTGAACTCTGGAAACTCTTTATAAATCTGCTGCACTATAAGCTTGTCCATCTGTCTGGCCGAGGAGGAGTCTTTGTCCTCTCCGGGGTCGTCCTCCTCTCCCTGAATCCTTTGCAGGGCATCCTGCAAGTCAGATAAACGGTGCTGGTGCTGCATGTAGTCAGTGGAGCGCATGATAGCGTGCATCAGAGAAAGGTACTCCATCCTCAGCTGGGGGGGTGGGGTAGAGAGAGATGGAGATGGATAGAGAAAGAGAGGGAGAGAGAGAGAGAGAATGTGTGCGTCAGAAGGATACTCTAAATATAATTAGCTGCCTGTCATTAGACCATATCCACAAGAGGCTTCCAATTACACTGTGAATAAAGGTAAATACCACTGTGTTTACAGGCCTGGTGATAGTTCAGTTCCTGTAACTGTATGAATAATAACAAAGTACATAAATGGAGTGTGTGATACAACCTTCTCCCCAGGAGAGAGATCTGATATCTGTCGTACAGCGATGTCGATCATCACCATCATATCAGTATGGTAGAAGATACATGCCGAGTCATGACTGGCAAAAATGTCCTGCAGGAACTTCAGCACAGAGTGGGGTGCAGGGGGAACATGTTTAAAGATGCACACAGGGTCTTCTGTATGAAAGTGAGAGTGAAAAGACATGGTCAAGAACAACGGCTCCAGTCATAAATGTATTTGTGTACATGTGTGTGTGAAGTCACGTGTATAAGTATGTGTGGGCATGTGTGTGTGTTTGCATGTGTGTATAACCGGAACCTCCTCTGTTGAGTAGCAGTAGAATCTTCTCTGAGAGAATCTTCACATTGTGTCTCTTTATCAAAGTCTGCATCACCATGTTATTTTCTGGCACTGACACGCACGCAAGCACACACACACACACACACCTCACTTAAATCAAGCAAACAGCAAAAAAGCTGAACATGGATACAGATTAAGGATACAGTGGATACAGTGTGTTTAAGACGTTTAATAGGTTTCCTCTCTGTGTACCTGTAAGGTGCAGATTGAAAGCCAACAGCAGGTTGATACACAGGTCAGGCAGCTGCTCAGTGGCATCAGAAGGAAGACCATCCTCAATCACGTCCAAGAGGAACTGCACAAAGGCAGTGTTCAGGTGGTCTGTGAGAAGAGACAGAGAGAGAGAGAAACTTCCATCATTCAGTCATCTAAAGAAGAACATGGTGTGTGTGTAAGAAGTTTTGTGTGTGTGTGTATCACCAGGCCCTGGGAGGTCCTACCATAATGGCGGTAGGGCACCTGCTCTCCCATAGAGAAGATCATGGACAACACCAGCGCTGTGTAACACATCTTCTGATGCTCTGCAGAGTAAATAACCACAAACTCTTAACTTAGATGAAAAAAAAACACCTCAAGTCAGCTGAAGTTACAAAAAGCATCACACTGTTTAATGCATAGAGAAAACCTGTTCCAGGGTCAGTGAGTTGTGCTGAAGGTGCTCACCCTGCACATCATTCTGCAGGTCTCTGGCTAGCTCCATGGGTAGGATGGAGTTAAGAAGGGTGGAGATGAGAGCAGCATCAAGACCGCACATCGCCCCGAACACCTGGAGCAGGAGTAGCCTCAGGGACACCCTGTGCTCCTGCAGAATACACTCTCACTTATCACTCCTGCAGAACACACTCACTCAGTTACCACTCCCTTCAGTACACACATACTCAGCAATCACTGCATTCCCTCATTTATATCTAAAATGATAACACTCATCCTTCCTTACATATATTACACACTATCCATAATTACAGCACTAATACCTTTATTATATAATTAGATGTAGGGCAGGAAGTAGTGTAACCTCTGTGTGTGTGTGTGTGTGTGTATGTGAATGAGTGAGTGAATGAGCCAGCCAGCCAGCCAGCTGAAGGGTGTGTATTATGGATCTGTGACTGTAGTGTTGGACTGAATGTGTGTATAGTGGCTTGTTCACCATCTGGTAGTAGGAGACAAGAGACAGGACAGGCTCTGACTGATTGGCCTTACACATCCTCTTGCACACCTCCGGGTCTGCATCAGTCTGACAACACACACACACACACACACACACAAAACGAAGAATGAAAGAAAACCAGCTAATCAGTAGTGAAACTGAGGGTTATTATATATCAGAAGGGTCCTAGCCTGCTGCAGCTGTTAAAAGGCTTTAGTGTGTGAGTGTTGTGTGAATGTCTGTGTGTAGTGCTGTGTCTCTCTCACCAGTATCTGCAGGAGCTCTTGCAGATAGCATGCTATGAGAGCATGGTCCTCATACAGAGCCCAGCTACGCTGTTGGGCATCGTCACGATGACGGGCTAGATCAGCAAAGATCACCTCCAACCGCTGCTCGTCATGACACACCTGTCCCCGTGGCAACGCTGCACCCATGTCCTGTGGAAAATGAGGAGGGATAGCATCAAAACGCTGACACAACACTAAATATTCCTAAACTCCTAGCATTCCTTCCAAATATTCCAAAACTCCTTTTGGAGAGCTTAGAAAGCGTTTAGAATTGAATAATTCCTGAATTTCCACAAGCTGAGTAGCATAAAGCTAATATATTAACTGGTAAACCAAAACCAATCTGAGACATACACTTGAGGTTAATTCTTGTACACCAACGTTCATTAATGTAACTGCTGAAGTGTGTTACGACAGTGTTTAGCTGCCTAATGCCAACCTTGTGAGGGGAGTGTTTAGCTGCCTAATGCCAACCTTGTGAGGGGAGTGTTTAGCTATATTATGCTAACCTTGTGAGGGAAGTGTTAAGCTACCTTATGCTAACCTTGTGAGGGGAGTGTTTAGCTACCTTATGCTAACCTTGTGAGGGGAGTGTTTAGCTGTCTTATGCTAACCTTGCTCTCGACCAGAGAAAGCAGCACCTGTTCCAGATCAGAGGCTGCTTTTGGAATGGTAGCCTGTAGGTGTCCAACAACCACACCCACAGCAACACGTGACATATCATAACTAAGGCCAGTGTTCTTCCTTACTAGCTCAATCAGCTCTGCCCCTGTCGTCATGGGGACAGATATTGAATGGGTGGGACTACTGCTAGAGCTGGTAGAAGCAGGTGGCGTGGCCAGTGGGAACTCGGCTTCTGATTGGTCCTCAGTAGCAGGTTGTGGCGTGATTGACTGAGGCTGGGGTTGAGGGGCTGGATCCTTTTTAGAGGGTGCTGGTTGTAGTGTAGGGAGAGACGATGAGGACTCAGATGGGGGAGGGGGCGGGGCCTTGGCACGGCTTGGCACAGGAGGCGGGGTACTGCCAGCACTGGGAAGGCTGACGTCGGAAGAAATGATGGAGCGGGTGGAGCCAGACTTTGAGGACATGGAGGAGGCGGAGCTGACAGAAGCAGATGGAGCTCTACAGACAGTGAGATCAGGGCTATGTCTGAGGTCAGGAGGGGTCACACTGACCGGCACCTCAGGATCTGCTGACAGAGAGGGAGGAAGTGAGGGAGGAAGGAGGAAGAGGGAGAGAGAGAGAGAGGGAGAGAGAGAGACAGAAAGAGGGAGATAAAATCACTTGAAGTCTAAAGTACATAAAGATGAAAGTGCCATGACTAACAGGCTATAAGAGATATAATACAATAAAACAATACAGTGCATATTGAATACATTTGGAGCAGTATAGTGTAAGCTTGGAGCTGTATAGTGTAAGCATTGTGATTCTGCCCAGACACCAGGAGGTCAGTACTGCCCCTGCAGTGAGGAGCCTCACTGTAGCACCTGATTGAATAGGACCAGAAAGACATCACATGCAGAAGTGCAGTGTAGAAGGATCAGTAAGGATCAGTATCGATATGGATCTGTAAGGATCAGTATCAATAGGAATCTGTAGGGATCAGTATTGGTACGACCTTTCTGGCCTGAGTAGGGAAACAAGGAACAGGGAAGACAGGGCCCTTTATACATGTGGAAGGAACAACTCAGAGTGCAGTGGGTGGAGCAACTCAGCGGAGGAATGCATACCTGGGCGTCGGCTCTCCCTGCACTTCTCTGGAGGGGGTGGGGTTATGGGAGCTGCTCGACGAGCCTGAGGAGGCACCTGCACATTGAAATTATTTAAACTCTCAACTTTTACATCATCAGCTAATATATCCCACAAGAGCCAAGAGAGACTTGTTAAACCACTGGATAAGAGAACACATGTTATCTGCCATACCTGATAAAGTCCTGGCACATTCTCCGCATTATCTGCAATCGGCTTGCTGTCCTGGCAGCTGTAATCTCGGCTAAGACCATTGAGGGGCTGGGTGGTGTGACTTAGTGACAGTTCGCTAGTGGAGGACGGGATGCCCTGTTTGTGAGTGGAAGGAACTGGACTACGGCGAGATAGTGTCTCTTTCCTGTGGTGGATCAGCTTTCTGTGGGACAGAGTAGAAGACAGCATAACACAAACACACACACACACACACTCTCATACACACACCTACACCCACACTCAAAAGTTACCAGAATTCTCTAATATATTTCTAAAAATTTTTCCTTTTTTAATCTCTACCAGAATCAAGCTTCTATAAGTGCACTTCTCTTGTTGTCTGCCCCTGCCTGCAATGTTAGAGCAAGAGACAGCTAAAGAGCTAGAGAAAGACAGGTAGAGATAGCTAAAGAGAGCGAGAGCTAGAGAGAGACAGCTAAAGAGAGCGAGAGAGAGCAAAAGAGAGAGCGACAGCTAAAGAGAGCACAAGATATCTCCAAAAATGTACGATGCTAATTGCAACCATAGGCACGTGGGCTAGAGAAGCAAACTTTTTGGCTATGCTCATGTGGTTGAAAGTAACTGCAGCATGCTTGTGCGTGTGCCTGTAATCTGCTCTGACTCACTGCAGCACTTCTCTTTGCTCCAGGTTGTATCTTCCTCCATTTTTCATGGCAACATTATGGATGCCCTCGATGGCTCTGTCGATGGACTGCAACACCTCATCATGCTCTGGAGCCTAGATGGAGAAAGGGAGGGGGAGATTTTTTTTTTGTTTACCTTTGAAAAATTCAAATCCTTGCCCTAATGTGACGGAGGGTGTGTCTGCGTGTTGGAAAGGAATGCACACATGCTCATCTCAACAAAACCAGCTCGTTTCAGAGGTGAATATTAGCCTAGCAGGCATGAACCCTCCATGATAGCGAAGACAACCTAGCAATGCGTTAAACACACGCATTCATATGCGAACTGTATTCAACCACGTCTTTTTAGGCGCGACAGTGTATCACACCAGCTGTGAGCAATCATCACAACCACAATTTTTTTTATTCTTATTTCTACTCGTGTTTGTATTATGGAGAATAACGGAGTGGCACGTGTAAAGTTACTGTACGCGCTATATTGGCGTCATAAAGAGCAACCAAGGAGCAAATGCCCATTGGCTGCAGTGACGAAAATGATCTCTTCTTATTCTGGATCTGTGGGCGCCACACAAGGGGCTCTAATTAGCATAGCGCGTGGGACACGAAGGGACACGGGGATCTGCATGACGACAGCGGGTTCCGCTAGTTTGCTCGTTTCCTTGGCCGGTATTTAACCCTGGGTTGTAACATGGTAACCTCCCCAGCCAGAACAGCGGCCTTGAAAAGTGTCAATCTGGCTACAATGTCTGTGCGTGCTCAAATAAAGGGAAATGTGTTATCATCATGAGCATTTATGAGCTAAATAGTTTTAAAACTCTCATGAGATTAGGATATCTAGATGTCCGGTTGTATAACAGTTATCAGGAAGTTGCTGTCCATTGATCAATATTATTTTTGTATGTCACTGGGTTCCATACATGTCAGATATCGAATGCCTTGTAACAGATCGCCTCGTATCTCAAGTATCGGTGAACTATCGCTCTAAATACTAAAGTTGGGTTATTTACAACGGTGAAACAGGAAAATCGATTTAAGTTATCAGCACCCTTTCCTTTAGAAGAGTAGGACAGATGAATTTCACGCTTTGTGTACACTATGCTAAGTAGGTGCCACGTTTGGTATGAAGAACTTTCATTTATGTTAACACTTCTAGATCAATTGGTTAGTTATTAGCTGCCCTCGGCATGGCTTAATTCTATGACGTAGTGTCATATCGCCGTGCCCCGTTATGTCCTCCTTTTACGGGTCACTAAAGTGGGCACCTTGCATGAGATCCGTAATGACAAATCTCCGCATTCTGCGATCTGGTGAGAGAGCCGTGTACACACCCTCCCTATTCCCCGAGAGAGAGCCAGATGGCATGTACTGGTGCCAATCTAATTTCTAATAAATGGATGATTCCAATTCTTTAATAAATTGATCATTTTCCCTTAATAATAGAATGTAGATGCATTATCCTGGTCGCAGAATTTTAATAAGGTACTTGAGTTCGTGAGAGAACCGCACGATGACGGCGAAAATCTCCAGGCGCATCGGCATACGGCAGCAGGCTTGTCTGCTTGGCGAAACGCGGTCTCCGTCGGTCCAAAATAGCACGCGAAACCAAGCCCAATTATTTTCGTACTCGATAACAATAAAAATCACGAAAAAAGTAAATATGAAATGTGAGACAGGCCGGATGTTTGGTGCTTATCACAAAAAACAGTCTGATTGTGAACGCTAGCTAGTTTACCTGGATTTTCTCGATGTATGAGGCGGGTATGTACCCGGTCTCACCGGAGCTGCACAGAGACCCGAGCCACCAGTGCTTGTTACTGCGCTCCAATATTATGAAGCTTTCTCCAGCCGCGAAGTGCACCGAGTTGGGCTCCGTGGATTTGAAAGCATACAGGGACCTATACATAGTTTTTTCTTTCAGCCGAGTTGCTGTTCGTCACTCCTCAATCTACGTGTGCATGACCTTCCCAAAAGTCAGACGGTTTTAAATCTCCTTCCCTTACTCAAAAGACGCGAAACGTGCGCAGAGGGAAACCATTCTCTGTCCAGAAAACGCTGGCTAACGAGCAACTTCTCTAGACCTCGTCCCGTAAACACAGCAGGGGGCGCGCACGCAGGGTATCACTCACGGGCACGCCCCTGTGGTATCTAGGCAAAGTAGTCGATTGCGGAAATGTTTCGACGTATAAGGTCTACAGCGTGCTTTATAAAGTAAAAATGTAGCAGTTAGGTGAATCAAGAACCAGGGCATTTTGTTGATAGCCATTAACATTGAGAATAGCTATGTATGACTCTATATATTTTACATTGTACACGTACATAGCTATGCGAAGTTAGCCAGTTAGGTAACTAGCTCATTTGATTAAACTTAAACCTTCTCATCTTAAAACAACTAAACGTAATTGTTTGCTATTTTCCAAGCATGTAACTTTTTTCTTCGGTAGTGCAGAGGTGAAACTCTGCAACCTAGTATTTCCGTATTGGAAAGAAATAGTAGTCTGACGTAAAAATATATCGAGCCAAGCTATTATCGGTTGTTGACACCGGAAATGAGTGCAGCACAATATGCGTTCCTCCTTTGGCTGCCGTGCTGTCTGGCTAACGTTGCTTGTAAAACTACCACAAGATTGATCTGAGATGGCAGGTCAAACGTGTGTGAGATTATTTCTTCGCGAAAGTCAGTATGGTCTTCGCCTTGGTTCAAGAACACTTCCATATATTACAAGGTAGTGTAAAATGTAAACTACAGAATCAAACTTATTGTGGGGTATCCTCTTAGTGATGACCTTTTCATAGTGCGAAGTTCATCGCTTGTGGAAAAATGTTAAAATAACGTAGCAGACATATGACATGAGTACGCGGCTGATGTTTATCTAAATATAAACCAAAGTAGGAGGTTCAATTATATTGTACAACTATATATAATACATATGTATGTGTGATTAATCTTTGATAAAAAATTTTGTTGCTGTTTGATTTTGTTTGTTTGTTTTTGTGAAACGGGGTCCTGCAGTCCCTCACTTACACGCAGCCACAAACTGGGTCCGGCAGATGATGAGATGTATCAGAAGACGTCACTTACGGTGATGCAGAAAGAGTCTGATGGAAGTCCCATGATCTACAGCTACAGCTCACGAGGGTTCAACATCAATGGGAACAGGGTGTTTGGACCCTGCGCCGTTATGCCTCCAGCTATTCTGCAGTGGAACGTGAGCACAGACTGCAAACTACTGATTCCCTAATGACACTTTATCTCAGGAGGTCATGAAAATTATACCATGCCTGTAAGTGCATTGTGTAGAGAAATTTTCATCAAAATTGAATGAAATTTTGAGAAAGACATTATCGCTACTTCTGCAGATGTCAACAGAATTGTCAGAATTGTTAGCATCTGTATACATGGGAATGTTCCCGATGTCCTATTGCTACTTCTGCAGATGGCTACAAAATTGTCAGAATTGTTAGCATCCTTATACATGAGAATGTCCCCGATGTCCTATCGCTACTTCTGCAGATGGCTACAGAATTGTCAGAGTTGTTAGCATCCTCATACATGAGAATGTCTCCGATGTCCTCACAGGTGTCTAGCTATAAAGACATCACGGAGGACAGTCTGGCTCTCTTCCATTTGTTGGAACCCCATATAGGTAAGACCTCAAAGATGCTAAAGTAGATTATATTTCTGCTTTATGCTATAACCTGTCCTCGCATATAACTTTCCACTCTGTGTGTGTGTAGAGATCCTTGTTTTGGGGACAGGGGCACATACTGAGCGTCTGGATCCCAGCATACTGTCTTTCATCAGGAAGAAGGGCATTGCTGTGGAGGTGCAGGATACGGTGCGGATCCTCTCCTACACAGCACAACATCTCCTCCTACACAGCACCACATCTCCCCTCAGGGGCTCATTTGTGATTGAAGCACATTTGTTTATATATTCAAATCTAGTTCTTCTAGTAACTTTTTTTGATTTATGGAAGTCAGAAATGGTTAGGAAGTATATATCATTACAATAAAACTCAAGTAAACAGACTGATAATCAAGAACACATTCAGAATGTTTCCTGTTTCCTCCTCAGCCAAACGCATGTGCCACCTTCAACTTCCTGGCCAGTGAGGGACGAATCACAGCTGCTGGGCTGATCCCACCTACTCCCCCTGTAGAGTGACATCAGTCAGCTGGTTTGTCACAATGTGACACAGAGACTGTGTGTGTGCGTGTGCCACTGTAAAGTCTCTCTGATTTAGTCAGAGCCTGTTACTATCTTAAAATATGCAACTTATCAGTATGTCAAACATTATGTAATATAACATTCATATTAAACTTGCATTTTTGAGTAGCTGTGTGCTGGTGAGTCAGGTTTGTGGAAGACAGGGTAACAGGGATGCTTTTTGTCCTGGTAGGAGGAGGATGAGGGACTGCAGGGGGATGGGGGACAGGGACTGTGGACAGGTCCACTTATGACATTATACATCAGGCTTTACGGGGAGAGCAAAAGAGAGTGAAAGAAAATGTACATGTCAGTGTCATGATATGTATTACTGTATACCTGCATGTGTGTGGATGTGTGTATATATGTAATCTCACAAGCAAGGACACTGTAGTGTACATAAGCTTTACTAACCTTATCTGCAAGCCAGCCACACAATCACTTCTTCACTGCTCACTCGCTCACTCACTCTGAGCCTGTTGTGTATTCACATAGCTGTAGTGTTTGTCCTTCATGGAGCTCTTCTCTGTGGCAGAGACGGGACCCTCAGGAGATGGGGAGGGTTCTTAAACCCAGTCATGGGATGGGCCATTGATCATTATTAAACACCATACACACTCCATGCTTGTAGTGCTCATGAATGGCTCACAAAAGAGTCTTTATTACAGTTTTTGGGTAAATTAAACAGTCTTACGGCTATCTAACATACATCTTAACAGACGGCCAAGCCCAGAGAGGAATATGACATCGACTGTTACTCACTGGCCGAAACATTCAGAATAATAGATTAGCATCAGAGCTTAATGCATCAGGATGAAGAATCTTCAGGATCAGGCTGGGGCTATGCTGTCATGTTGGTTGCTATGGGATCACGTTGTTCTGGTTACGTCGTCTTCATCATCGAGAACGACCTCGCTCTCCCTGCGGAAGTCCTCGAAGCTGAACTCTGATCCCGTCATGCGCCGAAACAGGTCATTAATGTCCTCGCACTCCATTTCAAAGTGTGTGGTGGCATCATACGAGCGAGACACAAAGATCTGAACCAAGAGAAGACAAAGCACAGTTCAGCCTTAAGGCCACCCAAACTGCTCCATAGCCGAGAACACCAGAGAGACCACGAGGTACACTTGTATATTGTCCAGAAGATACTGCACAACCACTTAATAAGTTTGATCAGGGTGATTAAAGCAGGGAAGGGGAGGTGAAAGTAGGAGTGGTGAGGAGATAGTAGGGGAGGTGATGGAGTCAGACTGGTGTTCCTCCATCTGCTCTACTCTCCAGCGTAGTTACACTCAAAGGCAAAAATACTCAAGTGGTGCTTTGTGTGGCTGAAGATTAGATTTACCTGACTCCACCTTCCATCATCTATGGGGACCATCAAGTTGCTGATGGAGACAAACCTGCACACCAGTGATACGACAGTTTTGGTATTAGAGCTACTAATAGAATTAAAACATGACTGCTGGACAACCAAGATAATGCAAAGATTAGTTTGTCTCTTTGGTCACACTCCTGATTCAGCCCGAGCACTAGACCATTTAAGGAAGATGTTAAGCTCCCGATACTCAGTCCTATCCCCCTGAGGGTTCCTGGACATTTCCACGCCACCTTTGGAAGTGAGGTGTGATGACACTTGGATGTCATTCAGAATTGGTAATCTGTGGCTATAAAAACATTGAATGTATTTAAACCCAAGGTGCAATACTGTGTATCAGGGCACCAAAGGAATGCAGTGTAGTGCTGTAGGACTACAACATAATTCTCTTGTTCTACATGAATCACCTTCCAATCAAAACACCACACAGATTCCTATGATTGACAGAAGCATATAGTTTGACTGGAGGTTGGCCCTGTAGCAACAGTGTCCTGGAGGTCTACCACCCCACTGAGGTTAATTCACACTGTAATCTAACATGCCTAATCCAGTTAATCAAGGCCTTCAGCAGTAGCCTAACATTACAGAGCCATGTGTGTTAGATTAGGTTGATACTAATCTCTTCTGTGAGCAGATGTCCAGGACTTCTGTCTGGATGCTCTAGACTGTTGTTTTGCAGGTGGAGCAGGTCTTACTTCTGCTCGATGGGCTCCAGAAGACACAGGCCCGGTTGCACCTCTTTTTCTGGGTTGCTGGTCTCGATGGTTGTGCTCACCACGGCGATGTATTTCCCATCTGGGGCTACATTATGAGCGTAGGAGACCATACATATGTAGATATCTGTAGAATGTGAGGGAGCGGTAGAACTGACCTTTAATTAATTGAAAAAAAATTGCACCAACAAAACAAAAATATGATTTTCTTTCCTTTGCTACCATGCAGAGGCACAAGTTCTTTTACAGAAGAACAGAGCGAGGGCTCATATCACAGCGACACACGTCCTTCCTGTGTTCATTGCACATAGATATAAAGGTGCATTTATGTCTACTAGCTTCGTATTTGCATGTGTACTTTGGAATGCCACGATGACATCAATCTTCACCTCCATTAAAATGACCAGAAAGAACGGGTTTTAAAAACAGGATGCCTCCATCAGGGACATGCCTGTGCTGCTTCCTGTACCTGATTTCCTGTTGACCTGTGACAGCGGTATGATGATGTGGCATGAGCTGGCGTCATCTGTGTTTCTGATTGGGTGGTTCAGCAGGCAGATGACCCGTATTGCCCGGCCAACCTTCTTCACCCGGCTGGGTGCATAGCTGGGCTCACACAGTAGCTGCTTGCAGTGGAATGTCTGCTCCAGATTAATTCCATCAAATAAGGAAATGAAACAAAGCTAATTTAGACTGATGTACTTGCTCTATAAATCTCACTGGAAATAGCAGTTTGTGTGACGTAGGTTGTGAAGGGACGCTTGTGTAGCAGCTGTATAATTCAGAGCCTTGAGCCCAGACCTACACATATTGTCTGTGTATCCTTATGGTCAGTGTTGTTAGTACAGCAGTGATTTGAGTGGAGATGAGCAGTCGCTGTTCGTCCATGTCATCCCGCAACTCACCTCTCCCTGAACCTTTACCGCCCTCACTCTGCCATTCTCCATAACGATGTCATCCACCTGCCGATTCAACATGTATGTGACCCCATTCACAGCACTTAATCTGCCAGACACACATACACACACACACACACAGCACCTCAGCGGCCCCATGTTTTAATTCATTATGACATAATGAAATTACCATTTTGTAAAAGTTCCATATGTATAATGCTGCAGTTGTTTAGTGCAATCTAGACATGTTCAAAAACTAATTTCAAAGACAGTTAAAAATTCTGATGACTTCTGTTCCTTCTGTTCCGTTTTTTGGAGAATCAGACTCTGTTCACAGATCTAGCAGGGTTCATATGTCATTGTGAAACTTGTGACAGCAAGCCCTAAGGCTTTTTCACAAGAGGTATGGCCAAATCCGTTTCAGTTATTTTAGCTCATACCAGAAATTCACACTTTTGACCTTTTATCTTTGTGAATTTCTGGTTATTTCTTTTGAATAGGTCATTATGAAATCCACACAAGGAAATGCAAGGTTGTTATCCTTTCTGACGAATCAGAAAATGTCTAATTACCCATAACCACCACTGGCAACCAGACCCAGACGTCTCAGAGATAAGCTCTCTTTTCCACCGTTTTTGAGGGGCATATTCTACTGGAAGCTTTGGCTCATGTCACACAAATCAACATTGCAGCCTCACAAACAGTTGGTAGTACTAAAGGTTTGGCAGAGATGAAGGGGTGGTAGTGATAAAGGGTGGTAATGTTGAAGGGGTGGTAGTGATGAAGGGTGGTAATGTTGAAGGGGTGGTAGTGATGAAGGGTGGTAATGTTGAAGGGGTGGTAGTGATGAAGGGTAGACTGTGGTTGAGTAGAGATAAGGAGGTACTGAACCTGGCAAAGCCCTGGGGCAGCTCCCCCAGCCCATACAGGGGATATAAGTAAGGACTGTTGCCATAGCGAGCCAGAGACTCTGCATACAGCTTGATTCTCTTGATGGTCTGCAGGTATGGCTGATCCAGGTAACTACAGCAGAACAGATACATTGCAGTAATATGGTGACACAGACACATAACACTACTCACTTCTACTTAGATTCATTCTTTAGTTTGCAAGATGCTTGCATTTTTGTTAGCAACATTGGCCCTGTAGCTCTAATTCACTAATAAAGAAATAAAATCTGGACACCAAACGTGTGTGTCTGTGTGTGTATACTAACTCATCACTGCAGTGCAGACCCAGGCCATGTCCTGTGAACTCCACTACATCACAGCCCAGATCAAAATGGTGGAACACCTCCCTCATGGTGGTTCTATTTGGGTTCATGTCCTGGTAGGTCCTGGGGTCATGCTCCTCAAAGTTCAGAATGAACAGGAGCAGCTTTCGAAATCTCCGCTTGTCAAACATGCCCATCAAATCTGCACCCATTCCAGATCTGATCACAACCATTCCAGATCTGATCATAACATTCTAGATTTGACCACAACATTCTAGTACTGATCACAACATTATGTGTTTGAAAGTTTTGTTTGTGAAAGTTTAATGCATCATTTAGCAATGGTTTGCAGTTTTATTGTATGTGAATTATTGTATGACCTCCCATGCCCCCATTAATCCCACAAATCACATATACTGTTAAATTGATACACATCAGTCCGTCTTCCATATGTTAATGTCTTCCAAATGTAAATATTAATGTAAAAATCATCCCCTCCCCGTGACACTGGAGCCAAAGTGTCGCTAATGACACAATATGTGGCACAGCTGGGACTGAAACCTCAGCTGCACCTGTAAGGTGGTCCTCTATCCTGCTGTCATAGGCCTGTTTTATTTATTAACAGCATGCAGTGTTCACAACATTAGCTGTGTGTGTACTGTGGTACCTATTCTGTGTACCTGTTCTGTGTACATGAACTGTGTACCTGAACTGTGTGTTTCTGCCTCTGTAACAGGAAGTTTGTGCACTTTTCCGCCTTTGTACACGTAACTGCCCTCCACCACTTTAAAATCCAAATATCGTGTCACCTCCGTACACAGCAGCATCTTCACCAGCTGCCCTGTAATGTTACGGCAAGACACAGTCACGAAGCTACGAATGAACTAAAGACAGCTCAGGACCACGTAAGTGTCACTGACACTGCTTATGAGTACAACAGCCTCTCACCGTTGGACAGCAGGAATTTGGGGATGAGGTCGACATTCCATTCTTTGCCACACCCCATTCCATGAGGATGGCCAGGGACCTGAAACCTCTTGTAGAGCTGTTCAACAACACACACGGCTGAGAAACGAAACCAGAGACACACTGGACAATGCATGCATGTTGTGGGTATGTATACACATATGTGTATGCAGTATATATGTTTTAAGATAAAATACTATACCTATCCCCCATAAAGATAGCTACTGAAATGTGTGTGTGTGTGTGTGTGTGTGGCAAACCTCCTCCAGAGGGGAGATGGAGACACTCTCTCCTCCATAGTAGGGGTTTCGGTCAATGTGAAGAACTTTTTTCCCACATGTGGACAGTAGGCCAGAGAGGATGCATTCCTGTGAGGGGGGTAGCACAATAGTATAACAGTATAACACAGCATACCACAGAATAACAGTGTAACACAGTATGACATCATATCACAGAATAACAATGTATCACAGCATTACACAGCATGCCACAGAATAACATAGCATAAAAGTGTAACACAGTATAACACAACATACCACGAAATAACAGTGTAACACAGCATAACACAAGTATACACAAAGTGCCATGTCCCTGTCTGTGCCAGTGGTTGAAGGGAGAGTGCATGTTGGATTATGTTTTAATCCCTCACAGTGTATACTGGGACTCTGAGGTAATCTGGACACTATAGCTTCTTTAAGATCTATGTCCATATGGATCAGTAAAATAAAGGTTCTAAATATTTACAGAAACATAAAGTACTAGGGACAAATAAAACACTATGATTTGGTCATTTTAATGGACAAATATTTTTTAGATATAGGCGATAACATTTTGGTCAACCAGGACAGTTATATTAGAAAGAAAAGACTATATTAGCCTACATGAATTCATAAATATGACGTTTTGACAACTGTCTCGGACTGTATGTTAAACTCAAACACTTTGTAATTCTTTTTAAAAGCATTGATCCGTTGTCTTGAAGATGGACAGTCTACTTATGACACAGGAGGTCAAGGCCAGTCACGGATAATAGTTGTTCTTACCTTGAGTCCCGTGCCCAGAACGATCACATCAAATTCTGCCATCCTAAGAACGGTCTGCTTCGGCACCACGCCCTGTGGAGTCCTCTACCTGTCCCAGGTGTAGTCTGTAAGTGTGCGGGATATGCTCGTCACCTTCTTCATGAACGTGCTAGCCGATTATATGAGCCCTTAAGACATAATCCTCTCAGTGCGAACTCAGATAGAGAAGCCCTTAGTAATAAGATGCGATACACTGCCATTTCCACAAAACAGCCCCGATATTTTTAAGTAATATTTAAGTTCTCTCTTTATTGCACCTAAGAAAATATGTTGTTTCAGAACCGAGGAACTGGGTTTGCCAGTACAGGTATTTAGCATACAATTGTGTGTATGTTCTACTAAAAAGAAATGTATTGGTCAGGCTGGCAATTTACGTGACTTGTGTGTGACTACATTTCCCGGAAGGCATAGAGCCCTTTCACTCGATGAGTCATAGAACGCGTCGAAATTAAATTTTACGAGCTGTGTCTTTTTGCAAATAATTTTAATTTGATAACATTTTCATCAGTTATTATACGCAGTTGCTGCATATACTCGTTAAATCGTTGAGGTGTCTGGATTGTGGACAGGCAAGATCTTTTTGGTCACAAAGTTTTCTTTCTTAGAATAAGAAATACTTTTGGACGTGTTCTAAATTAAACCATGACGGTACCAGTAAGTTAGATTTTATTATTGTACTTTTACTTACAGTATGCCTATGCCAACGTATAGATCTACGCTGTATCTGATGTGAAGTTTGTTTGAATTTACATGCATCTTTTCCTTTAACTAGCTAAATGCCTGTGTCGTTCTGTAGCATGTAGCTTGCTGATCTAATGCGGAACGATACACTCTTTAGGGCTCTTCTACAGAATTGGTCTTTGGAATTATTTGTAGATAGACAAAATCTTGAGCCACCTTACAATACAACTTTAGAAATGTAACATTTTTACAGATACAATGTGTGATTTCATTTGATACAAAAGGTTCAAGACGAGGTCGATTCCGTGTTCCAGACTAACTCAATAATGAAACATTTTCTAGTCGTTGCTTAGTTTACGTCTTCTATATTTGGTATAGCACATATATCGACTCATTAAAGGTACATGTCGTTGCTCTCTTGATATATGCACGAGGAAACGCAGCTTCTCTCTGGCGCGGTTCTGCCGCGTTTAGTTTTCAGGACCGGATGGCCGGGATCAGCACTCGCGCGTCCACACCCAGAGCACGCCCGGGTTCTTCGAGCGCCTCGGTGAGACAACCGGGGGAATGCTGGTGGGAGTCGCGTTGTTTTCCGTCTCCTTCTACGTGCTGTTTACCAACGAGGTTAGACGTCACTTTTCTGATTTCCTTTTCCATTTCTGTGATGCGGTCCTCTGTATGTGTGTATGGTATCTTTAAAAGCACACCCTTCATTCTCACTTCTTCTCATTGTAGGGCAGGGCAATACGTACATCCTCCTCTCTACACGAGGGTCTGTCTCAGGTCGTCTCCCTGCATCCAGACACTTACATGGACCCCCAGAACAACAACCGCCTTGTTCACCTGTCTGCTCCCCTGCGCACAGCCCAGGTATAGGAACGTAAGGGGACCGCAATGGTGTGCCTGATCTGTAATAGAAAAGGTGTTCAGGTCAATATAAATGGCTAGTTAACAAACAGGACTGTCTGCCCCCCCCTTACCTCCCTCTCTCTTTCCCTCACTTTTCTGTCTTCAGCCTTTATATGATCCAAACTACAAAATAGCAATTCAGGCCGTGAAACTGAAGAGGAATGTAGAGATGTATCAGTGGGTGGAATATCAGGACACCAAGTAGGTGAAGTCATCAAGGGTTTCAGGCCCAACACCTGCGTCATCCCAGTACAATCACCCAATATAATCCCAGTATAATCACCCAGTCTCAATCTTGCCAAGCACGTTCCTTAGAATAACCACAAAGCTGAAGGGTTGTTTGAGTTGTTCTGGTCTTTCACAATTTCCCCACTGGCTCCAACACAATGACGTGTTATTATTCTTTATACTGTATTAAGGTAAATCATAGACTTCTGGAGACTCTGAACAGTGGGATCAGGTTCTACTGCCTCTCAGTGTGAGAGGCAGTTATCAAACGTACATTAACTTAAACACCACATTAGCTGTATTCATCTTGCTTCTGCTGTCATATACAGTATCAGTGTTGATGTTAACCATGGAAATGAGTCAACCTGAAGTCTCCCTGCACCTTTGATATGCCTGGAGACAAGCAGATTTGACTTGATGCCGATGGTCCCTTTGATAAATGGCACAGAAAGTTTTCCCCTTTGAGTTTGAAGGGAAGTTGAAGGGAAGAGTTGAGTTGAGTTCAGAAGTTTGAGTTTGCTCTCTCTCAAGTGATGTCATGTTTGCTGTCCATGAACAGGGAATACAAAGATGGAGACGAAACGAAAACAGAGACCACATATACCTACAGTGAGTCCTGAAGATCACTTCATAGAGCAGCATCCCTAACAGGCCATGTAGACTCAGTATGGAGCAGAGTTGTATTTAGAACCATCTGCTATTCATGTTCTCTCTGTGTTAGATACGGAGTGGAAATCGGAGGTGGTCAGCAGCAGACATTTTGATCAAGAGATCGGCCACATCAATCCCAGGTGTAGTATTTATCCCAATGGTACCTGCACGCACGCACACAATCATGCACATGCACACCCATGCACATGCACACACACAAGCATGCATATATATGCACACGCATTTGCTCAAGCTCAGCTCATAGAACACTGGCGATCCTGAGTGGGATTCCCAAGGAGCACACATGCAGTTATTCTGAGAAAATCTATTGCTCTGGATATGAGTGTCTGATGAGTCTGATAAGTGCTGAAAATGGAAATGTTTGCATTGTTTCACAGTGCAATGGCAGTGGAGAGTGTAACAGTATTTGCATCCGAGGTCTGGGTTGGACAGTTATTCCTCTCCAAAGGTTTTTATGTTACATTTACATTATCCCCTGTTTGCTTTCAAATAGACTGAACAATTACAGTTCCTAACAGACCAGTGTGGGTCATGAAGTCAGTGCTTTGCTGTTCTTGTCTTGAATGGCCCTGTAATGCATCACGTTCTCTCTCTAGGACTGATTGATAAGATCAATAATTTCCAGACTCTGAGTCTAGGAGGACTTCCTTTTACTGACCCCTTTTTGACTGTGTATGAAAATCATTTCTACCACACTGGCAACCCACGGAGACCAGAGGTCAACACACACACACACACACACACACACACTTCCTTGCATGGTAGCACTCAAAACACATACCACATACACAGCCTTACACACATCATAAATTATTCTCATACACTGCTGACGCTTGCTGTAACTAAAGTACTGGTGGTTTATTTATGTCTGTGTGTCTGCGTGTGCAGGTTGGAGATGTGCGTGTGAGTTTTTCTTATGCTGGACTCAGTGGTGAAGGTCTATTTCCTGGACCAGCTCAGCCAGTGAGTAACATCAGTCTCCCAAAGTGTCCGCTGTCCTGACATGTTTCACCATCAGTCTTTCTGGCTCATCAAGTAAAAAATTATTTGTGTCCCATCAACTGACTAATTCCAAGACTGCATTTTTTATAATACTTGTTTACATTTACAGCATCTTATGTAAATATATTTGAAACTGATCTCAGGTGAAGAAGGAGATGAACTGATGTGATGTGTGCTGATATTTGTGCCCTCATAGTTTATTTCAGTGATCCAAGGTGTCTGTCTGATTTTATATATGAGGAGTCAATTATGTTTGTGTTTGTGCAGGTGAGCGTGGTGGCCATGCAGAGGGGTGATAAACTGATGCCTTTTAGGACCCAGTCAGGGGATATGCTGGAGATCCTCTACCTGGAAGAGCTCACTGCTGAGGTAGGGGGTGTGTCTGGGAGAGCTCACTGCTGTAGCATTAACTAGAACAGTGGTTCTCACACTCTGTGGTCCTCCCTGTGGAGATAACGGTGCTATTCGCTACATTACTTTTGTTGGTATCTGCCTAACTTATCCATTGCAGGAGTCTACACCTACTTATAATCAAACCCCCTCCATCCCAACCAGTTCTCAAAACCTCTCCTTCCACAGATCAGTGTGTTCAGCTCTTTGCCTGCTCCTTTCTGGGCTGTGTACAGTACATTTGGAACAGTGTGTGTGTGTGTGTGTGTGTAGGAGGTGTTTGCGAGAGAACATCAGCTCAATAACATGAAGACGTGGGCTCTGAGAGGAGCTGGCTGGCTCCTCATGTTCCTTGGCATAAGTCTGACCACACGCATTGTGTACACTCTGGGTAAAACACACACACCGTGCACACTCTGGGTAAAACACACACACACTCTCTGTGTTGCAGTAGTGAATGTTCCTTTTTGCATTGTTACAACTTCATATTTAGCTGTAAACACTACATATAGTCAAAATTGCAGTGAATTAATGTCTACATCTACAGTCCATTACCTCTTATATACATTAAAACAGGTTGCATGCTGTTGAGTGTGTATGAAAAGCAACTGTTTGCCATGTGTGTGAAAGGTTGTTTGATGCACCTTGGTGTACATATATCTTATGTCACTTTCTTTGCAGTGGACTGGGTTCCTGTCCTGAGAGAGCTGGTCTCTGTGGGGCTGAAGCTCTTTGCTGTCTGTGTGTCCTGCTGTCTCTCACTCCTCACTATTGCTGCTGGATGGCTCTTCTACCGCCCCCTGGTGGCTGGGCTGTTAGGAGCACTCGCTCTGGTCCCCATCCTCATCGCCCGGTCAGGAGCACTTACGAAAAAACAGCAATGACTACCAAAGAGCCAGGCAGTGGTGTAATTAACTCAGATTTGTCCTGTGTAAACATTGTCCACTGTCCTTGCTGGTTCCCTTACTGGACGTTTAGGCTTTTGGGTACAGGTGATCTGGCTAACCACCAGATCCCGCTTTGGTGAGCCGTGTATGGTTAGCCCTCCAGCCACCCATGCTAGCTGTGTGCAATCTCTGCTGCACAAGCACACCTCACATTGGTAGTTTGGTCCACTATTTTGCATTTACACACACACACACACACACACACACACAGATATGTATATACATATATATAAAATAAAATCTTTATTCCAGTATGAGCTGTTCAATATCCTCTGACACCTCACCTACAGATATAGTGTTAACCCCCCCCCCCCACAGTCCATTCATGTGTATGTTCACATGTGCAATGTTAATAGCTTGTACTGAACCTTAGACATTGTAAAGCTTATGACAGTCGAGTTTTTTTCTAGGCTGTATCCATACAGGTGTGCCTCCTGTTCTCTGAACCAAGGCACGTGACTTGCATTTAAATTGGTTTGAGGGCACCCCCTTGTGGTTGTTATTAATGTCACTCGCATCCTGTGAACAGAGGGGCTGACTGTGTAGTGAGTGTTGGTGTATAGATTTGTGTGTGTGTAGTGAGTGTGATGGTGTATACGCTTGTGTGTAATGAGTGTGAGGATGTATTGGCTTGTGAGTGTGAGGGCGTATGGGCTTGTGTGTGTAGTGAGTGTGAGGGCATATAAGCTTGTGTGTAGTGAGTTTGAGGGTGTAGTGAGTGTGATGGTGTATAGGCTTGTGTGTGTAGTGAGTGTGAGGGTGTATAGGTGTGTGTGTGTGTGTAGTGAGGGTGTATAGGTGTGTGTGTAGTGAGTGTGAGGTTGTATGGGTTTGTGTGTGTAGTGAGTGTGAGGGCATATAAGCTTGTGTGTAGTGAGTTTGAGGGTGTAGTGAGTGTGATGGTGTATAGGCTTGTGTGTGTAGTGAGTGTGAGGTTGTATGGGTTTGTGTGTGTGTAGTGAGTGTGAGGCTGTATAGGCTTGTGTGTAGTGAGTGAGGGCGTATGGGTTTGTGTGTGTGTGTAGTGAGTGAGGGTGTATAGGCTTGTGAGGGTGTATATGTGTGTGTGTAGTGAGTGTGAGGGTGTATGGGCTTGTGTGTGTGAATAAGCTTGTGTGTGTAGTGAGTGTGTGTATAGGCTTGTGTGTAGTGAGTGTGAGGGTGTATAGGTGTGTGTACTGAGTGTGATGGTGTTTAGGCTTGTGTGTGTAGTGAGTGTGAGGGCGTATAGGTGTGTGTATAGTAGTGAGTGTGAGGGTGTATAGGCTTGTGTGTAGTGCATCAGACCATAACATCTGTTGTGAGGGCGGGGCAGACCCTTCGTTATAAGCTGCAGGGCAGCAGCTGCTGGCGTTTGTACGTGAGGATGTTCTGGAGGTGTTTACTGCTGTAGTTTCACACAGGCTGCTGTAGTTTCCTTCCTTTATAGTCTGCCAAGCATAACACCAGCTCTTTGTTTAAGCTTTATTTCCAGTGTGACTCCTGCAGATGTATGCATTTGTCATTGATGTATGTGTTTGGGTCACCCTGGAGCTGAATGGCTCACTGCTCCTTAGTTTATTTCAGACACAAATGTAAAGCTGCTTTTGTCTGACTATTTTTTTAAAGAAATAAAAGTCAAAGCTTTTCTTGCTAAGCCTTCTGCTCACTATCCTTATGGAAGTCAAAAGGGTAATACCCCCCAAATGCAGCTGAAAGAGGAACTGCAAACCAACACAAGCTCAATAAAAAGTTTTTTTTAATACACAAAGATACCAAATTAGGTTTCTGTTTGTTTTGAAAGGAAAAAAAAAAAAAGATTCAAGTCTTGTCCAAGTGTATGCATTCCAGAAAAAACACACCATGTGTCTTTCCTGTATTGCACATTGGTCCTGATCATCTTTTTCATCTTCATTGCATATTTGTAATCCGAAATAACTGCACAGGCTTTTGGTCACAGTGACAATGCACTGACACGCAGCAGACATGGATGTCACACCCCTTTCACCATTGGCTTGGTATGACTTAATATGGCAAATTCAATCATGTATAAAGGTACAATAGAACAGCTTTGCTCCTTATCTGTCTTTAAATACTGACAAAAAATCCATAACTATTTGTACTGCTTTTGTTTAAAACACATAAAATAAAAAGCGGTTTAGGTTTGAGCACAGTCATTTCAGGCAGGCTGAGTGAAGGGAGTGGGGTCTGTATGCCCTCCCAGTCCCTCAGAATGAGCACAGAGTCCTGTCCATTTACAGTATGAGGCATTTGGTGCCCTTCTTGCCCTTTCTGGCCTGCAGTGCCGCCCTTGTGGCCATTTCAAATACATCCCTCACGCCATCCTTTGTCTTGGCAGAGCACTCCATGTATCCGAAGGCGTAGATTCGGTTGGCCATGTCTCTGCCTTCCTCTGGTTTGACTGGTTCCTGTAGAGAGAGGGTGAAAGATTTTTTTTTTAAAACAACAGCTACAAAGCAATCTAAACTTCTGGCTTACTGGCCTGTAGGAAATTGTCCATGCAGCAAGGCTATGCTGCTAACTCTGATAAACACAGCTGATGGATTTGGAGGTATTAAACATGAAAGCACAACTATGTCCCATGGGTTTTATCCACACTAATCTCAAATATGCTGCATCTGTTTTTAGCTTCAGCAGTCTCAAGGGTTCGGCTGGTCCCCGTTTCTTTCAGAGTGATCCATCCTGCTGAGCTGGCCAATCATGTCCACCAGGGCCCAGGTGGAGGTAGAGGTCTGGACCTTCGTACCTGCTTCATCTTGGCCAGCTCACGGCGGGTGTGCTCATCGTTACGCAGGTCCTTTTTGTTGCCCACCAGGATGATGGGGACATTGGGGCAGAAGTGCTTCACCTCTGGAGTCCATTTCTCTGGAATGTTCTCTGCACAATACCAACAGGAAACAAACTGAACCACTAGGTACTTTCAGGAAGCACAATATCTCAGTTATCACTGATCAGAATAAGTTAACGGGGCATTGCCGTTGAAAAGCTAATGCAGCTGGCATCGAACCAACAATGCGAACTGCTAAGACTGTCTCTTTATGGCAAAAACAAGCTGTCCTAAAGCTTGAGAAACCCCCCCCCCCCTGTTTGATAACTCGAGCACTGCTTTGTTACCTCTCCCTTTCGTTAGACACACTCACCAAGACTGTCTGGGCTATCGATGGAAAAGCACATCAGGATGACGTCTGTGTCTGGGTAGGAGAGTGGCCGTAGCCGGTCATAGTCCTCTTGACCAGCTGTGTCCCATAGGGCGAGCTCGACCTGCCCACAAGCCCAGTCAGAAGAGTCGAGCCCAAAGTAGCAAACACCCAGAACACGTTCCAAAACTTTTAAAAGCCTTTCTGAGAAACCTAGGGGTCTGTCTATCGCCACAGCAGGTCTTGATTACACACAACTGTAAACATGACTGGAGACGTAAAAAAACAAAACATATCACAAAGTTTTTATAAACCTAAGTGAATCGACCAGTATACGACAGCGTTCCACGTCCAAAACTTCCGGACTTAACTTGTCCTACCTGCTCCTTACCTTGTCCAACCTTTGGCTTCAGCCGGAAACCTTTGACCTAGGTCGGCACCGAGATTCATTTATCCCACTTACTTGTTTGCCATCAACCTCGATGTCCGCTACGTAGTTTTCAAACACTGTGGGCACGTACACCTCGGGAAACTGGTCCTTACTGAAGACGATGAGGAGACATGTCTTTCCACACGCTCCGTCGCCAACTATGACCAGTTTTTTACGGATTGCTGCCATTCCTAATGTGACAGGAACACGCCCCGCATTAGAAACCCGAGACAAACGTGTTGACTATAGGACAGCCAAACAAGATAAAAAACACACATCCGAATTTATTTACATTTCACTGCACAATCTCAGTGAACTCAGCAATGTAGTTATGTCTAGTTCTGTCTAAATTAATTAAGCCACAAAAAATAACGTAAAGGTGTGTCCAGTTTAAAAAAAAGTGATGAACATCCACTGTTATTAACTAGCGAAGCAGCTACTAAAATGTCGCATAACAGTTACTGGCGAGCTCAGCTAATCCAGGATTTAACTTATTCGGTTAATATAAGTGTATACGGATAAGAGCGGGTTAACGTTAAATCTCAAACAAAACACACCCAACCGCCATTCAGCAAGACTGGGAAATGAATTCTAACCCCGAGTCAAAAGCAGCTAGGCAGCCATTCCAGCTTCCTTGAAAAACAAAAGTAAGCGATTCTTTGGTTGCGGAGCGTTAGCATTTAGCTAACCTCTCTGCTTCATAAGCGGAAGTCTGACTGTTACGACAAAATGGCCTGTTTGTCACGAACAAAACCCTCGGATGTAGCTTTGGACTGATATATAATATGGTGTACGGCATCAAGAATATCACGAATGACAGACAGTTTTAGAGAAATTAATTTTACCTTGGGTTTCTGCTTAGCGAGTTTTCCGGTCTCCCACCCCAGCGTCAACCACAACGGCACTACAGGCTAGCTCAGTGTTAGCAACTGGTTCCGCAATAGTGTAAGTTCAAAGCAAGGCAGCACTGTGACGCAAAGACGGGTACTTGACAAAATGGCGGCTATATAGACAATATGCCAAAATAAAAGTCAGCAGCGTAAGGTCACGACCATTTGATTTATTCTAAGTTGACAACAACTGGTAAACACATATCATTATTCAATCAACATATCAGAAATTCAATCAACGCTAAATGTTAGAACAATTTTCTACAGTATCAAAGCTCTATTTTGTGTTTCCTTTTTCGGTGTAGTCATCCCCAGACTGCTGTTTGGGGTCAAATGTTGCACACACCATCCTCTCTTTTATCTTCTTGTTGGAGCTGATTATGAGGAGAGGACTGAGCGCTGCATAACACGATGAGAAGAACACCCTCATATCAGCCACCACGGCTGGAACCTGTGTCACCGTGAGCATGTAGATCCAGATCACATTATCAATACCGAAAAACACTGCGTACAGGACCACCAGTGTGACGACAGTCTTGGCTGCCCGCATTTCCATGGAACTCCCCTGTGAGCGCCGGATGCCTCTCACCTGCTTGCTGTGTTTGTGCAGGAGGATAAGAATGTATCCGCTGGAGGTGAGCATCAGGCCTACGAAGGCGAAGTCTCGGCCCGAGACAGCCGCGCCGTTGATCACGTATGACAGGCTGTTGCGGAAGTCGACGTGACAGAAGCCCAAATTCAAGGTGAACGGCGGCACGGTGCCATTGCGCGGGGCGACGGAGCACAGGGGCGCTGCGATGCAAACGAGCATGTTCAGCAGCCACAGCACCACAAAGGTGGGCGTGACTAGCTGAGGCAGACATGCCTTCAGCCTAGCCAGGAGTAGCCTGGCAACGGGCGCTATTGTTATGGCCTGGAAGACACTCAGCATGCAGGTAAGGCAGACAGAGAGGGCGCGGCTGATGCGGTAGGCGTAAATCACCACCTTGCATCCGGGGTCGTCCAGCAGGTGGCGGAGGCCAAAGACAGTCATGGTCTGTGGCACCCCACGGGTCAGGAGCAGCACCAGGTTAGCGAAGGCCAGATGAGCCAGGATTTGGTCCACGGGCTGTAGACGAAGCTCCACGCAGGCGATGTGACTGTACGCCATCAGCACCAGCAGGTTAGCCAGAATACCCAGTCCTGTCTGCAGGAGGAAGGAGACTCCTTTGATGGTGATGCAGAGATCCATGGAGACTGGTCTGTATGCCACCTTCCAAGACACAGGCAGTGGAGAAAGCTGTGGCTAAGAAAATCTATACAGTAAACAGTATTGAACAAATACTGGCTTCTTAAAAAGTGCTAACCATGTCACATTATTATTATTTTTATTATTATTATTATTATTATTAGCAGTAGTAGTAGTAGTAGTAGTAGTAGTATTACAGTTTGTGTATTAACATTTGCTTTTAACCTTTTTGTATGGTTAATAAACTGAAATGTTTTAGTTACAATACAAATATCTGTATTTTTGCTTTTTATGACAAATATATTGAATATAATTCATTGAATAAATTTTAAAAGATTCTAGATTTTAAAATAGATAAGTTGAATTAAAATATTACCTCCAACTCTTCTTTAGTGTTCCACTTTTATAGACACTGTAATTTGTAGACTGCATTGCCAGAGCTAAACTTACAGTACCTCAATTTATACTGTCTGCTCTTTCAGTGAGGGCTTAAGAGAACTCCACTCCAAATAAATAAATAAATAAATAAATAAATAAATAAATAAACACAGCCAACAACAGAAGATTCAGAACATTCAGAGTAACCAAGGAAACTATGTGGGTAGACACACCTGCTCACCAATTAATCATTTTCCATGAAAACAACAAAGCATCCAGGACTGTTCATTTTCTACTTTAATACAATTACCAATAATCCCAAACAGTATATAAGACTAAATATAACAGGAAAACAAAAAGTCTGGTGAGGTTTAATGTTTACTGTTTTTAACAAATCACAAGTTTGGACTTCAGAATTCTCTGTTTGAAGAGAATTCTGAATATGAAGCGTGTCTAATTGCCCTGTGCTGCACCTGTGTTTTTGTTTTCTCTTATTTTACGTTGTCATTATTTTAATTATTTTTTTCCCTTTGAGCTTTATAGAAGAAAAGCCTATATGAAATTATTAATCTCTAATGACTCAAGGCAATTTAGGTTTTCAAACTAACTTTTGTAAGTTCACCCTCACCTGTTTCAATTATTTTTTTCGTCTGGGCATTGTGTGAATTGTTTACTTTTGAGCAGCGTTCTTGAGTGTATGCTAACAGGCTAATGAGCCCTCCCTGGTCTCACCATGCAGCTGATTTCCCCCAGGTATTTTTTAAACTTAAATGAAAACAGATCATTGCTTGGACGAGCCTGTACATGTCTGCTTTTGGCTCTGGGGAGTCTACACTTCATCATTTCAGTGTTTTAAACACATCATAAACATCCTCTGGTTCTCCCTTAGGTCACTGATACACAGGAGTGAGAGGAAGAATAGCCACTAATAACACTCCATGGATGGAAGCACAAAAGTAACCTACATTTAATGTACCTTATATTTTAGAAAGTACAAAATGAGACTATGCACTGTTTATGCTATGACCACAATGCTTTTGGTCCTCTGATCCTGCCTGACTCTGATCTGAGAACAGCCATTGTCATAAAGCAGGAACGGAAGTCTGAAATTGCCTGTCCCCAGGGACTCATTAGTCAAACACACACGAGAAACTTTAGGGTATGTACGCAGTAATTAGATCATCAGTGATGGGGTTGTTACTGATATTCTAAAAGTGTTGTAAACACGCCTCGTTTTTCCCTAAAGGATTAGATAAAAACATATTAAAATGAACTATTTAGGCTCTTTTTGATATGTGTAGTGCATATATATATATATACATAAGTTACTTATATATATATTATAAGTTACTTATAAGTTACTGGCGGGAAAGGAATAGAATTGTTTAAAATGAAAGGCAAAACACGCACACGTCAGTATACCATAATTTACATAAATAATGTTCCAAAGCTCATTTCTATTACTTGTTTTCTCCCAGTTTTACCACTGGGGGGCGCTCTAGCACTGCTCAACTGGGCAACATGGCAAAGAACACTTGCTATGGCGATCATGGGTGGTTCAGCACGTTTAACACTACTTTTTGGGATACATATTTATTTTTGCACTTACTGTAGCCAACATGCAAGGCTGTATGAGATTTGAGAGCAGTTGATGTTCAAATGAATGTGTCATTTTTTATTTATTTTTTAAAACTTTAACATGTATTGTGAATGAACTTTCAGTATACAGGATGGAATTGCCGACTCTGAAATGGCTGCCCTGGTCTATGAAGCATGTACAGAAAGTTCAATAGTGTTTGGATTCTACTATCAGTGAAAGAAAGAAATGCAATGAAATACTACCTTCTCACTGTAGTGGAGTGGCACATGACCCCAACATGTAGCTCATGGTGATATCCGCCCCCCCTATGTGGTAGATTAATCAGTAATTCAGGCCATCAAAAGCAGATGAAAGCATGCTGTTGCTGGGCAACAGCTGGACCTTGCCCCTCCTGTCAATTTCTGTCCTTCACTCAATAAGGACTGGAAGGACAGGGGGAGGTGTTGGAGCTGGGTGGAGTTCCTGGCCCCGGGGACGCTGTGTCTGTCCCTGGTGGTGGTGGGCAGATGGTCTCTGGCCTCCGTCAGAGTGCTGATGGTCTCCTGGAGGCCTTCGCCCCTTTGCAGGTCGACAATGCCAGGTCCTACAGGACATCCAAGGTCCTGTTCCTGTTCACCTAGGACCTGTTCATCCAGTACCTGATCACCTGGGACCTGTTCATCCTGCACCTGTTCACTTGGGACCTGTGGCTAGTCTTCTTGGCACTGTGGGATAAACACATCCATATGCTCGCCATCCATCAGAACAACTTCACATGATGTCTCTAGAGATACGAATGTGGTGATGTAGATGTTCAGGGACGTGATCCCTACATCTTTCATCATCATGGCGAGCCTCATCATCCTTGTCTTCCTCTATTGCCACAGCAACAGAATCAGAGGTTTCCATGGTAGTGGAAGCGGTGCACCGAGGGCCATGCAGGGGACCGTGCAGATGTGTCGTCACTGTGTCATCACTGTTCCTGTTCTACATGCTGCTGTACTGGGTGGACAGTGGGTCTACACAATGATGATCAGACAGACTTCCACGTGTCAGCTGGCTGCTCAGACCTGTGGCTCTACTGCTTGTCTCTGTACCATTAACCCATCATCATCATCATCATCTCCAATATGAAAGTGAACAAACAGCAAACAAACCAAAATGGCCCCTGATGCAACAATAAGCCCTGACTGTCACCGAGGACCGTTGGAGGATAGAGCGTGCTGGTCAAACCAGAGTGTTACATCAGATACAAAAGAAGCTGCACATTTAACAGGTGTAAACCACTGAAACGCTGCACGGCCTTTATTATGTGACTACAAAAGATGGACCATAGCATTTTAAGAGCAGGAAGTTGACTCTGATATATATTTGTCATCATACATACTGGATTGACTCAATGTTCAGTAGAGGGAGACTTCGGTTCACAGTGTCACTAATAAACAGGTAATTTATTTGGGGTATCTTCTCAGTATGTTTTCAAAGGGTTTATGTGGAAGAATGTTCATGTGTAAGTTTCACATGTCCACCTTTTCTAAAGGGAGCTAACTGACAGGTAAGGCATACTTTCCTCATTCAACAATTCTCATACAGTATATATATATATATTTCTCTTTGTTCTTTGTACATTGACCTTCTCAGTAAACACCCAGCAATTCCTCTCTTATTTTATTCATGTATGTGTTGCATTGGAGCTTCTGCTCATTGGTTCTTGTCTGGATGGAGAAGGACCCTCAGTTCTCTCCTGTGGCTTCTTAAATGGTGATTAACAGTCTGCAGAGGGAGTGTGAAATGTATCACAGATAAATAATGGAAGCTGTTAATTGCCTCTGGAGAGAATGAGAGCGGAGGCTCCTGGGAGAAAGACTCTTCTCCCCTGGATAATGAGAATAATAAAAACATCACTCATCATGGCTTTTATATGAACTTAAAACTGCTGTAAGGTTATGATAAAACTTTGTGGCAGATTAAAGGCACCTAAAGGCACTCTGTCAAATGCAATCTGGCACTGGTCATCATGCCACCCCTCTGGCGTTTTTAAGAGACAGTGATCTTCAGTGAAACGTGGCGATGTGATTTGGTCTTAATACTTGTGTTTGTGCTTAGTCATGCTTTCTGCTTTAGCAGCAGACTTTTATACAGGTCATATTTTCTTTAGTGAACAGTACAATTGTGTTTTGTGCCTTCCAGACAACCTTCATGAGAGGTGAAAAGACTTCGAGGCCTTTCCCTCGACCTACAAATGTTTCATATGCATGCATTCATATGGTACACTGCAGAATCCAATCCTGCTGAAGCACAGAACCCAGCGCATGCACCTGTTCTTAACGGGCTCATATCTCCTCCTCCTGTGATGATGACTAGGGTGACAGGAAGATGACGGTGACAGGCTCACGCCTTATATTCTTCATCCCACTGAAATCTGATTGGTCAAAGACACAGACTCCGGTGGAATGAAGGATAGAGTGCGTGAGTGTGTGCAGGAGTGGAGACCTGTGCCCATGTCTGCAGTCCATACACTCTTACTGGGAATAAACAAACACAGGAAGACTCCAGAAACAACATTCATTAGTTGCATGCATACATTATATACAGTGTATATATATATATATATATATATATATATATATATATATATATATATATATATACATAAATATATATATATTTAATGTAATATACAGTGTAAACATGTGAAACTGAATGGTGAAAAGAACATAAGGTATGAGGTGTAGAACTCTTCATACCTGTGTGAGCTGTGTGTGGCTACGTATGCATGTGGACTGTATGTGTGTATTGTGTGTGTGTACTGTATGTGTGTACTGTGTGTGGGTAGTATATTGAGGCCCTGCCTCTCTGCTCTGCAAGACGGGACGTGCAGTGGTGTACCTGCAGGCAGAGTTCAGGCGTACGCCTCTGCCCCTGTGAAGCACGCAGAAGCAGTAGACTCCCCTCATAAGGCTGTGGCTGCCTTCTGAACTCCCTCTCTACCATTCTTTCACTCCAGAGCTTATCTTCCCACACACACACACACACACACACACACACACACACACACACACACACACACGCGCACGCACATGCGCACGCATACACACACACACATGCACGCACACAGGGCATTACAAACCAGGAACACAAAGGCCCTCCTGACTGCTCACACTTACACAAATGAACACCCATTGTGTGTATGTGACAGTTTAAATGTGTTAAAATGTGTTCTTCCTTGAAAAAATGAAGAAAGACAAATTAAGTCCTCACTCACCTGATCAGCTCTAGACATCGAGCTCCAGGAAGTCTGACACAGGTCGACCTGTAAAGACAGCACACAGTTAAGTGTAACACAAGCAAACGAGCAAACACCATGGCCAGACAACAGAACAGCAGAGAAATTCTGAACGTGAAGATAAGGACAGTACAGCAGAGTTTCGTTTGGGTGTCACTGCTCAGGAAAGCAGAGAAACCACAAATTTCACAATCCAAAGTGCGGAAGGACAGAAGACAACACACTGCAATCCTTCAGTGGAGAAAGAGAGCAGATGAGGAAAGATAGAGAGAGAGAGAGAGAGAGAGAGAGAGAGAGACATAGTACAGTAATCCAGAGATCTGTTCTTCTGACCTGGCACTCTCGCTGTGTCTCCGTCTACCTGTCCCAGGTATACACATTTAGCTGACTTGACCAGCCAATGGCTTTGCAGGATTTTTTAGTAACCTCTGCCTGTTTTCCACACCCACATAAGTGGGTGGTGACTCTGCTACATCCTAAATCAGCATTCTGGCTCAGAATCTCAAACTCGCTTTTTCACATCATTAAATCAACTTCTTTGAGAAATTGCTTTGATTAAGCAAATTTAAAATTAAGCCTTTTCATTTGCATATGGCAGTTCCTTACATACTATCACAGATCTCATTTTACAGAGATAAAAATATACATGATGTGATAAAAGCAAATTTAAAGTAAATCTGTTTTAAAAGTCAAAGGTACATATTTTTTCTATTTAAAGTATACAGAACAGAGAAATACAGCGTTACATACCAGACCAAAAAACAAGTCAAAATACAATAATGAGCAGAATGTACTACTGCATCCAGCACTTATGAACCAATGTGTTTCATTAAAACAGTGACAGTATGCACTCTAGGCTAGAGAGGGCCTGAGAGTGCTAGTTTTAATGGATCACCAGTGGATTCACAGAAGCTCCATGATATATCCATGATAGATCCAGCAGATCACTTCTGCTTTGCCCTTTTCTTGGTTAGAGTCTTTTAATTGCAGCAGGTTGTCTAGCCACATCAGTGCAGGCGAGAGCTGCTCCCCTCTCTCCACCAGGCCAGGGGCGCGTCAGCTTCAGCTCTGTTCAACTCAGTCCACACCATCGATATGCTGATCTAATGATGTAAGCCACATCTAGCGGCTTGAAGAAGCGGCCCTGGAGCTCCGAGTAGCCATGTCTGGTCTTTCGGAGTCGCATGATCCATGGTGTGGAGATCAAAAAGGCTCATCAAAGAACATACATATAGAATGAATGTGCTGAGAAGCTTTGGTGCATTCATGACCATTGCTGAGAGGGATGGACAGAGATGTTTCAGATGGCTGCGGGGGTCTGTAATCAAACTTCATGCATAAACTTTGATCTGATCCAGGGGAAATCAGAAGGGAGTGTAGCCACCTCCCCCTCTTGTCTGGCTAGCACTTCTCCAGACTTGTAGCTCCATGCCTGCCTAAACACGCCTGCTCTGGAATGCATTCACTTTCTGCAAATGAATAGCTTTAGGGGTGTATGATAGCTCTCAATATACATCTGTCTACCTATATATATATATTATATATATATATAATATCATGGTCATATATATTTATGAAGATTATTCCAGTTAAGTAACTGTAGTGTACCTTTGTAAGATACATATAATCATATTAATATTACATATTAAAAATGGCAGAATAACAGGACATTTTGGACAGAGACATCAGCTTGCTTCCTTATTAGTAGGAGGAGTAACCAGTTTGTATATGAAAAAGTAGATGTTTACATCATAATATTCATTCCTTCCTCCTCCTGTTAAGGAGCACTTTGCTTGCACAGCTGGTGAAGGACCTCTGTCCAAAATGTCCCGTTTCTCTGAAACTGAGAAACGTTTCTGAGTTTTTAGTATCTCTCTCTCTCAGTATGTGCAAATGCAAAGGCTGCATAGATGTAGGAAGAGTGGAAAGTGTGCAGGCTCCTGTGGGACTTCCAGATCCAGACAGATAAACACACATCGCCAAAGCAACCTCACATTGTGATTGCAGACAAGACCAGATGCAGAAAACAGCAGTAACAGAAGATGTGGGCCTCGCAAGAGACTGAGACATCCAACGGAGAGAAAAACACCAGGGACAGGAAGGGGACATGGACAGCCTGTGGAAGGTCAACAACAAGCTTGTCATGGGGTTGTGACCCCTAAGATGGAGGAATGGCTCCAACAGATCCCAGAAATGACATCATCAGTCTCAGTCCAGAAGAGCGCAGTGAAAGCCTGTCACACACCCTCACACACCCTCACTCTCCAGCCCTCCGATATATGCACAGTTGAAGGAGAGAGATATAACTCCCCACTAGATGGGCGAGACAGAAAGAAAAAAGTTATTATATACACAGAAGGATTCCAAAGCAACCAGATGCTTCAAACAAAGGTTCTTCATCAGCTGTGCAAGCAGAAGGCTTCTGAAGTTAGGGTTAGGTTAATTAGGGTTATGTTAATTAGGGTTAGGTTAGTTTTAAGTTTTAAGTTATGTTAGATTTAAGTTATGTTAGTTAGGGTTAGGTTACTTATGGTTATGTTATGTTAGTTAGGGTTAGATTAGTTAGGGTTAGGTTAGTCAGGGTTAGGTTAGTTAGGGCTAGGTTACTTACACACACAGACACACGCACAGACACACGCACGCTACATTAAACAAGATCTCGTGAGTCTCCTGCGTTCTTTGCAGTGTTAGACTTGTTGTCTTATACTGAATTCTAGAACATGACGACTCATAACCTCACCTGTGCTGTAACATGCCCAGAATTCTGCCATCTGATTGGTCCACGGCAGTGCTCTTGCGAGTCATACATGACAATGTTTGTGGGACATAACTCAGGAGATTGTAAACTATCTTATCCCCTGCTACAACTCAGCTATTTTATGTCTCTTTCATGAGCTCATTGACTTAGTGTTTATATTTACAGAAGCACTGGAGGCATTTAGATCACGCCTGGTCATTACGAAAATGATTCATTGAGCAAAGTTGTCACAAATTGAGCAAAAAATGAAACAAACAAAGATAACATTTCAGCATGGTTGCTGAACCTTTTCTTGGCGTTAGCAGATGTGTGGGTGTGACCGACGGGCTTTGCAGCACTGGATTTTGTGCTCTTTCAGTCTCTTCCTGTCCGTCAGAGAAAGCGGAACGGCGATTCGTCAGAGAGAGCTGCCGTAAGCGACTCTTGGGCATTTTATAACCACCCAAACTAACATGGGCCACTGAAGCACTGAATCAGCATTTCCTCACCAAGACATAACACACACACACACACACAAACACACACATGCGCACACACCCTTCAAAACTCATGCCCTTCAAAACTTCTGTCTTACTCAAAGGGGCTAGTGATGGGTCTAACTAGCAGCTAGCATCTTGGTTGCAGGCAAATACAATTCCAGATTAACCTTAGGAAACGTTAAGGCCTTGTTTCATAATCACATGTAGTTCTAAGGCCATCTTGGGTGTTCTGATCTAGATCGACCTGCTTAGCACCAGCCCTAATATAGCAGACATGATCCAGCAAATCAAGAAGAAGCAGTTGGTTATCTAATACAAAAAGGAAAAAAAAGTTGTGGTTTTGGAAGCAGATGATACTATACTAAAACAAGGGATATTTTACAACTTTTACAACAATAAATATAATATAGTAGAGAGTTTAGTATATATAATTGAGTTTAGTGACACTTGTTTATTTGCAATGCTAATTTGTGCTGTTAGTTAATCAAATGCATCAATTATTAAACTTTTGACAGAAGTCATTTAACAACAAGCATTCTTAATACATTAAATTGGCAGTACACGAGTTATTCAGCAAAAGCCATTTTAGCGAGCTTCAGATTTTTTACATGCTGTAAAAAACTTTGATCTTTATGAGGCATTCTACATACTAAAGACTTTATGAGTGGTTTGAACTTACAAATTACCAAATTTTTATTTGAGAGAGCCTATTATGTGATTGAAATCGGTACCTACATCTATGGCTGAAAGATCTCAGCACGGTAGGCGACCTTTCCAATATCTGTTAGTAACAGTTTGTAAACTTTAACTTTTTTTTTATTTAAAGTTTAAATGAATTTTAAAAATGTAAATGAAAAGCTCAATATATAGAGATAGGTGTTTCCTTGAGTTGTTTGGTCTGTGGATCCGTTTATACCAGCTTTGCTCCTGCACATCCGAAAGTATACAGCCTAGATTTCTTTCAACTCACGAGCTCTCCCTCATGCTGGAATGCACACGCGGGCAGGACCAGACATGCTGCTCGAACAGCCTTTGCTATGGTGGCTAACCTGTATAATCTTCTGTTCCCATTTACGGTCTGCAAGTTTCATCAGGTCTTTCCGTGAAACTTGGTGGGGAGCTCTTTCTCCCAGTGGAGGAGTCGGCATCTTCTGGAATCAGGAGGACTCATGCCCCTCAGGGCGTCTCCATGGTTACTTCTGCGGAAGAATGAAAGAGCCGTGAGGAATTTCATGTTGTAAACGTTTCGTCGAACCTTGTAAAGTAAAATTTTAAGCACATTTAAAATGAATAGGCATTTAAAATATGCTTTTACATTTATCTGAAGGCCCACTTGATGTGATCATATCCTAAATCAGGTATCTCCCCAGAGTCAAATAACAGATTAAGACAGAAACACATTTCACACACTACATGCTGTTTCCATAAGCAACAAAACAAAAAACTTCAAAGTTTATCATGTATAATCCTAATACAACATGATTCAGTCAGAAATAAGAGAATATGATGTCCATTGTCTAGACACCAACTCCAGACTCTAGTGGTGACAAAGCATCGGAGGATGATGGCTGGAAAAGTTCTGGTGCTGCCAATAGTTGAACTGAGGCCGCTATGTTCACCCATCTACTCCATCTATTTCAGTGGATACAGAAACAGTTCTCCCAACATCGACTCACGTGAGACTTCTACACCAACTGGCCATATGGACCATATATAATGTAATAAATCACGGACTGTTTATTAGCTGTGCTGCCCAAGGAGGGTGGTTGTATTTCATTGCCCATGTGGCATCTGGTTTGCTCATTAGGACCTACACATTTGTAAAGCTGCTTTGTGGCATGTTGTAAAAAGATCTATTGCAATTAAATGTAATTGACGGTTGTTTGTCTTAACAGAACGGCCCGACTGGTGATTCCTTTTTTGTGTGTTTTTCTTATTTTTTGAAAGAAGAAACTTTTAACTTGGTAACTCATCTATTATGAACCTTTATCTCGTAACTCATCTAGTACAAAATGTAATTGAAATCCATAGGGCTAAAATCGTATAATGGTTAAAAAACAGAACGCACCTAAGTGCTTAAAAGTACAATATGTGTGTTAGTAGACCATTCCAAAACCATGCAGAACCAATTCTGGAATTAGCCTAATGCTGCAGGAAGAGGCCATAAAAAGCACCTTTAACCAAAGACGCCCTCAGTAATATGACAAGATTACATAAACTCTCGCTTACTTAAGGATGTTGAGAGAGCACCACCTTCTGGTAGTTTTGAGCATCGCTGATGAGGTCCTCACTCCTATAGGTCAGTTGAGCTACAAAATAAGATGTTTTTCCAGTATTACAGGTGCGTTTGTCTACTGTCTACACACACACACACACACACACACGCGCACACGCACACACACACACTCACTCAATGGTAACAATGGTATCCTACCTGTACTGTGCAGTCTAACTCCGTGAATCCAACATAATTACCAGTTATCATAAACAGAATACCAACAAACCACTTTCTTTTACTTAACAATAATTACTAAAGTGTTTTAAAAGTGTTTTCATCATAATTTGATTTGATTTGATTATATATTTAGTATATAGTATATATTAGTATATTAAATTAAATTCCAAATTCAGTGTAATACTCGATTTGACTTGACAAGTCAAATGTATTTATATAGCGCTTTTCTCAGCATGAGTTGTTACTTAAGAGCTTTACAAATGTATCGGTCCATATCCCTAATGAACAAATCACTTCCAACAGTGCTAAGGGTGCTAACCCTCTGGGTTGAATTACGGAAGAAACCTTAGGAGGACCAACATGTCCTTGGGCAGCCCAGCTAGTACCAGTCCATACTTAGTCCATACCTTATTACATTATACATAGTTCATACTTTATTACATTCTACGTAGTCCATACTTTATTACATTATACGTAGTCCAAACTTTATTACATTATACTTAGTACAAGTAGCCACTTCTAAATAAGTGTGGGAGTCTCAGGTGTTCCAGTGATCCATGGGCAATTCCAGCAGGTTTATCTGTGGTAATTACAGTAAATGGAGGTCCAGAGGGGAACTTGGTCCTGAGGGTCTCTGAGACTCTGAGATCTACCCACATTGTCGCAAACACACAAAGTGGCTGGACAACAGTGTCAACACCTCAGATTACCAGAAAACTCTCTCTGGGGACGCACTTTTATGTACAAAAGATAACCAAAAGTTTGAGTAAAAAGTCTTTAACCTAGATTTAAAAACTGTGAGTGTGTCTCAGTCCCAAAGAGCTCAAAGAACAGGATTAACATGGTCAGACCTTCTATCCCCAGTCAGGACTCTTTCTGCTGTGTTCTGTACAAGTTGTCTTTCATTTAACTTTTTAAAGCATTCAGTCAGAAGATCATTACAGCATATCAATGTTGGTATAAACTATTGTGCCAGTAGCACTGTGTTAACATGTTTCTTCTTTCATAAATTTGAATTACCGGTGTATTTTACAGTTTGTGTGATATATGTTACGTGATACACTTCTGCTGCAATAGAAGAACCTAGAAGAAGTTATCCACTTGGTGCATCCATGCAGTTTGCATTTTGGTCAAAATTACAAATGTTATACATTTTTAAGCACCTGGTAGTCTCCAGCATATCACCGGTCTAAGGACTGGGGTTGATTAGTAGACTCAGGACTGGGGTCAATCAGTATTATGAGGACTGGGGTCGATCAGTAGTCTGAGGACTGGGTTCTCAAGGCGTGCGTCTTTAATATGCATGGATGCCATTACATGATGATTTTGATTCACTGCCACCTAAGGTACCAGTGAATTTACCAGTATGGGGGCCCAGCAGTGACTTTACGAGCAGGAATTACATTTGCATCGCTTCACGATTTATGACTCTAGCCCATTGTTGTGGATTCCTGATCACTCTTGATCTGTCTGGTTCAGTTTGGATCAGTTTAGATCATCCTCAAATCGCATTATGAACACAAAATCATCCTCAGATGGGCAGATCTTCAGAAGAAATTTGGTTTTCCAAATTCTTGGTATTGGTTATTTTTTTCTACCTTCATGATTTGGAACATTTATATATAATTACTTCTTTTAATTTATGGGCATTACCCTTAAGTGATTGGTAATTACAGTGAACACTGCAGAAAGATATTGCCTGAAATCTAGGCTGTATTGTGGAGGTAGTTGTTAATGTTAATTAGCATATTTATTATTGGACATTTGCATACTGTAATTATTTACGTGATATAAAAAATTTATTTCAATATTCAAACAATTAAATCTGTTTATTAAATTGTCAGTGGTCAAATTGCTAATCTTTATTTGATATTCAGTTTGTTTGATATACATAAAAATTGGGTAATACACAGACTGTGGATGTTCACTGTGATGTCATAAACAACTTTAAAAAATTTAATTTATTCAAATACAAGTTATTTTCTAAGCAACTTTTTTGTCCATTCCAAATTGTAATTCCCTCTGTAGGCTCCATGGAGATGGACTCACTAATGAGTGTCTCTCCATTTTGAGACTGCTAATTGAAAAATTAGAAATCACTTATTGGCAGAAGAAACTGGTAATTAGAAAAGGAAAGTGAATGGAAATTTCTATTAATAACCTGATCCATCTCTCTAACGTGCTATTTCCACATGTGCTGAAATAATTTCCCTGGAGAGAGAGAGAGAGAGAGAGAAAGAGGCCACAGGGTGAGTGAGTGCAGAATGTCCACTGGCCATTATGGAGACACTGAGCTGTGTCGATGTGTTACGCTGTCCGTGGGTCTCCTGCTCTGGAGCACTGCACAGGGGGACAGGGACGTGTCTTTGTTAAGTGGTGCCTCTTACTTCAAGGATGGTAAAATGAAGACATCAGCGGTGATAAATTAGGATAGTAATGAAGGCCTGCAAGCCATCCGTTATATTGCCTCTGTGAGAGTGTGTGTGTGTGTGTACACATGCTATCTTAGATTTATGGGATGCCTTGAGCTGTGAATGTATGGGGATCTATAGGGACTGGCTCTACATCACTATTAGGACAATAGCGTAAATGAGGAATATTGGTTTTAGATTTCCTTTTTGGTTTAACCCTAGCCCCTGGTTGGGGTTTTTATGTTAAGTTTAGCTGACCGAGAGAAATTACATAAAGTCATAATGCAGTTTTGGTGTTTCTAGTCACTATGGTGTTAGCATTTACATTCACATCTACATACTCACATGAAGTATGCTGTTTGTAGAACAGCAGATAGCTGATAATGCAGTATTTATTGCACTGAATTATTTCTTAAATGTAGTTCTGGGTAAGTCCCCCTAATCCCTCACATTTCCTTAGAGAGCTTTACACTCTCTCAGCCTCAAATTTCTCCAGACAAAACATGGATTTAACATTTCATCACATCCCTGGCTAATCAACATGACTAGCATGTTTATCAGCCGATTACACCAGCACAAGTTTTTTTTTTCTTTTGCCACACACACACACACACACACACACACACACACACACACACACACACACACACACACACACTGAATGACAGGTGGGTGCCAGGGAGGCCTGCTGATGCCTGATTGGAGAGGGTGGGGCTGAGGGCGGGATTAGAGTGATCTGGGTGCCAATCACTGAATATGATGATCCATTTACACTCTTTCAGTCTTAGTTCTGACACAGTTGCTGCCTTGTACATGCTAAGAATTAACAGTAACCTTTCTGCTAATGAGAGTAAAGGAGAGAGAGTGAAAGTGAGGGGGGATAGAGGGAGGAATGCGGAGAGGGGAGAGAGACGTTGAGGAAAAGTGTAGAAAGACAGAAAGGATTGAGAGAGAGAGAGAGACCTTTGCCACCCTACTCACAGATCTGAAAGAGAAACCTGTCAGCCTCTGGTTGTTCCAGGACAGGCATGGGGTGTAATTACAGTGTTATTCAGGCTGAATCAATCAGAGCACATTCTTGTGCCCTACTAATGAAACGTGGGGACAGAACAGGAAATATATCCACACGGTCTGATGAAAGTGGAGAATGTGGTGGGATATGAATTTATATGAAATCAGAGCTTAAAGAGTCTGTTTGTGTAAATATTTTGTCTGTGTGCATCTGTGTGTTTCTCTGGGTATGTGTGTAAATGTATAGCTCTGTGTGAAAGATCTACCAAACAACTAAACCCATCAAAAGAATGGTGCAATTTCAATGTACCTGATAAGTACCCTCCAAAATATTAAACTAACAGATGCCATTCAGATGTGGATGACTGATGCCAGGAGCAGACTACAGGATAGGCTGTTTGTGTCTGTCACCATAGTCATTGTGCCAGATTATGCAATTATAGTGGCATATATGGCATGATTTGGTCGGGAGATCTGTGTGTAAATGCATATTTAACACTGACCAAGGGTGGTAGACATCCTTGCGCAAGGTTGTAGGACATCAGGGGGAGAGGGTCAGGAAATTGTCAATCATGGCTACAGAAGCATGTAAATAGAGAGGTGGACACTGTCAGTAACCAATAGGTGAGCTCTCTCTAGCACCAAGCAGAAAGCAGCAAAGTGGGTATTGGGTATTGGAGGATGGAGAGAGCAGGGGGCGTGGCCACATTCTGCATTGCCTTGTGTTTTTCTTTTTAGCTGTATTTTAGCACACACAAGGGCAGCTGTGGAGCCATTGCTGGGTGTCGTGTTGAGAACAGGACTTATCTGTTATGCAACCTCTAGGTCTTGTGGAGGAAACAATGATTTGGTTTTGGGTTGTGTATATTCTGATAAATGAATATGCAAAGATGTGTTTTAATATCAGGCAGGTTCAAAATCACTATGTGAACCATCAGCACCAGCAGCCCGCCCTTTTCAGTTCACATGTGACACTCTGTCATCCTATTGGACAACATCAAAAAGGCATACAAGTTACACTAGGTGAGCAAACACCACAAATTTGACATGAAACTTTCTTGTTTGCCTGTCATGGGGGCGGCACAGACACTGTGTCATAATTGGGCTGTGTTCATGTAGTCTGAGCCTGGCGTTAGGTGGGATAAAGGCTTAGAAAAGCCAGGCGGCCTTAGATCAGCTCCTGTAATGAAAATCATGCATTTCGTCCATCAGATTTCCTGTCATTTCCTGTCATTACGCAACCCTTCAGAATATCACCAGAAGGTGCCCAGCAAGACCCTTTTCAACAAGCCAGAAACTGATACATTTATTCCATTAGAGTCACCACCTATGTGTTGTATTTGACTGACTTTTTTTGGGGGGGTGGGGGTTCTGATTTTCTCCTTATAGCTACCCCCCCACATAGACTGAAGGCAATTCTGCTCTCTCCTGCCCCCTAGCTGTGGCATCACCGGGGATTGAATTTACAATATCCTCCACACAGTGTTCTGCATAATGTAACAATTGAACTCTCACAATAGGGAGAAGGAAGAGAGGAGTGACAAATTGACCAATAAGATCAGATTGCTTGTTCATGCCCATCGAACATCACAAAAGAATGGACCAGACACTGTTCATGCAACAGTTTCAGCAGTAGAATCGAACTAATGTTACTGGATGGAATACATGATTCTGAGTACTGATAGTGGGTGTTGATACCCTGTACTGATGTCCAGTACTGATAATCAGTATTGACACACAGTTCTGGAAATGATGATAACAATAATAACTCAGTATTGATGCCCAGTAGCAATAACGCTATGTCTGCCGTGCAACCAACACCATTTCAAAACCCTGCACTTGAGTCTTGTGATTGCTTTCTTTGAAGACATATTTTTGAAGATATATTTGCACCCTCATGCCTAAAAGCAGAATGGCCCATCTGGTATTGGCAAATAGCCTTTCTGCCCCCTGTGTATGTCTGTGGGTGTGCGTGTTTGTGTGTGTTTGTATTTGTTTTGTTTGTAACACAAACGCAGCATTCCCAATATAAGAGAAGTTGTGTCCACTGAAACAGCAGATTTTGTGATCTTATCATTAAACCGAAACCATTAAACCAGGCCACACAATCTGTAGCAAACCCAGACACCACCCAAACCAAACCCAGACACCACCCAAACAAGGAATATGTGCAATAACAGGAAGTATTTTAAATACAAATTATTGTGATTATAGTGTTTTATTTTAAGCTTGAACAAACTAAAGCAGCTTTTCAGTTGTTGAATTATGGAGATTGTGTATTGGGTTTGACATTTGAGTTCTGAATGAAAGGATGTTGGGTTTAGAAAACTGGCAAAAAATAATGAAGCACTCTTTTAGAAGTTTCACTTTTTCAGATCTATCCTTATCGAGCCTTAGTGGAGAAAAACAGCCTAGAACATCCTTTATATACAGCAGCAATTTACAGAATCGAAATACTGGCATCTGTTCAAACAGAGCTCCAAAATTGCTGCCATGTTCTAGGCTGAACTCAGCTGAAGGTGTTGAATTTGGAATTGTCAAACTCAAGGTCAGCGTGAGCTCCAAGCATGACAGTGACTGGAAAATGACCTCACCAGGCACCCTGTGCCCGAAGTGAGGCCTCCATCGACTGGTGAACAGGTAGTAAACTGATCCTGGCACCTTGCCAAGCTAAACTTACGAGTGTCTGTCCAAGGGTCCATTCCATTATGGTTGCCGCGCACACACGCTCTGATGGATGGGTGTCTGGCAGCACGCCTGCACGTATAAAGCAGCGGCATCCTCCACCACAGTTTAGCCATCTTCCTCCACAGATCAATACTCTGCCAGTCTGGAGGGTGTAGAGGTGAGGATATATGGTTTCTGGGTGCTCCTTCAGAACCAGAACTGCTCCTGTGACAGAACTGCTGATGTTGTGACAGGTGTTGGGTGTGGTGTAAAAATGATACACTTGTTCATTCAGGCTGCTGCACCTGTTTTGTTCTTCAGAAAAAACATTGACCATTAATCCATGTACTCTGAAAACTGTTGTGTGTCTTTGGCCAGGAATGGTTTACCATGAGGAGATCAGTCCAGGTGGCTGCGTAGCTCTGAACAATTATTCACCTTTGTCCCAAAGACGCTGGCTAGGGCTGGGGTTCTGGAGCCATACAGTGACAATATGTGCTTTGTGACTTATCATTATCTTGCTGGAAGTGTCATTCCAACTGTAGCCATGACAGAATGAGTGTGTTCCTCACCAGTGTTCAGATATACCATTGGTCAATGGATGTCACGGGTCAGAGTGTGTGCCAGGGAAACGACTCCCCATTGAACTGTGGACCCAAAACAAGATAGGTCACATTGTTAGTGCCAAATCCTGATCCCTTCATTAGCACGAGGCTGAAGGAACCTTGATTTGCGTGAGTGTGTGACTTTTTTAATTCTGTTGTATTCGGTGAGAAGATTCAGTAAAATGCAAGGCTGGATTTAGATATATCCTTATATATAGAGAATCAAATCATTATATATAAAGAGAGATCATTTGGCTGGTGGTGGCCAAATGACCTCGCTGATCGGATCATGACTTGGGGATCTTAAACCGATTCCATAGCATGTTAGTCTAACTCTAATACTCATGTTAGTCTGACTCTGTTACTCCTGTTAGTCTGTTACTCATGTTAGTCTAACTGTGTTATTCATGTTAGTCTGACTCTGTTATTCATGTTAGTTTGACTCTGTTACTCATGTTAGTCTGACTGTGTTACTCATGTTAGTCTGACTCTGTTACTCATGTTAGTCTGACTCTGTTACTCATGTTAGTCTGACTCTGTTGCTCATGTTAGTCTAACTCTGTTACTCATGTTAGTCTGACTCTCTTACTCATGTTAGTCTGACTCTCTTACTCATGTTAGTCTGACTCTGTTACTCATGTTAGTCTGACTCTGTTACTCATGTTAGTCTAACTCTGTTACTCATGTTAGTCTGACTCTGTTACTCATGTTAGTCTAACTCTGTTACTCATGTTAGTCTGACTCTGTTACTCATGTTAGTCTGACTCTGTTACTCGTGCCTCAGCATGGTGCGGTTCAGTAGTTCAGAGTGAGAGCACCGAGCCTTTGATGTGTTCCCACAGGGCAGAGATCCAAAGGGCAGCACCGGGGCACTTTAGCCCTTAAACCTGCAGGTGTTTGCACCCTTAATGCCCAGGGCAAGCAGGGCTCTGGGAGGCTCAGCAGCAGTAAGGAGATTAAGGACACAAGCATATGCACTAACACCAAGTACTTGTTGTCCTTCCTCTGACAACAAGTACATAGCTTAGAGTTTGACGATTGTAGGTTGCAGAAGATTATCCTAATGTAATGTATGCTCTCTAGGGGCATGTACTGTATATCTTATATATACATATATAAGTGTTATTTAGGAACACTTGCTAAGTATTGCACTATACTGCATGTAGTCTTGTAGGTATTTCAGTCTTGATAGGTATTGTCTAATCTTATATTTTGTTGTCTTCTTTCTAGGCATCAGCACTAGCAACAGTTTATGGCAGTGCTTGACCTCAAGTAATTTGGACTTAAACCTGTTTATACTAGATAGAGATGCATATTCTGACTGAACACATAGTACTTTTGTAAGTCGCTCTGGATAAGAGCGTCTGCGAAATGCCGTAAATGTAAATGTAAATGTAAATGTATATCTATATAAATAACAAATCTATTCTCATATTAAATCCCCAGGGGCCCATCAGTCAATTTCAGTCAATTGAAAGGTCCTGTTTTTCAACATGTCTGTTTATTGTTGTTCGTAGGCTGCTTTGCACCATTCTGATTTATGAATGTGTGTTTATTCCATAGAGTTTAATGATGTGGTTTGGTACACATACATCTGATGCTGCTAAGCAACTGAATGAGTATGAAACTGTGTGGATTTGGTGACATTAAACCCCACCAGAGGTGATCTCTCAGTATGTGGATTCTGGTCTGCTTTAAATATATAGAATCTCATCAAACTTGTGTGTGCATGTGAGAAAAATTCTTTCCAATTTGCAATAACCTTTAAGAGACATCTTCACATGATCCTCACATGTGTATGTATATAATTTCAAGACACATCTTATGACCCCAAAGAAATGAGAAATTAGAGAACAAATTCAACATTATATGTTTTTAAAATCTAGTGCTGTACTTAAAATCTTAACATCCCCTAACTGGTACTCAAATTGTACAGAAAATTTGGCCTTTGATTCTTTGTGTGTGTATTTATTTCTCTTTTTTTCAGTCTCTCGTCACTGCTCTGGCAGACAGCCAGACCCACAGTCTGGACGTGGCGGTGCTGTGCAGTCTGGGCCATGGGCCGTTTCATTACCATGCTGGCCGTTCTCCCGCACCCCTGCCGCTAGGCCGGACCTCGGACCCTGTAATCCGGGTCTCCCCCTCTGCCCGCCCAGCCCAGCGCACTCTGTCTATCGAGAGTCTGCAGTCCAGCCGTCCAGCCGTCCATGCCCCAAACCACCGTCCGTCCGGCGAGAGCAGGCCAGTGTCACATTGTCATGGTGAGACAGGAAGTCTAAAGCCAGGAGAAGGGAAGAGACACGCTGCTGCACACACACGCAAAATCAGGAGGGGGAGGGAAGTGTGCTCAGCCGGATGGACTCGCAGTGACAGATGTGTGTGTGTGTGTGTGTGTGTGTGTGTAATTAAGGGAACATAGGAAGTGGAGTGAACTAACTTGGCTTTTATGATTGTGGCTCTGTGCCCTTACTGGACATGGAAGAGTTTTTGCACTTTGAACAGGATAAGGTGGACACAAGAAATGTACTTTGAGGTCAGCATTCACCCTGACCTGATGACAATTGTATTAACACAAATCCCTTTACACAAATGCTACATTTGGGGGAATTTTTAGGTAAACTAATCCAGGAATTAATAGTGGGATGTGCTGAATGCTGTTTGTTTGCTTCAGAGAAGTGGAGCATGAAATCATGGCTCCTCATCCCGGCACTGCATGCCTGACCTTTTGTTGTTTTTGTTGCCGTATGTGGATTACATGTGTCTACATGCACAAATCCAGTCAGGTACAGATGAGAAATGGTCTCATGTTTAAACACAGTGCAGTTCAAATACAGATCTGTGACTGTCCAAACATGTCACCCTGTTTTGGATCTGCTCACAATCCAGACTCTAAGCAACACAGTCTCAAGCCCAGGATACATCTGCTACTGGAAAGTGACAGCAGGGATTTAACAACGGCACTCCTAAATGTATCTTTGGCTCATATCCCTCCCTCTACCTGAATATCCAGGAAGGTCCTGAACCATCTGCGCTGTCAGATTAAAATCAAACCAATCTCCTGAGCATTTAGAAATATGAACCTTTCATATCACAGAGCCCCAGTTTCTCCAGCTGTGGGGACCTTTCCTGTTATTATCTGATCACTTCACTCACAAGTTTTTATTTTGCTCTTCTGTCAGCGCTGCTCATATCTGACGCCCTCCAGACATTCTGGACTGACAGAGAGAGCGAATGGGGCATTTACCAGCAGCAGGGCAGGCGGGGAGGTGACGTCCTTCCACGATAAGGTGTGTGATCCTCCCCAGGCTCTTGGACGGCCGTCGTCACTCAGGTAATAGACCTGTCAACACGTACACACCAACCTGAGATGGCCCACGGAGGGCCTGCACAATATGCTGCTGACTCCCAGGAATACACACACACACACACAATCACTCTCATATACACACACAGAGCTTTGTGTCTGGCTGGGTCAGACAAACCTAATTTAAATGTGTGTCTGAGATATTAAAAATAACCTAAAGGGACATCTGTACTGTGTGTGTCTGTGTGTGTATGTCATGTGTTTTTATGCTCGAGAGTACCAAACATCCTCACAAATCTAGTGACATGGTGCAGTATTACTAAATTGCACATACTGTAACGTAGGCCATACTCACCAGAACTGTAGAGTCCTGAGAACATTCAGTCCATTACTGTAATCTTTATTACATTAGAAAGCTGCTTTTATCCAATTTGGTTGAACTAATAAAGAAAAAAGTGCTAAATAAAGTTCAAAGAAATTTCCCAGTATAAAAATCTATAAAAACACTAATAAAATATTATCAGCATGAACATCTTAACAAAGTATGTTAGTACTGTAATAACAAAGATTACAGAAGAAATCATTGTGTGTAAGTTTGTGTGTGTTTGTTTTTGTGTATGCATGTATGTGTGTATGTGCATGTCTGCAAGTATGTGTATATGTAAGTACAAATGTGTGTGCACATGCATGCATGTACTGTATGTGTGTATGAATGTGTGTGTATATATGTGTGTTTGTGTGTGTGTGTGTTTGTATATGTATGTGTGCATTTTTGTGTGTGCATTTACTGTGTGTGTGTTTGTGTGTGTGTGTGCATGTGTGTGTGTGTGATGTTGGAGCCTGTCTTCTCCACACTCTCAAAATCATATCAAAGGAGCCTAAGAGCAGAGGCCATGGAGGCAGGACACAAAGGTAAAAACCTCTCAGAGTGCAGGTGAGGAGAACAGAAGGGTTGGTGCACATACTGAGAGAGGAAGCACTGTGACACGAGAGAAAGAGAGAAGGAGAGGGAGAGAGGGAGGGAGAGAGAAAGAGACAGAGTGGGAGAGAGAGAGGGAGCGAGAGGGAGAGGGAGAGAGAGGGGGAGAGAGATAGAGAGGGAGCAAGAGGGAGAGAGAGAGGGAGAAAGATAGAGAGGGAGCAGGAGAGAGAGAGAGAGAGGGAGTGAGAGGGAGCGAGAGGGAGAGAGAGACAGAGAGAGGAAGAGAGAAAAAAGAGTGGGAGGGAGAGAGAAAAAGAAGGAGAGAGGAGAGAGAGGGGAGAGAGGGGAAAGAAGGAGAGAGAGAAAGAGAGAGTGAGAGGGTGAGATATGAAGAGGGAGAGAGAGAGGGGAGAGAGAGAGAGGGAGAGAAACAGAGAGAGTGAGAGATTGGGAGAGAAAACAGCTTGTAGAGCCTGAGGTGAAAACTCAGAGAACCTTCAGAGCTTCAGCTGAAGTGTTTGACTGGGTATGAAAACCTGCTCTCCTCCTCTAGAAACGACCACACGTGCCTCCAATATGATGCTATACGGAAAATGATGTACATTAGCAAACCAAACAAAAATGACCATAAATCATAGCAGCTGTCTGATGCACGATGTAAACATTAAACATAAACATGACAGAAATGAACAAACCATAGACCGACAGATGGGAGTTCCAGGGGAGGACAGTCACTGTGACACTGTGATCTCACAGAATAAGAAGATGAAATACATTTTACCTTCTATTGCCCTTTATATAAACTGACAAGAGACACATTCTTTAAAAAAACAATAGAAAATAATATGAACATTGTTCGTTTGCATTTGTGACACTGACAGACTCAGTGTTCTACCTGGAGAGAATGCTGAGACAGAAGTGTATCAGTATATCAATCAGGAGACATTTTTTAGGAGACATGTTTAAGAAATTGCGTACTTTCTTGGATACACGTTTTCATAAACTCACCATGTTGGTATAATATGTCTGATAATGTTTTCTTATGCATATTCTATTGTTTTTTCTTTACATGTCACTATATTTTCTTAAGAGCTTTGACAAAATTGCTTATGGCAGAATTGTATAAGGACAGTTATGCCAATAAGGCATGATTTAAATAAAAAAAAGAAACACAGAGACAGACAGAGCAAGAATAATAAAGAGGGCCGGAGAGAGAGAGAAGGCAAGAGAGAGGGAGAGAGAGAGAGAGAAAGAGAGAGAGATAAAACAGCCCATACTGCCTGAGGTGAAGACTCAGAACATTCAAAGAGCGTGAGTAGAAGCAGGAATGTAAACACCACCCGAGTTTTGGCCTTAACCCAGACACAACTGGCCACGCAGGGGACCGGCCGCCCCAAGCGCCTTAAGGACACCTTTCACCATACCAGCCTGTCGAGTGCTTGGGTGCTAGAACCATTAAGCATTGTAGGGAATTCCACAACTGAGTGTTCTGCACTGCAATGCATATTGAAAGTCATCACATTTGTCAATCTTCTGCACTTGGAGAAATCCCTATGAAGTAAGATCAGGTCAATGTCTCCTAGAACATATACAGTATGTTGCTTTAGAATCTGTTGCACTGGTTGGTGTCTAGGTGGGTAAATGTGGTGAGTCACAGAAGCCAGAGTACACCAAAGCACTCTGGACACATTGATACTCCAGCAGACACCCACCACCCAGACCCAACTGGCTGGCCAAAACAAACGGCAGCACATAATGGGCTGTTTTATCTCTCTCTTTCTCTCTCTCTCTCCCTCTCTCTTGCCTTCTCTCTCTCTCCGGCCCTCTTTATTATTCTTGCTCTGTCTGTCTCTGTGTTTCTTTTTTTTATTTAACAGAGAGGGGATTATTAGCAATGTTGGGGGCCAGGCACAAAACCAGGTGAAGGAAAGGAATAGAGAACAGAGCAATACACGACAACTAATCCTCCACTGTGAATCAGCTCTGACTATAAACGAAAATGAACTGAAAACCTTGACAGCACCTTGACAGCATTAGGCTCAGCAGAAAACTCCACAGCACAGGTTCTACAACCCGTGAACCACAGGCATGCACGCGTTCTATTCTGGCAATTTGTAGAGTCCACAAGAAAGCACACCCATGACTTTCTGAGGGTTTCAGAAATTAGTAGCAGATCTGGGGCCTGATTGGGGAGAATCTGGAGGAAATTAGGGCTAATGATTATTCACAGGTAACACCCCCCACACACACATCTCCCACACCACCCACCAGCATCAGTCTGGAGTGTAAAAAACTCCCGTTGTGTTGCACGACTAAATAAACTGGCTGTAAATAACTGGAGTGAATGTCGCACATGCCAAGATATAACCCCCAGTGCATGTGTAATGATGGAATGCTTGTGCACACTTAAACAGGTCTTTAGTCTAGATGAACAAGTTTCCATTTGTACACTAGAAATCCCAAGTCACAGTAAAACTACATTATAATGTGGTCTCATAACAGCACTTTTTTTGCCAGGAAACATTTAATTGGAAAGTGCCACTGGGAACTGAGAAAATGTTAGCACATAGTAATGCTCACAATTACTTGGATTTAGAATCCCATCCTAATAAAGATACTTGATTGCAATTTTAAATGTTTATGCAATTTATATGGAACAACCCCGCCCAAAAAACAACCCTCCCTAGACCTTAAATGTTATTTACATTTACATTTACATTTACGGCATTTAGCAGACGCCCTTATCCAGAGCGACTTACAAAAAGTGCTTCATTGTTTTACTCAGAACAAAATCTCTAGCTAGTTAGTTTAGGCTAAAATCAGGAAGAAACTTTAAGCAAAGATATTATTAGATACAGTCAGTATGGACGCCTAGATATACTCAAATATATACTGAAAAAACCCTACTTAAAAGATAAAAGCAAGAAAAGTCATTACAGTCACAAATATTTAATAAATGCTAGTGTAGTAAAATTTAATTTAAGTGCTCTTGAAACAGATGTGTCTTCAGTCTTCGCTTAAAAACAGCAAGAGACTCTGCCATTCGGACACTCAGGGGAAGTTCGTTCCACCACTGAGGTGCCAGAACTGAAAAAAGTCTGGATGCATGTTTTCCGCGTGTTCTGAGAGATGGTGGGTCAAGCCGAGCTGTGCTTGAAGCTCGAAGAGCTCTGGGTACAGATCGGGATTTGACCATTGCCACCATGTATGGAGGTGCTGGTCCATTCTTAGCCTTGTAGGCTAGCATCAGGGTTTTATATCTGATGCGGGCAGCTACAGGAAGCCAGTGAAGAGAGCGCAGCAGAGGAGTAACATGGCTGAACTTAGGAACATTGAAGACAAGTTGAGCCGCCAAGTTCTGGATCAGTTGCAAGGGCCTGATGGTACGCATAGGAAGACCAGCCAGGAGTGAGTTGCAGTAGTCAAGTCTTGAAATGACAAGAGACTGAACAAGCACTTGAGTAGCCTCGCTAGACAGAAAAGGTCGAATTCTCCGAATGTTGTAAAGGAGAAATCTGCATGACCGAGTCAGGTTTGCAACATGGGTTGAGAACGATAACTGGTCATCCACAACTACACCAAGGCTTCGAGCTTCAGCAGATGTGGTGACCAGCGAGTTCTCAAAAGAGATGGAAAGATCCTGGCGAGGACTTGAAGTTCCAGGGATGAACAGTAATTCAGTCTTGCTGGGGTTCAGCTTCAAGTGATGAGCCGACATCCAAGATGAGATATCAGCAAGACAAGCCGAGATCCGAGATGAAACCTGTGTGTCAGAAGGTGGAAAGGAAAGGACAAGTTGAGTGTCATCAGCATAACAGTGATAGGAAAATCCATGGGAGGATATTACATCACCAAAAGAACAGTGTAAAGAGAGAAGAGCAGAGGACCGAGCACTGAGCCTTGTGGGACACCCCGTGGTGAGCCTGGAAGGAGCAGATGTGGCCCCCTGCCAAGATACTTGGTAAGATCTCCCATCTAGATAAGACTTAAACCACTGCCAGACAGTACCAGTGATTCCAAGTCTTCTGAGGACAGACAGGAGGATCTGGTGGTCAACGGTGTCGAAGGCTGCAGAGAGGTCAAGCAGAATTAGGACCGAAGACAGTTTGGCAGATCTAGCAGCATGCAGCTTCTCTGTAACTGCGATGAGAGCAGTTTCAGTAGAGTGCGCCCGGTTTGAAGCCAGACTGGTTCGGGTCCTGTAGGTTGTTCAGAGAAAGAAATAGAGACAGTTGGTTATAAACAGAACGCTCCAAGACCTTAGATAGGAAAGAAAGAAGAGATACAGGTCTGTAATTGCTGATGTCAGAACAGTCCAGAGTAGGCTTCTTCAAGATGTGGATCACTCTTGCAGTCTTAAAGATAGCTGGTACATGGCCTGTTGACAAGGAGCTGTTGATGACATGAGTGATGAAAGGTAGAAGGTCAGGTGCTATTGTCTGAAATAGCGTGGATGGAATCGGGTCCAGTGGACAGGTAGTAGGATTGTTGGATGAGACCAACTGTATGATGTCATTTGTGGAAAGAGGAGAAAAGCAAGACAGGGAATGAGGTGGAGGGTGGTGTTCAGTAGGAAGGATATTGGTAGAGAAAAAGGATCTGCGAATCTTATCAACCTTCTCCTCAAAGAAGGTGACAAAATCATCAGGGGAGAGAGTAGAGGGCGGTGGGGGAGTGGGAGGGTTTAAAATAGAGGAGAAAATGTTGAAGAGCTTGCGTGGATCTGAGGCTGATGCTTCCAACTTCTCCTTGAAGAAGGAAGATTTCGCCGCTGTTATTTCTGTTGAGAACCTTGAGAGAAGAGACTGGTAGGAGTGGAGATCTGAATCATCTTGAGATTTTCTCCACTTTCTTTCTGCCAGTCTCAGTACTCTTCTGTTGTCTCGGAGAACATCTGTCAGCCAAGGAGTTGACAGAGAGGATCTTGCCCTGGAAGAGAGAGGACAGAGATGGTCGACAGAAGAGGAGATGGATGAAAGGAATGTGTTTGTGGCAGTTTCCAGAGGGAGGGAAGAAAATGATTCAGGATGTGGAAGAGAGGAGACAATAGTAGAGACCAGACAAGAGGAGGAGACTGAGCGAAAGTTGCGGTAGGTGGTAGAAGAAGCTGACGTGGAGGTGTGTGCAGAAGAAGCAGGAAGGGAGAGTGAAAAGGACAAGAAATGATGATCAGAAAAGTCAAGAGGAGTTACTGTCAGATCCAACACTGGGGCAGGTCTACTGAAGATCAGGTCCAGTGTGTTTCCTGCTGTGTGTTGGAGTTGACTGGTTGAAAGCAAGATCGAATGATGACAGCAGTGGAAGAAGACAGGACAAATGTAGTCTCTCTGTTGGAAGGTTGAAGTCCCCTAGAAGAACAAGCGATGACTCTAAGGGGAGAGCACTCAGAAGAATGTCCAACTCATCTATGAAGTTTCCCAGTGGACCTGGAGGGCCTGTTATCAGATAGACTGCAGTAAACTTGTTCCTGTAGAAGTACGTTTGGCTCTTCCTACGGTGAATGGCTTGGGCACGTCTCGTTCGGCGTCTATGCATATGGACTCGCCTCGTTTTGATGGCTGGCCGAGAAATGAGCTGTGTGGAGCGCAGCTAGGGAACCCAGCAGAGAGGGAACCCAGCAGGGAGGGAATGCGTGGGGTCTGGTGTGGGGTCCGGCTGCAGCCTGCTCACATGTTGAACCAGGGGTGTCCGCCAGACCGCCTGCAAAAACCTGCAGCAATGGCAGGGTGGGAGAAAAAGGGGGTGGGGGTCCTTTTCTTTTCTAATATGCAAATTTAGCTGGATTTGTGCCTGGGCATTGGTCCTGACATGCGTATGGGAGGGTCCAGCTCGAGAGGACATGTCCATACGTCTGTGTGTAGGAACAAAAAGGTTACAGTGTCTGTGAGGAGTGTTCATGAGAGTACTGTGATACACACGCGATTTCCTGAGCACTGAGGCTATAGTGTGAGCTTGCTAGTAACCTTCCACATCCTCTATATTTCCTGATGCAGTCCATGGTATTTCTCCAACTTTTCATGTTCTTTCCTTCAGATGGTTCTATCACTACTACCTCTATTGTTTTCTGTGTCTTACCCACTATCATACTGTCTGGTTGATCTGGTGTGTATATATCGTTTGTTTGCATGAGTTTCTTACTGAGTCTCTTATTGGATTTCTTGTTTCTTATTGGCTGCTTATGACTTTAAGTTATTCTTTGTCATGGGTGTCTACTTTTCTGCACCTTACTCATATGACCTTATAGGACATAGGACACATCACCTTAAAGGACATAGGACATCACCTTATGACAAAATACCACCCTATACCAACCACAGATCTGTGAAACTGGCACGCTGCTTCTGAGTAGTAGTAGATAACGAGGCTTAGTCAGATCTGATATGTTTTACACGGACCAAAAGTCAGCTGCTGGTACACTATGGTAAATACAATAGTTGGCTTCATGAACTGGCTCCGAAACCTTTATAAATTGGTTGTATGTAGCAGACCTGGCAAATCTCTGCAGAGTTTAGTTACACTAAGCTGCACTGGAAGGCGGTACAGTGTTAAATGATATCACTGTAGCAGTCAGTGGAAAGGCCAAAGACACAGAATCTAGACAAGCTCTATACAAAGCTCTTAATTAATACAAAGGAGCTCAATATTGCTAATTGGAAGAACTGTAGTTACAATTATGCCTTTGAGTGTTTGGTGTGTGTGTGCATTCTGTTCTGCACTGGAAACAATGCAGGGAGAGTCGGGATTAGACTACTTCACTTAGGAGATTCAATTCCCAACTTCTGGAAAATGCTGGATCTGATACATATGCTGGAATGAGAATTTTAAACACAGTAGCACTATGAGCATCCTTTGGGGTTTACTGTGAGGGTCCTTTGGGGTTGACTGTATGTCTCCTTTAGGTTATTCTGTAATTGTCATTTGAGATTTACTATGACTGTCCTATAGAGTATGCTGTAAGTATCATTTGAGGTTTTACTGTGAATGTCCTTTGGGGTTCCTGGAGGCCTGTGCTGCAGAATTCTATCTGGTTAATCTGTTTGGGGGTTGTGGGCTGGTGATGGAGGGGTCATGACCTTAGATAAAATGGATGTTACTTAGTGCAAGTGAACAGCCCTGAAGTTTTATTGTAAAGTTTTGAAATATGCAAAACATTTTCTATCTCTCTCTCTGTCATCATTTCACAAACACACGCAGACATACCTTTTCTTAAAAACTTAAAAACAGATGGCATATGCTGTTATATAACAGAACCTTTTCCATATGCCGAGGGAAGACAGCAGTCACTTCGCTTAAGTTCACATGACAATCATCACCCTCTCGCCCATCTCACACCACACAAAGATTCATTCTCTGTAAAGTCCTGAAAAATCTATACACACAGAGAGAATATCTTCACAGTCATCAGGACCCTCACCCTCCTGATCTCTCCCCCTGAGTACTGAACAGAAGAAAGTTTAAAATTTGAAACGTTCAAACAATAATTTGTTCAAGACTTGACTTTGTGACGGAAAGCACACAATGCAGGTGGATATTCTTGAAGAACAGCAGGAGTGTGTGTGTGTGTGTGTGTAATATTCTTGCAGAGCAGCAGGAGTTGGTCAAATTCCAAGAACCCTCCTCCTGAGCTCAGCAGTATCATAAATAGAGCAGAGAGAGTTTGATGGTAAAATCTACTGAAGTGACACATCCATGCATAACGCAAACCCATCAATGCACTGCAGAAAAGACTCATATATATTGAAGAGCATTGCATAAAAAATGAAATATCTTAAGTCTAGCTCTAAATATTGTAATTTATTCTCAGTATATTAGGTTTTGTATTTTTTTGAGTGTTTACAGTACCCACCACCTGCATGTGACTATATCCTAGAGCATGCTGGTTATGTGAAAGCTCTAGGAACCAGGCCGAAGCTGCTATGGTGTATCTGCAGTCTTGAGCTCCTGTCATCAGCCACATGGCAGAGATCCTCCCACTCACAGGCACAACCACTTTGGTGGGATCCAGGTGTGAAAGGCATTATTTTCAGGTGATGGTCGACATCATAAATACTTCCAGGTTTTATGAAAGCCAACATTTCTCTATTTTTAGTCCTGTGTCTTCACTGGAGCTAAAGACTGGAACAATAATTACGGTGAATTCAGCTCACATTCATCAGCGGTACTAAAGTTACAGCAATTCAGAACTTTTCTCCGTCAAAGCGGCTGTTGGTCAGGGCACCGAAGGACGAGTCTATCTTACATAAATGCCTGCATAACGTGATCCAAGACATGGGGAAAAATCTCCCAGTGAAAAACTGATCTCAGATCAGCAGCAGAGATAATGGTAGTGCTCTGAATCATCAGAGGTTATTGTTACAGCAATTATATCGGAGTTGCACCAATGACCATCATAACTACAGAATCCTATTTAACCTCTGCCCCCAATCACAAAAAACACCCTCCTTTTCTCTCTCTCTCTCTCACGCTCTGCAACTGCTGAATGTTACAGAAATAGCTGAAGGATGCAGTAAAGCTTCAGAGGGTGTAGCCCTCAGCACTGAATCAAACCTTCTCCTGTCTGGTTAAGCCCCTCCCTCTTACCTCCTAAGCCCCTCCCTCTTACCACAGTTTTCATATTGTTTTTTTTCTTTCATAAAAGCTCCATATACAAACCAGATTTTGGCCATACCAAAATGTTTTGATGGAATAGCAAACAAATGATTCCTTATGTAGCCAAGATAAATTATACAGTAGTGTTCTTGTATTATAAGTGTTCTTGTGTCCACAGATATAAACGGTTGTATGTACACTGTTGCATTATAATATGGAATATATGGTTTGGAAAATATAATATATGGCTTGGATATTCTGATATTTATGATAAGCACATAGTGACCCAAGCTTGCTGTGGCTCTTTTGAGATGCTTTTTGAGCTGTATGAGAGAAGACAGAACAAGGTCAGTGGCGATGTAGCAGCAGCCATCTGCAGATCTGGCATAGGTGAAGCTTCTCCTCAGGACAGCAAGGAAAATGCTGATGAGAGAAATGACAACCTGTTCACCTGTGAGCACACACACACACACACACGCACACACACACGAAACAAACACAGCCCTGTACACCTGCACAATCTAACACACAGGCCTATTGACCTACTCACACACACACACACACACACACACACACACACAGAGCCCTGTATACCTGCACTAACACACAGACCTATTGACCTACACACACACATACATATACACACACAACCTTGACCACCTACAGACTTGCACCAGCACATACACTCAAGCACATACACACAAGCACATATCAACACACACAGCCCTGTACACCTGTCATGTGTTTAACAGGGCCAGCCCACATTAATCACCATCATTCTCTCAGGATGTAAGTGTGTCAGATTTAGTCATGTGGCTGGTCTTCATCTACAGTCCCTGGCAGCTTGATGTTAATGTTAAACAGCACAAACATACACACGTCTCATAAAAACCCAACAAATACCACAAGGCAGCATTAAAGTGAAAGACCAAGTACATAAAACACAAACACACACAACACACACGGAACTAAAGCAACAAACATGTAAGTTGATTCAGGGTATTGACTGACCAAGTGTGCTTTAAACTATTAAAAGCTTTTGTTATGATAATATGATGATGAATATAGTTTCCTTTCAAAGTAAGTTTCAAAATTTCATTTTAAATTATTGTTCCTGTCAAATTAATTTCAAATTCCCATTTGCTTAACATATTATATTTCTATACATACATTTGCTCATTTGATCAACATATCGAAATTATAATTATAATATCCTTGTTCACACACTACCACACTAATTGTTTTGTGAATTTTCTTTTAAATATACACTATGTGGTAGAGGGTTCAGTTCCTTAAGCATGTGCCACCTGTCTGACTCCAGCCCTACGTCGTCATGCACTGTGGCTCTGAGAAGGTGAGCAGGGAGTGGGTGTAGTCTGAGCACTCCCAGTACCATATCCACCAGTAGCACTCCCAGTACTATATCAACCAGGAACATTCCCAGTACCCTGCCAACCAGAAACACTCCCAGTACCATGCCAACCAGGAGCAGCCTATACATATCCCATATTTTTCTACTGTGACATATGTCTGGAAATGCCGACTGTGGAAAATGCATGAATGATGTGTGATGGTGATTGGTTGTCTCACGCTCCCAGATAGTGGATTTCCACACAGATTTAACCACCTGCTGGGAAAACTGACCCGGCACTGGAATTCCTAAAGACCACATCCATGAAACAGACTTCCTGTATGGTTTCCTTCAAGCCTGGGAATAATCTTTTGCATATCCAGAGACAGCTGATCAAATTTACACAAGCAAAACTACCATGGTTCTTGTTTTACTGGTCATCTTCACACTGATTTGCCCTTTTAGATATAAGATCTGTGTGTGTGTATGTGTGTGTCAATGCATATGTGCATGATGTGAGCAGACGTCTCTGCTATTTTGGACTCTTCTTGTTTCTTTTAAGGCTTGTACCATCCAGAAGGAATAGTTTCATGAATGTTTAAATACTGCACAGATTGTAAGTGTAAATAATACAGAAAAATTGCATTTTAAATGCACTTCAGTCTGTAAAGATACAGATAACTGGATACTGACATGCTCTGTGTTGTCTTGTGGGAGAATGAAGAAGACAAGACTTTGACATGCTTTCTTTGCATTCCTAAAGCCTGTGTAAGATATTTATTAAGGAAACATGATAAGATGAGACCACTAATGTGCACCAACACCAGTCAAACATCTCTAGAACGACTGTCTTTTCAGTTCTTTTTCTGGAATGTTCCAAAGACTACTGCCAGTCCCAGAATGTTCATGATTGCTGAAGACTCTCAGATTGGTGTGCTGAGTTCAGCTCTCTTGATTCAGCAGATGAAGAGCGTTGTAGTTCTGAAGCAGTTTTTAAGGTATAGGACAGCATACACAGACCCACGCCTCCACGGCGTGAAGAGAAGTGCTGTGTTCTGCGCGAGTTTGGCCCTGAACCCATGGTCCAGCCTGCCTGCTCACACCCTCTACCAAGAGGCCGCACTGTGTTGGTAAACAAGTACAAAAACGTATGAAAAATACATTCCCAAAACTATTTGTCTAACTACTTGCAATTACACATTTCTGTGGTTAAAAAAGAATGAAAGGAAAAGACTGTACCACTGTGTCCTCTTTTTTTTTTTTAATAATGTGCTTTTAAAGTGAAACAAAATTAAATCTATGGCTTCCTGACTCAAAATGAGGTATAATTGTGAGCAGGCATGTAGATACTAATGTAGTTATAAAAACTCAACTACCCATAATTATTTTAATTTGAGTGAATTCATAAGGGTTCATATGAGTACATTTGTACAAATTTGGCACTGCGAAGGTGAACGGCTTCGAAGGTGAAACAGTTCTCCTTCATTTCTCTGATAACAGTTAGCAGAGTGTCTGTGCTTTGAGCTCCATGCCAAACTTAGCTACCCTACAGCACTGTTCCACCACGGCAACTCCAGCAGCTATGTGCCCCGCCTAGCTGTGCTGTTGTGTGTTGCAAAGCCTAATTGATCCTCATGGCCAGGTAAGGGCACAGGAGAAAGCTTGCCATCTGGCTGAAGGTGGATAGATCTGCTGAGGTCCAGCTCTCTCAGGTCTGAATACACACAGGATTCAGGTCCAGCTCTCTCAGGTGTGAATACACATAGGATTCAGGTCCAGCTCTCTGAGATGTGAATACACACTGGATTCAAATCCAGTTTTCTCAGGTGTGAACACACACTGGACTCTCGTCCAGCTCTCTCAGGTGTGAAAACACACTGGATTCAGGTCCAGCTCTCTCAGGTGTGAATAAACACAGGATTCAGGTCCAGCTCTCTCATGTGTGAATGTACACTGGATTCATGTCCAGTTCTCTCAGGTGTGAACACAAACATGATTCAGGTCCAGCTCTCTCAGGTGTGAAAACACACTGGATTCAGGTCCAGCTCTCTCAGGTGTGAATAAACATAGGATTCAGGTCCAGCTCTCTCATGTGTGAATACACACTGGATTCAGGTCCAGTTCACTCAGGTGTGAACACACACAGACCTCAGGTCCACAGCTCTCTCAGGTATGAATGCAAATTGTATTCAGGTTTAGCATTCTCAAGTGTGAACTGTATCCAGTCTGTATCTGGATTCAGATACAGATCTCACATCCAGAACAAATAGGGGGTAGCCTCGTTTAGACAGTTGTTTTCAGGCTGACTATTGTTGATGTCACACTGTTACATATAAACCCATAGGGTTAAAACAAATGAAAAACGCCAGACACTGGCATTTTTTCTTAGGTAGGAGTAATATTGCTTCTTAATATTGAAGTCATTTTGCCTTACATCGCTGCAAATGCTTAATCAAAGTACTATGATTGCCACTTACAGTTGCAATAAAGATTATAAACGAAATTATTAAATAATTTTCTAAACAAAGGTACGGCACTAGCAAACTGATTTCTTGTTACCGTTTCAAAAGCAAAGCTATCCAATTTTTCACAATCTTTATAATTTACTCGTTCATAGTTATTCGTGTAAATTTAACCACTGTACTTGATAGCTCTCTACTCCTGTATGGTGAAAAACTATTTATTATGTTTATGAATTTTAAATGCACTTAAAAATGGAAGATATCACATTTAACTTACCATTCTGATTTCATATTACTCTTGATTTCTAATTCCTCGCATTTCGCATTTTTAAATCATGCTGCTTGGTTAACGCAACGCATGCTCGACGATACAGCAAACCAAAGTCCGCCGAAACGCGGTTACTCCGCAAACCGATAAACCGCGGGATGCAGTTGCAAATCTTCATCCACAGATGTCAGTGTTTAAATGGAGTGCTCTGTTCCCCCCCCCCCCCCCCCCGCGAGCATGAATGCAATGCAACGTTTCAACCGGTGACCGTCACACGAGGCTGATAGATTATTGCTAAAACCGGCGTCTTGTGTTTTTTAAAGTATGCGTATGTACCTAGTATTCTCTGTAGCGAAACACACATGGCGTCACATTATGCAGCCGATCTCAATTATGCAGTACAAAATACAAAAGGATAAATGAGGTAATCTTAATATAAATGGAATTAGAGACAGTAAAAAGAAACAGGTCCTGCATAACGCGAAAGTTGCGGGAGAAATTCAAGCAGTCCACACAGACCCTGGACCCTCAGTGTGCAGAGGGTCCATGCCAGGGGAATGACGTTAGACACTCCGTCTGTGCGTACGTGTTGTGCCTGGAGTATTGCGAGTTCAGTTCATTCATTCAAACAGACTTCGCTCTATCGGCTGCATGTGAGTTAGTGACTGAACATAGCCTCTTTCAAACATAAACCCGCATAATGTCATAGCTGCGGAGTACAGTGGAAACGCATAACGGTATCCGGCTAAAGCGCACGGTTTGAAATAACAATTTGAGAGTCACTGCGTCTCTTGCGTGACCGGTCGTTTGACTAACTAACAGGACATTATCTTTGCGTTGTTGAAGATTGAAAGCGACACATCCCTGCGCTCCTGTACCATCCCGAGTTCAGTACAAAGACAGGTAGGATGCTTTTTCTGTCAGATTTTTCTTTGAAGTTAAGACAGGCGGGGATATTATGATGCTAATTTAAATTAATTGCGCGATGATTATTTATCCTGTTTTTTTAATGAATGGACGCGTCATACATAAGGTTACTCCGCTGCACAAACGTGGGGTGATTGTCATGTAGCCCCGTCGTACCGGATAAATGAACGAGCTGTTCAGCAGCACCTGCCTCGCGATATAAAAGTATGATGAACTTAATCTAAGGAAAACCACTAATGTACCAGATATACTGGAAGACAGTATATTTGTTGTTTGCGTTCGGATTTATTGCATTGTAAATATTAACATACCAGGTGATGTTTGTTAAATGTTGACAACTTTTTGGAGGATGTACAATTTTTTGAGCACGTTTTGTTTCCTTCATGCTGGAAAGCGGCACCGGCGGTCTTCTCGTGCTTATCCGCGCGCTTTGGCAGTCTCATTGTCACGGTTTACTGAAATGGGAAGAGACTTGCTCTGTTTTACGGGCTTTTGTAGCCAGAATAAGCGCTATTCCCATTCGCCGTGCTCTCAGCGCGCGGTCTTATCTGGCGTGCCAGTTGCTGTAGCGTTTCCTCACATGGTCAGCCCAGATCTGCACGGCTCTATTCCCGCTCCGCACAGATCGGCTCTCCTCTGGAGCTGTTAATCCGTTCCATTATCTCAGGCGCGCGGCTGCCGCTGTTCAGGAAATGAATAAGGAGATAGAAGGATGCGACAGCGCTGGGGAGACTATTGAGTCTATTTGAGTGCGGATCGCTGCTGACTGGCGTTGGATTTTCTTTCATTAAGTGGGTGTTAAGATGATGTGTGTCCATAGATCAAGTACTACAGCCGATAGAGGCCGTGATGGATCGTGATTCTCTTATGGGAAACCGGTTTACTGTTCATTACTGAGTTTATTCCCCAAAGCCCCTTTGCTCGCTTGAACGAGCACCAACGGACGCGCGTTCGTCAACACCGATCTCAACAGCAGTCTGGGAATAGAGTGAATAAGAGACAAATACGAATATGATGGTTGGTGATGATGGTAGTGTTAGTGAGGGTCATTATGAGGACGAGGGGTGATGATGATGAAGGGCGATGATATGACGAGGCTGAAGAAAATGACACATGATAATCATCACGCTCACTTTGAATATCAAACTGATTCACACATGGATGGACAGAGTACTCAGAGTGGGTATGTGTGTGTTTCCACACGGACATCCATATTAGTTATTCAAAACTTGTGCTAACTCTGTAATGACGGCATTAGGTTGTAATGCAGTTCACTTACGGCAGTAAGAATAACTGGATTACAGTGATCATGCAAAGACTGCAGCAGAGTGAAAGGTGTCTGCATGTCAAACCCAGATTATCTGCAAAGCCAAGAATGGTCCAGCCCCTTCCTGCCCAGAATCGGTGGACAGTGCCTTAACTGTTTCAGGCATGTTTTGTGCCTGAGGTACAGCTCAAAGCAACACGCCCAAGGAGATGGTGAGACATTCTCTTCTGTGTGGTGGTGGAATGAACGTCCCCTGCCTGTCCGAGCAGCTGTGGTCCTCATCTCTTCAAAAGGCACTTAAACAGTCTCAAATCTTAACCAATAATTACAAAACAAAACCTTTTGTACTTATTTCCCTCTCTCTCAGAGGTCAGCAACTTTAATTCACACAGACGCAACAAAGCTCTCCTCTCGACAAAAGCAGTAAAAGTAACATTTGTGAAGGCTGCCATAGAAACGCAGGGCTCAGATAGCACTCAGAGGGGGATGCAATGACCTGAGATAGCACTCAGACTACACCTTTTACACTCAGACTACACCCTTTACACTCAGGCTACACCCTTTACTCTCAGACTACACCCTTTACACTGGGACTGCACCCTTTACACTGAGACTACACTTGTTACACTAAGACTACAGCCTTTACACTCAGACTACACCCTTTACATTCAGACTGCATCCTTTACACTGGGACTGCACCCTTTACACTGGGACAACACACTTTATACCGGGACTGCACCCTTTACACTGGGACTACACCCTTTACACTCGGACTACATCCTTTACACTCACACTAAAGATCACCAGTTTTCATCCTGTTACAGTAGGTGGGTGGTACAGAAAGGGTGGGCAGTATATATAACAAATAAGTTGCCGAACTAGCGACCCCGCCTGCCAAGTTCTGTAGACATCATTGCATGTGAGTGACATCATTGGCCTTTTACCCTAGGGAGCACAAACGGGGGAGGTTGCATCATCGTCAGGTTGCTTTGCTGTCTACCTGTCCTCCCACAAGCTGCCCTGCAACTCCCACGCTCCCAGCCACCAGAGTGCTCCTTCCTACATGCCCCAAGCACTAGAAATACCCCACTCCTCTAACCCCTTTGCCCCTCTGTCACCCGTCCAGGTCATTTAGATATCTGTTTCAATCAACACATATTAAAACATAATACACATGAATAATGAACTGGATTCGTGGATGAAGGGCGTAAGGGTTGGTAGGTCTAGTGTGCCACATTTTGGTAGGTGTGAACACTTGAACTGCCCCAGTATCCCCATTCACTTCCAGTCTGGTTAACGTGCTCAGCACAGTCAGCCTAGATTCACTGTCTTGTGATTCAACTTTAGTCTCATTACTCTCGAGTCACTTGGGTTTTAGGTGGTGTACTAAAAAAAAAAGCCTTGGCAGCGTGGGTGTGGTGGAGCAGACCTGAGGGCTCATGCACTAATGCTGTGCTCTCTGAAGGAAGCAGCTACTAAAGTCATGTGGCTGACCCACACTTATCATCACAGTCCTCCGTCTGCATTTGAGCACCACCACCTGCCTGTTTCTGTCTGTCAGGTTCGCCTCCAACCACTGTCTTCATCTGTTTTATCTGGGTGGGTGGGCGTGTGTGTGTGTGCGTATGTCAGTACACGCGCACGTGTGTGTGTGTGTGTATGTTGGTACGTGTGTGTATGTGCGTGTGTGTGTGTGTGGAGACGTTCTTATACCCTGGTCTCAGAGGAGAGTAGATAAAGGTGCTCTTTGGCCCCTTGGCGGAAGATAACACGCACACACACACACACACACCCACACACACACCGTCTCTCCGAGCACAGAGGGAAGAAAAGCAATTACTATACCAGAGAGAGAGCAAGATAGAGGGATGGAGAGAGACATACAGAGAGAGAAAGAGGAAGAGACATAGGAAGAGTGAGACAGAGAAATGAAGAGACCAAGAGAGAGAAATAAAGAACCAAGATTGGGCAGGAGATCATAAGATAAACTGAGAGATCAGACATGAGACTTCAGCCCAGTCCAGACGACCACATTGCAGGCACTCAAATAATTTCTTCTTGTATTGAGAAGACACACATTCTGACACGCGCGCGCACACACTCTCTCTCTCTCACACACACACACACACACACACACACACACACACACATGCGCATACATGCACACATACACACACACATATACATATGTATACACACGTATCTATCTATCTATCTATCTATCTATCTATCTATCTATCTATCTATCTATCTATCTATCTATCTATCTATCTATCTACCTAAAGGCAGCTGAAGTTCATGATGGAGATGTGGAGATGAACCCACTCCTACACTGCAGGCTGCTTGACTTGTTGATCAGTTTATCAAGTGCATGCTGAACAGGAAAGGCAGCGAGGGCTAATTAGGCTGTGAAATGTAAGTACAATGTCAGAGACATTTAGTGTATGCCATACAAACATATACACACACAGACTCACACACACATATCTTGCCCTAGTCTGTGAGATGCACAGCTGAACTATGCATAGGAGAGACCTCTCTCCCTGAGCTGAACATTCTGAGACTGATTCATTCTGACTGCTTACACACCACAGCCCAGAGGAGCACTGTCTGTGTGTGTGTTTGCATGCATGTGAGGGTGTGTGTGAATGGTAATTGAAAGAGCATGTGCATGTATGTCTGTGAATCTGCGAGACACAGAGAGTGTGTGTGTGTCTAAATCAGGAAAATGTGTGTTGCCTTGGTTTTAAAGATTAAAAAACAAAGAATATGTGCTTGTTGGGCAAAAAAGCAATTGTGAGTCTAGAACAGACCCATCTTCTATACACACACACTTACGCGCGCACACACACACACACACACACAGCACCTAGCGGTCTCGCCTCTAATCACTCTATTGTTAGAGAGGCTGGCAGTGCTGCTGTGTAGCGTAAATGTCAGGGTGATATTTCATTCAGCCGTACCTGCCTATAGGCAGCTTATGGAGCAGGCTTCTCTGTATCACTGAAGGTCAAAAGACTTAATGATTAAATAGGGAGGAGAAGCATCGTCTTGGCGAGGGGAGCGCTCTGCCTGTCCTCCGGTTCCCAAACGCACGCTCCGTCCCCGTCAGGTATCCTCCGTGGATGGATCCAATGAATCCGATGGATCCGTGGTTGTTCGGTGATGGTGCCGCTGCATGATGAAGGCCACGGTGTATAAATGAATGAATGTGTCCCGCAGCTGAGTGAGGTGGACACACACCCCTATGCTGAGGCTGAGTGTGCTGTTCCGTTTAATGTGAAAGGGAGAGACAGGGATCATGTGAGAGAGACGGAAAGGGAGAAGAGGGAGAGAGAGATGAAGGAGAGGGAGGGAGAGATGGAGGAGAGGGAGAGAGATGGAGGGAGGAAGAAGGAGAGACGTTTGGGAGGAGGAGTATATGATGGGGCGGGGAAGTGTTGACAGCTCCAAGCTTCGTGTCGACTTCACAAGCAGATGGCACTTTTGGCAGGGCCTAGGCTGGCATCCTTCAGCGTGGCATAAAACAAGCGCGCACACATGCGCACACACACACACACATGCTCACACACACACACACACACACACAAATATACGTCCATATGTTTGCATGCACACACAGATGCACAAACATGTGTACCCTGCAGTGCACAATGTAAATGCATTAGATATGTCATATTCACAGATGCACTCTGGTCTCAAGGGCCAGTCAGGGGCCGCACAGCACGGCATGGAGCTGCTGACATCACCCAGATGGAAGGAGTGAAGGAGGAAAAAGGAGGGGAAGAGAGAGAGGGAGAGAGGGGGAGAGAGAGAGGGTGGGGGAGGGAGGGAGGAAGAGAGAGAGAGAGGAAAAGGAAAATGAAAAGAAAAAGGAAAGGTGTGGAGCACAAGTCAGTGAAAGTTAGAATGGAGAGAATGGCTGAAACGAAAGAGAAAGAGGAAAAAGAAAAGGGGAGAGAGGGAGGAGAGGGGTATTTTATTGGTGTGACAAATTTTCACACTTGTATTGCCAAAACTTTGATGAAGAAATTAAGAAAACGTGAAGAAACAAAAGATAAAACAGATTAAAATCACTTAAATGAATCAGCAAACAGCAGTGAGTAATTTAGGTACGAAATGTCTAATCTGAGTAAAAGATCATTCAAGTACATTCAGTCAGGAGGTGTAGCTCAGTCTCGGTTGTGCCGACTCTGCTGACACAGTCTCTGCTCTTTTGGGATCTAGGACTGTTTGTCTCGTTGTGTTTAAATGCTAAACTGCCAAATTCTGATTGGAATTTCTACTGAAATGTGTTGTTTGATGGCACAGAAAGCTGAACTGTTCATTCACTGCCAAGTTAGAATTTTCAGAAGAACTCATTGTGACTCCTAAAGGATTGTTTGAATATTCACTATTGTGGAAACCGAATATAAATGTGTTTTGATCCCTGAGATTTGGATCCAATAGTCTTTTTTATGTTTACTGCTAGGGCCCTGTACTCCCCCCCTGGCTCTCTCCCTATCTCTCTCTCTCTCTCTCTCTCTCTCTCTCTCTCTCTCTCTCTCTCTCTCTCTCCCTCTCTCTCTCTCTCATGCTAATTCTCTCTCTTCACATTTATTGATGACTCTCTTGCACTTTTACTCACTTGTTGTCTCTATCTATCTATCTATCTATCTATCTATCTATCTATCTATCTATCTATCTATCTATCTATCTATCTATCTGTCTGTCTGTCATTTTCCATCTCTCCATTTCTCTCGCACCTGGTGTCTCTGCCCAATAACGACCCCCTCCCCACCCCCACCCCATTGGCAGGATGGAATGGGTTCTTGATTCTGATTGGTTGTGCCAGCTACTTCTCACCCTGGCACACTGTTTCCCATGAGGCCATATGGTGTGACAGTGGCGTACAGACGGGAGAGGGTGACGGAACAGCCCGGAAGGTCTGACCCAAGGCCTGGTCTCCTGCCACAAGACCTGGATGGCCATTAATATGTACGTCTTTCTCTGTCAGAGATCCAAAGGCACCCTGGAATTAGCCAATCACAGCTGAGATTCACCCCTTTCATGTCTTTGGATAGAACTGGATTAATATTTGTGTGTTTTCACTCAAATGTGAGAGAGGTAAACAAATTGAAGTGGACACTAAATATAGTTATATGAGTTATGTGGGGCCACCAGTACTGTGCTGTGGAAGTGCTCACACTCTGTTACCTCAGAACAGTAAAACCTATGATGTCATAACACAGCAGAATAAAACGTAGTACTCCCTGATGCAATATACAATGCAGTTTTGACAGAAATGTTGACATCAGCCACTTGGTCACATTGTTCAATACCTACAACCCTCCACAGAAAGCTACCTTTCCGCTGCCTTGGTCGGATATCAAAGAATACTACCATATTACAATATTACGAGATTAGCAAAAAAACTAATTCCTTACGTAATTAATTGTAAACTTTACTAATCTGAAGTGGTCAAAGATTCTGTGATGTATAAAAATACAAATAGATTTTAATGGGAAAAACATTACAGATCAGTAATAGGAATCAACAGCTTGAGTTGTGGCACTTTGGTTTCTTGTGGCAGGACAACTACACCACAGGAACATTAGTCGCTAAAAAAACCTGCATTCTATTAGCATATTTCTGCTATGGTTGGAGTCTTATCATGCTGATGAAAAGTCACCTTCCCCTCTGCAGTGGTGAATAAAGGCTTGCTCTGTAAATGTCAGAGCAGATAGCTGTGCAAATGAGACCTCAACCTCCGTCCGTGCAATCTGGACTTCTGATCACCAGCTGTCTGCATTTGCTTAATTGCTGTTTGAATGAGATTCATATATGCAGGGAGGAGTGTTCTTTGATCATATCAGGGTGTGTGTGTGTGCGCGTGTGTGTGTTTGGGGGGGGGGGGGTGCGTGTGTGCGTGTGGTTGTGTGTGCTTGAGTGAGAGAGAGAAAGATTGGCTGAATGAGAGAGGTTGAGAATGAGTAAGAGAATATGAAAGAGAAGGTGTGTGTGTCTGTATGTGTGTGTGTGTGTGTGTGTGTGTTGGGGGTGAGTTGACAGAGTGACAGTTGTACATGTGCTGTTTGATCCCTCCTCTATATCTCTGTCGTGTGTGTGTGTGTGTGTATTACAGGACCCATGGGCCTTGGTGAACACTTTTTTTTCACTAAATTCTCGTTGTCCTCCATCGTTTCACCTATATTTGTGAGTTTTTCACTGTCACTGTTCATGTGGAGAGCTTTGGACTGTCACTTTTGACAGAGTCAAATGATGTTTTAGTCTTTTACATCTTTTAGCCTTTTATTTTCTGGAGTTGTTTTTAGGTGTATTAGATTGTAATATATTTATAACAATAGCAAATGAAACAAGTGTAGTGTGTATCTGTCCATGCTGCGGATCCAGCACACTACAGCCCTCACACGTCATGTTCTCCAGCTGGAGAGCAGAATCTGCTCTAGTTCTGCTGTAGGGGTTCAGCTATAGAGCTACAGTAAGGGGTTCCTCTCTAGTACTGCTGTGGGGGATTCTGAAGTAGGGGATTCTGCTCCAGAACGAGGGAGCGGCACACTGGTTTTCTAGATCCAGAGAGCAGGAGCTTGGAGCGTTTCATAGTGTATCTCATAGCACTGAGAATCTCATTCCAGATTCTCCTCAGCTCCCAAGCTGCATTAGCAGTAGGCCAAATCTCCTGCAGGAGAAAAGAGAGAGACAAGAGAGAGACAAGAAAGAGACAAAAGGACAGAGAGGACTGAAGTGACACGGAGGCAAAAGCAGACACTGAAACGGACATGCGTCACACACACACACCGCTCACACACAGCTCACACATCACTCACACACCGCTCTGCTGGCTAGTGGCTATGGGAGACAGCTCGATCGCTTATGTGCGTGCTTGTATGAACAGCTGTTGTTTTTAGCTTCTGTAATCCACTCATAGGAGACACAGGCTGGCAGGCTTAAGCTGCAGTTCTGTGGGGAGCGGCGTCTGCTTCTCGAGGAGTTTCTCCTCAACGCTTGGAAGAGCACCAGGACTGTGCTGGCATGTGGCTGCTTTAAAGTCCATGTCAGCATACAGGGGCCGCACTCCCAGGCTGCCCTGGTCCACAGCCAGTTGTCCCTCTGTCCGTCTGCTTGGACAGTCAGACTGGAGCCCTACAGCTCCAGCTGGGGCTCGTGATTGTGTTCTGGTTCTAGTGAGAGCACCAGGCCCAAATGTGTCTGACAGAACAAACCCATCAGCATTCTGATGTTGGCAGTTGGCAACAGGGTGTTACAAAAAAGACCTAAATGCACTAGTGTGAATGGGCTGGAGGAGTCTCGAGACTGCCCGGTGTGAGTGATGTCCCTAGAATGTGCAGTGGTCCATAAACTGTATAAGAGTGCATGTTGAAGTCTTGTTTGCGTGTGTTTTTGGGTGTGTGTGTGTGTGAAGGTCTTACCCAGTAGTCCCTTGAGTCCTGTGCTGTTAGCTGATGGAGTAGACTGATCACACAGCGCTGAATAGAGCCTGTTCCTCTCAGTTTCTGATCTGATTAAAGATGACATTCATCCGAAAGTCACACTTACTAACCACGGCCTTCCATGGGCGTCGTTCCTCTGGGCACAGGGGTTCTTTTCTTTCCCTTCCTCTCTTTCTTGTTCTCTCTCTCTTTGTCTTTCTCTCTTTCTCTTGTTCTGAATTTCTCTTTTGACTTGTGTCTTTCTGCTTTGCTTCTCGCTCTATCTCTCATGCTTTCTCTTTCTGCCCTGTCACTCTGTCTGTTTCTCTCTCTCTCTCATATGGCATCTCTCTCACCTCTCTTCTCATTGGCGTCTCTGACCCATTTCTGCACATGCCTGCACTGTAAGCAGATCCACTCGTTGCCTTCATTTATTTATTAGGAAGTTGAGTGCAGTTGGTCTACAGTGTTGCCGTCACTCATGGTCCACTCGTGTGGAATTGTGGATCCCTTCACCCTTCAGCAACCCACTGTGTGTGTGTGTGTGTGTGTGTGTGGGGGCTGTGTATGTGTGTGTTGATTTCAGAAAAAACGGAATTTTAAGGGTTCAGCAATATGTTGGTCTCTTGGTCTCTGTGCTTATGATTTGCTGATGTTGAGGTGAAAATCCTCTTCAGTCCTGCACGTGAACAAGAGTGTCGAGCACCATTATGACTGATGTTGATCTTCTATGTGTTGTGTGGTTTGGGTCTCAATGTGTCCAGTGCTACACAGGAACTAAACGGGTTTGTAGTGAAGAAGAGCTAAAACTGGAAGTGCTAAAACCGGATTATTAGACCCATTTACATTCATACCACTAAACTCGTAATATATTAAAGAAACTAGACTGAACCAAGAATTTACATGAGTTTCATAAAAATGTTGAGGAATACTGCTATAAGATATTTTGGTAAGTCTACAAAAATGCAAAAAAAAAAACATTTAGCAAAATCTTAATCTCTGTTACTGCCTTTACAGCAGGTGTGGTATTGCAGAATGTCACTGTGTCAGAATGGGTGTCAGTACTGTCCTGGGCACCATGGATGCACCATTCCAGAGTCAGTATAGCCAACTCATAACTCATAGAGCTGCTGTTAGTAACTCAGAACTGGTGTTATTAACTCATAAAGCTGCTGTTAGTAACTCAGAGCTGGTGTTATTAACTCATAGAGCTGCTGTTAGTAACTCAGAACTGGTGTTATTAACTCATAGAGCTGCTGTTAGTAACTCAGAACTGGTGTTATTAACTCATAAAGCTGCTGTTCGTAACTCACAGCTGGTGTTATTAACTCATAGAGCTGCTGTTAGTAACTCAGAGCTGGTGTTATTAACTCACAGAGCTGCTATTAGTAACTCATAGAACTGGCGTTATCAGCTTGTAGTGCTGGTGGTTCTTACACCCAACAGAGGCAGTTGTGAATCATAGCCCTGTTGCTTTACAAGGCTGCAGAGATAAAGGTACAGCCCACTCTCACATCACTCTCTCAAATATCACTCTCACACATCACTGTCACACACCACTCTGACACATCACTCTCTCATCACACTCTCACATAACTCACATCTCACTCTCACATATCACTCTCGCATAGCACTCACATCACACTTTTACATCTCTCTCACACATCACTCTCACATATCACTCTCACACATTGTTTGTGGGTATGATGAGAGATCCTATGGCCTGGTCCCTGGAAGCTCATACTTATGGAGGAGGGCAGACATGCTGTTTACACCCAGCATACATATATAAATACATACATATATATATATACATATACAGTATATACGAATACGTATATATTACAAATACATATATACAAATACATACATATACGCACATATATACAGTACATAAACATATACATATATGTATAAGTGTTGTTTTCAGACCTGCTGGCTTGTGTGCATATGTGCATGTTTGTGTGTGTTTGTGTGCATGCTTGTGTGTGTGTGTCCATTTCTCAGGCAGCTGCGTTGTGTTTTTCCTTCTCAGGTTTACCAGCTGTTATTCCCGAGAGGATTTTTCCTTGCTCTGTTAATGTCTGCAGATTCGTTTGAGCAAGACTCTGTTAAATACACTTGTACCTTTTCCAGACAATTACAGGCCAGAAGTACCTCAGCATGTCCTAACAGTTGAATACACACCACCAGACAGCCCACAGTGCTGCGAAGGGCTCAACAAGCCTCCGATTATTCTACAACACAAAGCTCTAGAGCTCCCAGAGATGCGCACCCTCATTACTATAGCTCCGCTCTCCACGGCGGCTCTAGAGCAGAGCGTGTCTGTGGTGGTGTAGTAGGGACGTGACAGCCATGTTCAGCACTCCGGCTGGGTGTCCATGTGGCCAAGCGCAGACACACTGAGAAGATAATGGCTACAACACAGCCACTGTGCTTAATTGGATAGGCACTCAATTGATTTTCTCCTAATTAGCTTCCAGCAGAGGTGCAGCCAGAATAGGGTATCAATACAGAGTGTAAAGAGGGTGGACCTTCCTTCTAATTTAGGACAGAGACGGGTGAGGGAGATGGGGCTGTCTTTGTCCCTGCATTTCAGCCTTGTATTTCATTTATTCTCTTTTATTTGAGTATATATTTTTCTTTTATCTCTGACTTTTGTGTACTAGTGCCCGTTAGCGCTGTAGATTTTGTGGGTTTAGCTGAAGAGGCTGAGGGGTGTTTTGTGATTCTGAGAGTGAATCACGAGGAGAGGGAGTGTGTGAAACAAACACACCACAGGAGATAACGCTGCAGTGCGCCATGATCCACTCCCTTCTTCTCAATGAACAGAATAGGCAAGAGAGTGTGGATACAGACACGGGCCAACAACAGCAGGAAGCTCAGTTACATAGTGCTTCTGTAAATGTATTATGTCACAGTAAAAAACAATAAAAAACACACACTGAACAGGGGGATGGGTGGATGGATGGATGGAATGAGAGTGAGTGAGAAAGTGTAGGTCTTTTCAGGTTTTAGCAGTGGCATAAGGAGGGTACAACATGTATGCCCAAAGCCACACTGCTGAATAAATTTTTTTATATTGGTCATGCATTTTATCAAACTACTCATCCAAATGTCCAGTTTGGACTTCAGTGTAAAACATATAGACAAAGAAGGAGTGAGAGAGAGAGAGAGGTTGAGAGAGGGGGAGAGAGAGGAAGAGAGAGGGGGAGAGAGAGGGATTTGGAGGGGAAGAGGGGGCAGTGCTTTTTGCTGAAGCTTGCAGAATCCAAAAGACCTTCGCATATGGGTGACTGTGTATCTGTGTGTGTGTGTGTGTGTGTGTTGGTACACATGAATATGTGCTCATGCTTGTGTATATATTCATGCGTGCTTACATGTGTGCATGCATGTAGTTGTGTGTGTATTTGAATGTGTGTATATGTCCACATTTTGTGTTTGCATGAACCCATGCCTGTGTGTGTGTGATTGTGTGCCGCTATGAGCCTACCTATATGTGTGTGTGTCTGTGTCTGCGAGTGAGCGCGTGTGTGTGTTTGTGTGTGTGTGTGTGTGTGAGTGTGTGTGATTTACACAGCCGTCCTCATCCCCTGGCACTTTTACTGCTACTGTAATAGCCTGGGTCAGAAACACACTGCACGCGTGAAGCTTCCATCTCTGCCTCCATTTCCCTCCATCTTCTGCCTCCATCTTCAGCCTCCATCTCCTCCTCCATCTCTGTCTCCTTCTCTGCCTCTATTCCCCGTGTACAGCACCACCCATAGTTCACAGAACCTTGTCTACAGTGCAGCCGCTGTAAATTCATGCACAGAATTACCATAAAACACCTTTCCCGTGCAATAACATTAGACATTAAACATTATTACTTTAGAATACTTAATAACTTACTTAAACCTTACTGTAGAACATCAATATGTCATTGAACATTATGTATCCCCTCCCTCATCACATTAATATGTTAATCTCGTCCCGATACGTTACTGGCCTGTGCTATGCACTCACCGGTGACGCAAACACCTGCTAAGCCTTTGCACACACTGGCCAGTGTAGCAGGTACACACAGGTGTTATAGCTGCTCTTCAATGTCTTCAGTTACAGAGTGTGGACCATCTGTTCCTCATTGGTCAGTTTCGCAGCACCACTGCTGACCAGGCATTACTGCCGTGGGTCATTCACAGCATGACCCTGACATGGTAGTGATGTAGTAGTGACATGGTATTGGTGTGGTAGTGGTATATCAGTGACATGGTAGTTGTGTATTAGTGTTTAGTTAGTGGTGTGTTAGTAACATAGTAGTAAAGTATAGTATAGTAGTAGCAAATTAGTTGTATTCTAGTTATATGGTAGCAGTGTTTTAGGTACATGTACAGGTAGTGGTATATTGGTGGTATATTAGTAGTATATTGGTGGTCTGGTAGTGGTATATTGGTGGTATGGTAGTTGTATATTGGTGGTCTGGTAGTGGTATATTGGTGGTATGGTAGTATGGAAGTGACATATTGGTGGTGTGGTAGTTGTATAGTAGTTATATGGTACTGGAATATTGGTGCTATGGTAATTGTAGGTTCATGGTATATTAGAGGTATATTGGTATGGTAGTTGTATGGTCCTGGTATATTGTTATGGTAGTTGTATGGTCGTGGTATATTGGTATGGTAGTTGTATGGTAGTGGTATATTGGTAGTATATTGGTATGGTATGGTAGTTGTATGGTAGTTATATGGTACTGGTATATTGGTGCTATGGTAGTTGTATGGTAGGGGGTGTTGAATGAGTGATGGTCCAGCAGTGGTAGTTTGCCCTCAGGTCACTAAGGTGCTTCAGAAACTGAACATGAAGATTTGGAGGTTGACTAATACCAACTGTCCGAGCTAACAGATGATCCACAGTGTGTAACTGTACAAATACAAGATCTATGAGGTTAACAACATCGTACTCCCAAGATAAACCTGGAAGCCCCTACTGTAAATGAACAATGGTGTCACGGTTCCTCTAACAGGACACCCTCGTCTTCACACACCCAGCTTGAGTCTTGTGTGTGAAGAATCGATTGACTTCAGATTTGCAGTTATTAAACCATGAAAGAAATCACTCAGAAATGAGCAGGCTAATGGGAAAGACAGCGCTTTGATGTGTTGGCTCATTGCGCAGAAGAGAAGAACGCGTCACAACCCGGAGGGGAGATTTTAATCAGCGGAATGTGTGTTTAACATCCGTGACAATGCCGCTTGAAACCGTGCTGCCGTCCTAAGTATCGTAATCGTTCCTGATTTTTAATGATGCTTCAGCCTTCTTTCGCACAGCTTCCTAAGGTGTTCGACTGTATGTCTTTTGCATAATATATCTGCATAAAATATGCAAATGAAATTAAAGAGCAATGTGGAGAGGGTGCAGAAGCCTGAATCTCTAATGCTTTTATGGCACCCTGAACACCCCCTGCACACACACACAAAAAAAGCTGATTAATTTGTGAACGTCACTCACAAGGGAACAAGATTAATTCTGTTCTGAGGAGTGGAGAGAGTGGGGCAGAGAAAGACCATGGAAGCAAAAATTGAAAGCATAATTAATAAATTTACATTATAATTTAATGACAGCATTAATGCATAGTAAGCGGGGAGTTGTTTGTGTGTGTGTGTGTGCACGTGTGTGTTCATGCCTTTGTGTGTGCGCGTGTTCTTGTGTTTGTGTATGTACGTGCACACATACGTTCATGTATTTGTGTGTGTGCGCGCGTGCATGTCCGTATTCATGTGTGTGTGTGCATGTTTTCATTTGTTTGTGTGTGTAATAGGGTGTGGACCACCCCTGCAGTCACAGTAAGTTAATGGAGGCTCAGAGCTAGCGGGTGTTAGCGGCTGCCACCTACTCGCTCCCCCTGTATTGATTGCCAAAGGTATAAAGGTCTGCACTGCTTTTATTAACTGATTACATGAGTCATGTCTCCCTGATGTATGTTGGCGCACATCACAGAGACAAAGAGTGGGAAAGAGATAGGGCAGAGAGACAGGGCAGAGAGAAAGGGCAAAAAGGAGGGGGCAGAGAGAGAGACAGTGTGAGAGTGAGATAGAGAAAGACAAACTGAAACAGGTGGAGAGGAGAAAGCAAAAGACAGAAGGAGAGAGAGAGGGAAGAGAGAGAAACAGATGGATTGAGAGGGAGAGAGAGAGAGACACACACACACAGCAGTGCCATGGGCAGATGGGAAGAGTGCGTTTCTGTGTGCGTTTCTGGTGTTTCTGTGAGGTCCTCCCCTGTGTGCTCTTGTCAGGACTGATGTAAAGTTTTCCAGCAGCCAGCTTCTCTCCCACTTTAGATCAAGAGCTTTGTGCTGGAGGGACATTTTTTTTGTCTTACAAGTAGCACCTGTCTGTTTTGTGGTGTTACCTTCTATCTGATTGTCTGTCTCAAAGGCCTCATCTTTTATCCCTCTGTCCTCTCTCAGGTCGGGTTCTCTAGACAATCTGTTCCATTATGTAACTACTGAAGACAGTCTGCAACGCTAATCCAGCCACAGAGAGAACGAACAAAGAAGAAAGCGTCGGCCCCGTTTCTCACAAGCCAGAGCGCTCTGAGCACACTCCGTAATGCAGGGCAGCCACAGTGTCTCAGTGCATGCTGGTCCGATGACCTGCTTCCTGATCCAACTGTGGCTCGTCGCGTCGTCTCTCTTCACGAGCGTGTCCTCTATGTCCTCTGGCCAGACGTTGCACACCTTCCAGTCGGAGAGGAGGGAGTGGATCCTGAGTCACCTGGCAGTGCACCAGGCCACCGGCGCCGTGTATGTGGGCGGCGTGAACCGCATCTACAAGCTGTCGGCGGAGCTGGTGCCACTGGTGTCGCACAGCACAGGCCCTGAGCTGGACAACCAGGTCTGCTACCCGCCCCTGATCATCCAGCCGTGCGGCGAGCCGCTCACGCCCACCAACAATGTCAACAAGCTGCTACTCATTGAGCAGACGCAGAACCGTCTGCTGGCTTGCGGGAGCCTGTATCAGGGCGTCTGCAAGCTGCTCCGGCTCGACGACCTCTTCATCCTGGCCGAGCCGTCTCACAGGAAGGAGCACTACTTCTCCAGCGTGAACCAGACGGGCGGCGTGTCCGGCGTGATTGTAAGCGGCCGTGGCCGAGACGCCACACTCTACATCGGCACGGCCGTGGGCGGGAAGCAGGATTACTTTCCCACCATCTCCAGCCGGAAGCTCCCCCGCGATCCGGAGTCGGCGGCCATGCTGGACTACGAGCTGCACACGGACTTTGTGTCGTCACTGGTGAAGATCCCCTCGGACACGCTGGCGCTGGTGCCGCACTTCGACATCCGCTACGTCTACGGCTTCTCCAGCGGCCCCTTCGTCTTCTTCCTCACGGTGCAGCCGGAGACGGACGGCGGGACGGCGGGGGGCTCCGCCAACGACCTCTTCTACTCCAGCCGCATCGTGCGTCTCTGCAAGGGAGACAACAAGTTCCACTCGTACGTCTCGCTGCCGATCGGCTGCGCACAGAAAGGTGTGGAGTACCGTCTGCTACAGGCGGCGTACTTGGCCAAGGCGGGCAGCGTCCTTGCGGGGGCACTCAACGCCAGCGAGCAGGAGGACGTGCTCTTCGCCGTCTTCTCTAAGGGACAGAAGCAGTTCCTCAGCCCATCGGATGACTCAGCGCTATGCCTGTTCGCCATGCGAGACATTAACGCCCGCATCAAAGAGAGGCTACGGTCGTGTTACCAGGGCGAAGGGAACCTGGAGCTCCACTGGCTGCTGGGCAAAGACGTGCAGTGCACAAAAGCGGTAAGAACTCTTTGAAATGTTTACAACTGTTTATAACTGTTAAGAAGTATCATATTATACATTATTATGACAATTATGAATGGTGAGAAAGAAGACTTGTTGCATTCGTTAAGGGCTTGATTGGCTTTATATATATATAATGTTAATGATAAGCCAAAAGTCAGACTGCACTCTATGGGTAAGGGCAGAGCTATCGAGGTGTTTCCTGTTTGAGTCATCAAGGTGTTTCCTGTTTGAGTCATCGAGGTGTTTCCTGTTGGAGTTATTGACCTGTTTCCTGTTAGAGTTATCGAGCTGTTTCCTGTTTGAGTCATCGAGCTGTTTCCTGTTTGAGTCATCGAGGTGTTTCCTGTTTCCTGAGGGTGAATCCACAGATCGTACCCTATTATACTTGAGAGTGCAGGATAATGTTTATCCATATGTGATCTTTATTCACATTTTTACTCCAGTTATTTGTTAAAAAAACAAAAAAAAACAACCCAACAAAAACAAACATCCTGTCTGCCAAAATCATGCTGAAGAGTTTTTGTGGGAGGAAATGGTCTTCAAATCATTGATACAGCGTCTCCGTGATACAGCGTCTCCCTGATACAGCGTCTCCGTGATACAGCGTCTCCATGATACAGCGTCTCCATGATACAGCGTCTCCGTGATACTGCGTCTCCGTGATGCGGCGTCTCCGTGATACAGCGTCTCCCTGATACAGCGTCTCCCTGATACAGCGTATCCGTGATGCGGTGTCTCCGTGATACAGCGTCTCTTCTCTCTAATTGATAGTTAGTGAGATTCTCTGTTTTGTCCCCCGACAACATTCGCATAACTGCTCCGATGCTCTTTGTTGCCGTTAAGCACGCTGTTCTACACTCTGCCATTAATTTTAATGTGCGCGCCAGCCTGGAGTTAGTGGATCACGCCAGGACTCTCCTCTCCTGCAGAAGCCCATCTTTGCTCGGCCACGGGTTGGCTCGGCGCTGCGGAGGGGGCGGCGCTTTGAAGCCTGTTTGACCATTCCGCATGCGTAGCGCGGAGAAGCGAGAGGCGGAGGCCGCAGTCTGAGCTGGCGGAAACCTCCCAGCTATTGACCTGCACATGGCCGGAGCCAAGGGGAGACATCTGGACACCTGGACATGCAGCAGGTGTTGGACGAGAATATCGGGACTCCAACCTGCAAAAAAAAACAGTTATCAGCATTGGGCAGCTAGTGTTAAATTGCAAGAGAGGTTGATTGCAGCAAAGGGGAGTGGGTCATAAATGGAGTATGCAGTGATTTATGACTCTGTATCATTTGCTGAAGTGTAACGGAATGACTCACCAGTTATTTGGGCGGTCCCTCCCCCGTCACTCTGCTTCATGCTAGAAGGAGCACCTCTGCACCCGAGGGTGTGAGCGCATGACGCAGTTTCCAGTGGCAGCAAGGTTTACGTTCCCTCTGACAGCTCCCTAATGGAGGGGCAGGCGAGGCAGTGCGGACGCTTGGCCCTGGTTAACGATAAATCAGAGGCACTGCATCGATGTGGTTGTGGACAACACCTTACAGCTGGTGCTTCCTAACTTCAGCAGAATGGTGTATACATTCACTGATCTCTCCCCTCCACTCTTGATTCTGCTTCTGTTTTGACTCACATTGGGGGATTTAATGGTAATTACCATTCCAGTCTTGCTCATGATCAGGATTTTCTGAGAATTAATGCTGCTCATGGAACTCTGATTTACAATGCAGTGAATAATTACTGAAAAGGTTCAATATTGACACATGTTTTCAATATTTACACATGATTACTGTGTAAAAATCCTGTAAAATACAATGAATACACATAAGCATAGAATTCAGTGTGATGGAGTCTTCTGCCTCCCACTACAAATTTAACACCTGCTATGTCATTAACACAACACCGCCCACTATGCTTATAACCCCACCCCTTCATATTATACACCACCGACTATGGTCATAACCCCCCCCAAATTTAGTTTTATTACCACCCACTGTGGTTATTACCCCTCTCTTTCATATTTAGCACCACCCACTATGGTTATAACCACCCCCACCCCCCTTCATATTTAACATCATCCATTCTGCCTCTAACACCCCTCACAATGCCTTTTACACCATCCACTAAATCGTTAACACTGCACACTACACCTTAACTCCACCCACCACCCTAACACCACCCTAACACCTGCTCTCCTTCTATATGGGAGACGGATAACCTCTCTTTCTCCAGTTCCCCAAAACACAGATGTAGTTCATGGAAATTGCAATGCCTTCCCTGCCCTCCCCATCCTTTCCTCAGTGACATATATTCTCAGATCTTACACTGGCATTTAGAAACAGCACAATGACTCCATTTCCCACGATCCCGTGTTACCCAGCTGCCAGCCTGTACAGCACCAGAATGCCAAGCGTGTGCTGTGATATTGTGCTGTGGGCTTTGGAGGCAGCAGTGTGACATTCACTGTGTGCAGTGATATTTCTGCTGCACTCAGAGTTAAATGTCTGACTTCATAACTGAACAGGTTATACAAGGCTATAGCTGCTATTATCAGTAGCTTAACACCAAGTGCACTCCAGGTCTATTGTGCTGTTTTTATTGTTGTTATTATTAGTAGTATTATTATTATTAATAGCAGTAGTAGTGTAGATATGTTTGTCCTCTACGGTCTTTCTAATCTCCCTCTCTTTCTGCAGCCGGTTCCCATCGATGACCATTTCTGCGGTCTGGACATCAACCAGCCCCTTGGCGGCTCTGAACTCATCATGGGTCACACTGTGTACACAGAGACTGCCGAGCGACTGACTGCGGTCTCAGCTTACGTCTACAACGGCTACTGCGTAGCGTTCCTCGGCACACGCTCCGGAAACATCAGGAAGGTGTGACGAATGTCGACTAAACTTCCCTGAGTGCTCCCACTCGGTTCTGCTGCTCTGACTTGGTTCTGCTGCTCTGAGTTGGTTCTGCTGCTCTGATTCGGTTCTGCTGCTCTGACTCGGTTCTGCTGCTTTGAGGTGGCAGGTGGGTTTTTTGAGTGTTGGGTCATTTCAGTGTGAGGTGACGACATTGTCCAGGTTTGAATGGGAGCGGCACTGAGTTGTGGTCTGGGAGTGAGAAACACTGTGGTAATGACATGCTCGTCCTCCCTACAACAGGTGTTTCTGGATATTTGAGGGCCTCAAGAGGCCAGGGAATTGAACTGAGTGTGAGAAAGAGTGAGAGAGAGAGCGAGAGAGGTGGATGGACAGAGAGACAGAGAGAGAGGGAGTGAGAGAACGAAGGGAGGGGAGAGAGAGGGAGGGAGAGAGAGAGAGAGGGAGGGAGGATTGGAGGAGGGGGGTGTGTGGGAGAGCTCTATGTGTTTGCTGCATAGACCATGCTGTTTTTAGCCTTTGCCATGAAGACTGGGAATGTGTGTGTGTGTGTACGTGTGTGTGTGTACGTTTGTGTGTTACGGAGTTATTTCATCAGCTATGAAACTAAGAAAGGTTGGCAGTAATGAGAATTAGTGTATGCTTTCTGTCTATCTAAGGCTGACATCACTCAGGATAGTAGTTCTCTCCAAACTTAGTTTCCAAATCTCTCCAATGTGACTTCTACAAAAAAAAAACAACAACACAAAACAACAACAAAAATCGAAGTAACCCAGAAACATGCGCACTGTGTTCATTATAGTGATGAGATTCACCACAGTGGGACACGGTGGTCTGTTCCAGTACTTCTGAGGTGGAGAATGGATGCTACCTGCTCTTTGCTAAATCTGCTATATCTGTGATATATTCACCAACACACACACACACACTTAGTATAATTAATTACGTATACTGATATAATGGCAGTGTGATATCTCACCCCAGCAGAAACGGAAGTAGAGTCAGAGAGGGAGGAGAGTTACACTTAAAAATAAAACTGTCATATTTATGAACAGTGGTGAGATGTTTCTTTTTAAATAATTGTGTCATACACACACACACACACACACGCAATCACACACCCCTCAGTGTAACTTTATGGCTGCTGTTGACAGTTGCCCTGTGGGCTAATTTAGCCTCTCTGACTCCCTTTGTGTCAGAATGAAACAGACAGAAGAAGTGAGAGAGAGAGGAAGAGAGAAGGAAAGAGGAAGAAAGAGAGGAAGGGAAGGAAGAAGGGGTGAGAGAGAAAGGGAAACTTATACTTCTCACTGAAGGAACAAAAAGCATGTATCTCTATACACCCCTCTCTCCCCACTTCTCTCTCTCTCCCTCTATCTGCCTCTCTCTGTCTCTGTCCCTCTACCCTTCTCTCTCCGTCTCTCTTCCTCTCTCTCTCCCTCTGTCTCTCTCCCTGTCCCTCAGTCTCTCCCTCGCTCTCTTCCTCTGTCTCTCAACCTCTCTCCCTCAGTCTCTCCCTCAATCTCTCTCCAACTCTCTCTCTCCCTCTATCTGTCTCTCTCCCTCTCTCCCTCAGTCTCTCTCTCTCTCTCTAGGGAATTGATGTTCGTCGTGAGGGCTCTCACCCGCTGCCCTGGCTAACTCACACATAAAGGCCTCACTGGCCTGTGTTCAGAATACAGATTCTTTTAAGTGTTCATTTAAAACAACAAATGAAAACAACAGCAAGAAACAACAGTCCAGGCTATAGAATTTTTTACCATCCTCCTCTGAACTGAATGTTTAAGTGATTGGTAATGAAGGTTCCTACTGGGAGAGTGATGTGTGATTCATCTCGCTGCCTAGTCTGCTCGCTGTGTGCTGCTTTCTACCTCGCTGCGCTCACGATGTTTTCCCGGATGTTCCAGAAGCTGAAGCCGAATGCGGAATGTGAACGGATGGACAGGATGAAGAGACGTCATGAATTTTGGATTAAACCAAAAAAATAAGTAAAACAGTTTTTTTGCTCAGCTGGAATACTGGTATGTTTGTGTGTGTGTGTATATACAGTATGTGTGTGTGTGTGAGTAATGTGTGAGTGTGTGTGGGTGTGTGCATGTGTGTGCATGTTCGCGTGTGTAATGTGAGAGCTTAGTTTAACAGACCAGAAAAAGTGAAACAACCCATTAGGGGATCTTCGGCCATGATGGACCGTTCACTAGACACATGGGTCAGTAGAGCAGGTCAGAGGTCAGAGGTCACAAGCAACCTTCCATATTTGTCCACATTTGTACCAGGCCAGAGACAGCGTGGAGACAACCAGAGCCAGACAGCCAGTGACGCAAGAACCTCCCCATCATTGCCTGTGCGCATTAGTATTCATGAATTCATTGCTGATTGGTCTATGACTTTTAAAAAAAGCCTTGTAGGACACTTTCACTTGAATGTGTTCATCTTGAATTCAACACCTCGACCTCAGGATGCGTTTGATTGGTTAAGGAGTTGGTTTACATTGCATCACCTCTATCCATCAGCACCAGTTTATCCTCTCCGCTCTGCTGGGGTAATTCATACTAAGGGTTACATTGTCTATTAAACCTCTGCCTCATGCGAGTTTTGCATACATGGGTGATCGTATATTTGTGTATTTTTTCTAGTGTGTGTGTGTTGGCTATGCTTTTGTAATGAACACTTCCTTTTTCTTCTAATTTCATATAGGTGTTTCCTATAGTTAGTCTTACATATGTTGAATGTTCTAAATCGTTTATTATTCATACTATAGGGTTTCAAATCTTATATTCTTAATTTCATATTTCAATTTTCCTGTAGGCTACTGACTCTCAGCTAGTTTTAACCTGTATAAAACTCCATACTCCAGCCTATGGGCAGATTATTAATGCCTATTTATACGCCAAACTCTAAATGTTCGGAGTCGTCTGTCTCTAAGCTTGTCATCATTATTTTTAAAGCAAAAATAGAAACCTGACCATTATGGTACTGTTTTCACTAAACTCTGTTCTGTCACCTGGCTTCCGCAAGCTGGTAATTGGCACTGGCCACACGTAGCTGGGCCTGTCCTGCTTATGTCATGACAGAAACGTGTTAGAAACCTGATTAGGGAGTTGTAATGAAGCAGCTCGGCCTGGTTCCCCCGGCCGGCGTCGTTCCTCTCCCTCTTCCTGCTCGTTAATTAGCGTGCTCGGTGCTGTTGGTGCTTTGGTGAAGGTTTGATACACCTGTGCTGAAGGTAACGAATCTTAAAGGGTCCTGGGCATCAGCATGGCAGCTGCAGATGTAATCGTCTACCTACTGGAACCTGAGGAAATAGCAGGGGTGTGGGAGCTCACACCTGTCACCTGAGTGTCTACCTGTAACTGTAACTGTCCGTGTGATCTGGGTCTATAGAGAGGGATTTCACATATACTCTGAAGGTCATGCAGAAAAGTAAAGGCAAAATACACAGACTTGCCACATACACACACACAGACACACACACACAAGCCTTGCTGCCTTTGCTTGTTTAGTGGGAGAGGGTTAGTGCAACCCCAAAACAGTGTTTGTTGTTGTCTTAGTTCTTCATGACTAATAGAAGTTACACTGTTTAACGAGTCTAAAGAGAAAAGATGTTTTTAATCACAATTACGGACTTTTACAATCTGCCATCACTGATGAGCCACAGACAACATTAATAAACTCAGAAGCTCCGTGCTGCACCGAGTATGTTTAAACCGCAGAGCTGAGACCCGTCTGCTCCGTCTGCCACCCCCACCCTCCCACCCCCATCTCCGAGTAGCCCTAGGGAGCGTGGAGACATGATGGGGAGGAGAGAGGCAAGAAAGAGAGAGAGAATATAGAGGAGAAGAGATGGAGAGGGAGAAAGCGTGACCACAGGCGGATCGGAGCTGTTCAGAGTGAAGGCCTCGAACAACTAGATCTAAAGTTCACTTTGGATTATGTATCAGTGAAAGTAACAATGTCAACAACAACAACGATAATGCAAATAGCAGGAAGATTACTGCAGCCCTGTCTCATGGAGCAGGGCTTAAGGCATAGCTAGCCAACTTCAGATGCAGTTTGATCCAGCTCTGGATTTTCTGTCTCACAATGCTGGATCACTTTTTATTGGGCTGCATCACCATGGCAACTTATGCTGCATCTTTTTCTGCTCCGAGGCAGGTTAAATTCCATATTACAGATTAAATTCCATATTACAGATCGTAAACAGCACTTTTTATTAACAGGAACAATTAGCTGTCAGAAAAGTGTCATTTTAGAGATTGCCCAACCCCACAGCTTTCCCCCAAGGCTGTCTTATATAAGAGATATGGATTTTTCTGTTGAGCGAATATGCTATCGCTGCCAAACTTCAGACTTGCAGCTCATACTGCAAGTGCCACCCGCAGAAGCCAGTGCTCTCCGCGAGCAGCGTGCGAGCAGCGCGCGAGCAGCGCGCGAGCAGCGCGCGCCAATGTTTTCCCCTATCATCTGCTGCGGCTCTTTGCGCATCGACAGTGATAATGAGCATGTAAGCAAACGTGCAGCGCAGACTATGGCCTCTTTTGAAATATCACCTTTGTCATGTTTCCTGGCCATGTACCCAGTCATGGCCATAGACAAGGGTGTCTTTAAGATAGCAGGTTGCCCATATCCACAGACTGTACTTATCAGGAAAGAATTATGACGAGCTACCAGATACCACTGTTACCAGGGATTGGCGAGCGGACACGCGGCAGGAGATTGCATTCAATCAAGCAGCCCTGGGGAAACAGGAAGTTGATTACACTGGTCAACAGCAATTCTGCCTCCTGCAAAAAATACATGTTTATTATGTATTTTTGCATGCTGAATCCAAATATGTTTTCAAAACGTCTCTATCACCAATATTTTTTTTTGTTCCAGTATACTCGTGTCATTATATATAATAAAGAAAGGCATTACTAAGCAAAGTGGAGCCCTCAGTGCTGGCAGACTACCCCTGCACACTGAAGAGAAATGTTCCTGAGGCCAAATATAGGAGAACCTCATAAATAATTTGTACATTTTAGTACGTTTGTACCTATTTTAAGTGTGATAACAGTCCTATATGTAAATGAGTAATATATAATGAAAACTTGATTGCCTTGTCACTTAAAATCATATGTGATCTAAAAATTTAAAAAGACATGGGGACACAGAAGTACTATAGTCCATCTAAATACTGTAGTCCATCTATGAACTATAATGTCCATCTGTTAAGCGTTTCCCATGGTTACATGAATACATGTTCTGCTTTAAGCCAAGAGTGTGAATGTAATCGAATGTCAACCCATGGGTTTACTGATTCGACTCATCTTACACACAGTAGTGTTCAGGAGTATATGTCTGTTGTGTACCTGTGAAATTTGTGTCAGAAAAAAAAAAAAAATGTTACTCCACTGAAAAGTACACTCAACGTTCATCCCTATTGTGTCAAGTGACTAACCTTGGGTTGATGGAGAACAGTCATACGCTCGTACGGTCATACACTCATACGGTCATATGCTCGTACGGTCGAGCACTCGTGTGGTTGTGTTTTGAGAGTTGATTATGGTTCATGAGAGTGCTGAGAGTGGTTCATAGAGACTCCCGTCTGGGGAACGCTGAAACATGGAGGAGGCTGTGGTAAACACCAACAAAACACACAGCCTCATTACGCTCCAGCACACTCAGCAGGGGTCCAAGAACTATTGTTCTCTCGCCTCTCACAATCAGTTAGGAGTAGCTCTGCCCAGTGGAAGGAGTGTGTTACTTGTTTGTTTGGGCCAAATTTGTAAAGAAATGCAAACAGACAAAATCTGTCTGTCTGTCTGTCTATCTATCTATCTATCTATCTATCTATCTATCTATCTATCTATCTATCTATCTATCTATCTATCTATCTATCTATCTATCTATCTATCTATCTATCTATCTATCTAGCTATCTGTCTGTCTGTCTATCTATCTATCTATCTATCTATCTATCTATCTATCTATCTATCTATCTATCTAGCTATCTATCTATCTGTCTGTCTGTCTGTCTATCTATCTATCTATCTATCTATCTATCTATCTATCTATCTATCTATCTATCTATCTATCTATCTATCTATCTATCTATCTGTCTGTCTATCTATCTATCTATCTATCTATCTATCTATCTATCTATCTATCTGTCTGTCTGTCTGTCTGTCTATCTATCTATCTATCTATCTATCTATCTATCTATCTATCTATCTATCTAGCTATCTCGCTCACACATGCACCTACTTACCTACACAAATGCACTGACCCTCTGCAAACAGCTGTATTTGTTTACAGGAACACTGGAGAGTTATCCTGCCTGTTACCTGTTTGGTTTCCAGTTAACCTGTTTGGTTACCAGATAACCTGTTAGGTTGCCAGACTACCCTCTGTAACCTCTCTGTCACCCAATACCTTGAGATTGCTATATTGGGCCATTCTGGAGGAGAGTGGCCAGTGTTTGTTCGTCTGCGTGATCCTGAGAGTCTGCTCTGTTACATTGTTGTACAAACATGTTGTTTGTAACGCTTCCACCGGAATCTATGCATCCTATTTTTACTTTTATTTTTGCACAGCGATAATGACGGCCTGCGTGGGAAAAACCACGCCAGCACACTCGGGAAGCAGGAAGCATCAGGCACTATTATACCACTGGCTCCCACCACCTGGGTTCTCTCGCGATTGTATGTCGGAGGATGGAGGTCCGACATGTACAATAGTCGAATGATGCCAAGTCTGGCTGAGTTAGCCTCACCCAGGCCATGTGGATGTGTTCTCGTACGACTCATTTTACAGGCCCTGGTGAACCGCTGCCAGGATAAACACGATTAGTCCTCCGTTGCAATACTGCTGTGAACAGCATGAATTCGCCATCTCCTTTTATTCGTGATGATGCTGGGAGACTCGACTCAAACTTGACCTCAGCCTCCGAAGAGTCAAAAGGTCGGGCTATACTTAGCTGCGTCCCACGTGTCTGTTATGTGACCCCATCATTGTAATACTTTTGGGTTACAATGAAGAACCCTCATTCAGATCCCACACAGCATTATGGGTCATTTTACGCAGTTTGTGGTTCATTTCAGCAGCAGAATAGTTTTTGTTTCTAAAAGTGCTGTTTTCTAATTTTGTGCTAAAGAGTGTGGGAATGGATACAGGACAGGAAGGACATACAGAATGAGACAAGTGATAAAATATGGAGGGGGAGGAGAAGAACCATTGGTGTATGAGACGGACGTCTGGCTGGGGTCTGTGGAACCCCAAGGAATCTTGGTCCACTGCCAGGAGATTTTTTTTTTTTTCTTCCTTTTTTAATGAGCAGAATTACTTCATCATGCTTTGTGTCTCATTAACCTCTAATTATCTACTTCCACTCCACAACTCCAACAGGTTAGCCTGATGAAGCGTGTGGCCTTCCTTTCTGTGAGGATAGGAGACAAAAACGTATACATTGTAGAACCCTTTTTAGGGAAAAAAAGGGCCAGATCTAGTGGGCCAGATTCGTAGTCGTTGACAAGTAACCATGCTATGCCATGCAAAATGTGTGACACGATATCTAATTCCTAATCATGAAGTTACCATGATATTTTGTGTGCCAGTGTCAATTTACCACTGTGGTTGATTGGCCCAACGGTTAAAGCCAATCAAAACTGACAATGTAAACAAGGCCATTCATATTAAAAACCCAAGAGACAGCCTGCCTAACCCATGATATGAACACAACACCGGTACTATGTTTAAAACTGCCAGTTGGATAAAAATGTAATGCATTTGTACATTTTAGTCAGGATGGGAACTTCATGGTTGTCCAGAACTGATGACTACTTCTTCTAAATGACGGCAGAATAGGAAAATCGTATCCCTCCTCAGTCGTATCCCTCCTCAGTCTATGCCTGTTTATAGTTCCTAACTCTGTAACACCTACATTTGCATTTCTTATGGCAAAAGTTTGTTGTATTCAGAGATTCTGCTCAAGAAAGTCAAATTCCTGCTCATGCACTCCCACTATTGTCATTCCAGGTTCCCATCATGCTCAGCCTCAAGCAGAGCGAACTTGTGCCTGTGCGTCTCCACTCTCTCCCTAATCCTGTGTGACATTATTTCACTGGAGCTGTGTTCTCACACGCTCAGAGCGATCGGTTCTCAGACAATTGCAGGAAGTGCCCTCGGTTTGTGCAAATCTAGGGACTGGCACACACCAATTCATCACCAATGGCCTCAGAAACCAGTAGAAACACAGACCTTCATCAAACCGCAGAAGAAGCACAGCCCTGTTCCTCCCTTTCAATTATCAGTTCTGTCTCTTCTGTCTCTCTCTGTAATCCACATACAGCAGCAGGCTGTGCCCTAATACGGCAGATTAAGGGAGGGATTAAAGCTAGGTGTCATACTCACCCTAATGCTGCAGTACTTTTATTAATTCTCTGGAGAGACAAAGACTGTTTTCTTTGTGTGTGTGCCTGAGTGTGTGAGAAGTCTTGCAGAGTCAATAGAAACGTAGGGCACAGAGGGGCAGATGGAACTGATATTGAGCATAAGTTGACCAGGCCGGAAGAGTTAACAGGATTACTGCAGATCTGAGATAGAGAGAGTGTGTAAGTGTATGTGTGTGTGTGTGAGAGAGAGAGTGTGTGTGTGTGTGTTTGTGTGTGTAATGTGAGAGGGATTCAGAGTGGACAGTTAAAGTGTATATTTTCTGTTGTTGTCTCAGATGGATCTGGTTTCTTTGTGATTCTACGTTAAATCTCCCAGATTACTGCTACTGTCTTCCCCCCCACTGTGTGTGTGGGTGTGTGTGGGTGTGTGTGGATGTGTGGGTGTGTTTGTGTGTCTGAACATCTCTCAGGCCAGGCTGTCTTTTTGCATCACACTCTTTGTGCATACAGACTTTGTGAGTAACCTTTCTAAGCCCACTGTGTAGAGTACACACACACACACACACACACACATATAAACAAACTGACAACAAACTCACATTGACCAGAACGGCTCATATGAACTGTGACTGAGTGCCCTAGGAAACAGCACTTTCACACAAACACACACACACTCCTTTTTGATTATTTCCTTTTAAACTTTCACTCTGCAAAGTCAGGAGTGATCTTTTTTTCCAGCCAGTGTTCGTACGGTTTGTGGTGGTTTCCAGTCCGGATGTATGTGCGGCGTTGGTGACCTGGTGACCTGGTGTTGCTGAGCGCTCACTCCTCACAATCAGAGTGTGTGGTGGGGGTCAGTAGGGTCTGTGTGTGGAGAGAGTGGGAGAGTCATTACGTAGCAGAGGCAGCCCGACATCCACAGCGCTTCTCTTTTTTTAAGCAGTTATCCAACCCCCCCACGGGAACTGAGGTTCTGTTTGTCAGGTAGACGGCAGTTTCACTGGGACATTCAGCCATTTCAGGGGCGCTGCGCTTTTTGAGTACCATGCTGCTTTTCTAACATCTACAAAACATCTTCAAAAACCACAGAAGCATCTGACCTCCCAACCCTTAATGATCAGATAATAACAGAAGCTCTTTCAGCTTCACAGCAGATACTGGACTCAGAACCTCACAATGAAGGAGTGAACAGGAAAGGGTAAAAGGATACTGTGTGTGTGTGTGTGTGTGAACACGTATATCCATGGCAGAGGGTTTTCAGGGTTAAATGCCGTCTTGGGAATATAGGAGTCGTCGTCGTTTTCGCTTCGTGATGTGTTCCAGATTTGTTGGTTATTTGACAAATGTCATTTGCTGACCTCAGTTTCTGTGAAAAATGTGTTTTGGTTTTGATCTGTATCACAGTAAGAGCAGCATTACTCTTCACTGTGAGAACTGGTTGGGTCCGGTCGGGTCGGGCCAGGCTGGGCTGGGTCAGGTCGGGTCAGGTCAGGTCGCCCTGCCCTGTGGGCTGGTTCTGGTTTGTGTACTGTTCTGTTTACAGTTCTGTCATATCTCCTTATAAAAGTGTAGTTGTTCCTTCTTTTTGTTTTCCTGTATGTCCCACCCACCTCACTGCTTCTGTCTGGTTTTCTCTTTTCTTTCTCTCTCTACACCCCCACCTCTCCCCCCCTCTCCCTCCCAGCTACGGGTGGATGGTCCGGGTAGGAGAGGGCTTCTCTACGAGACTGTGCAGGTGATGAAGGATGGTAGCTCTATTCTCCCGGATATGGGCTTCTCCCTCGACCATCACTACCTCTACACCATGAGCGAGAGAGAGGTGTGTGTGACATAGAGTTTGTAGGTTTGTGCCTATTCAAGTATGTGTGTGTATGTGCATATCTGTATGTGTGTCTGTGTGTGTGTGTATGTGTGCATGTCTGTATGTGTGTCTGTGTGTGTGTGTATATGTGCATGTCTGTACGTGTGTATACCCGTTATAGCCTTCGGTGCTATGACATACAACATTATGCATATTACTTTGAAACCAGAATGCACCCATACAAATGGGGAGGTGTGTGGTGTGTGTATGTGTGTACATGTGTGTAGTCTTGTTCCAGTTATTCACTGATGCGTGTATATTCCTCATGTAGTCCCTGTCGAGGAAGCAGAAGTGTGCGTGTGTGTGTGTGTGTGCACGCGTGTGTGTGTTTGTGTGTATATGTGACTGTCCCCAGTGCGACCCCCCCTCCGCCGCCCCGCCCCCGACACACCCCCTGCTGGTGTAGAACCCAGGAACCAACCCAACTCTGTTCTGCTTCTGTAGTCACAACTGCAACTGGACTCAGACAGACAGTTCTAGCCACTGTGCTTATGAAGTTGAGGACTGTCTGTGTGTGTGTGTGCATGCGTGTCTGTGTGTGTGTGTGTTTGTGTAGTGATAAGAGGCTACACCAGTAATCATTCTCTACTCCGATCAAGTGATTATTTTACCAGTTATGATGTATAAGGTAATGGGATTAAATTTCAAAGCAGACTCTTTTCCTCTCTCTCTCTCTCTCTCTACCTCTCTCTCTCTCTCCCTCTCTCTCTCTTTTCCTCTCTCTCTCTCTCCCTCTCTCATTTTTGATAAGACAGAACACACACAGACACACACACTATCCTCTGCTGTCTTCGTTGTCTGAACGCCAGCGCCATACTTTCAGTCCTGAGCGTCTTCCCCTCAGTCCAGGAACTGCAGGACAATCACCAGGACGAGAGCGCTGGGAGACGCCCGCGCTGATGCGGCTGCTTCACCTGGGGCTTCTGAGATGAAGCAGACAGCCCGTCGTTTGTTAAGGAAGCCCGGCTGCTCTCTGAGAAACGTCCTGTGTTGAGTCAGACTGGAGGAACGCAGAGGCAGAGTCCAGCAGATCTGCTCCATCATGATGGAGATTCCCTGCTCAGACACTCCAGGAGATCTGTCTGTTTATCCTTCTCTCTCCAGATCTCCCTCTCTCCGTCTGTGTCTCCTCTCTGTGGGTCTTCCTCTGTCTGGGACACACTCTTCCTGTCTCTCCTCCTCTCTGTGGGTCTTCCACTGTCTGTGTCCTTCTCTCATGAGGTCTTCTTCGCTCTCTCTTTCCCTCCAACTGCCTGTCTCTCTCCCTGTCTCTCCAGTTTGTTCTTATTCCTCTCCCTGTCCCTTTCTTTCCCTTTCCTTGTCTCTCTGCCTCATTCATGTGCTGGGTTGTTGGGGATTGTAGATGAGTGTGGGTGGAGATGAGTGTGGGTGGTGTGGAGAGGGAGATGATTATTTGGTGTGGAGCTGCTGGAAGGTAGTTAGCTGTGAACAACACAGAGATAATAGAATGGGGAGAGAGAGAGGGGGGGAGAGACGGAGAGAGAGGGATAGGGAGAGGGAGAGAGAGGGGGAGAGAGAGAGTGTGTAAGAGAGAGAGAGGTAGAGGGGGGATGAGGTGAAAGAGGGAGAATCAGAGAGGGATGGGGAGACATATTGGGTTGTGATGGAGAATAATAATGAGCCACCTTTCCCACTGAATAGAATGGAAGAGAGGGGGTAGTGTGCGTGTGTGCGTGTGTGTGTGTGTGTGCAATCTCACATCTGATCGTAATGACTTTATGTATGCAGTAAAAGATTTAGAGATTTAGCTTATGGAACAACCAAACCTTTGAATAGCACATTCTGCTCTGCGGTTAAAGCCACGGGGCACTGATGGAAATTTTAAAAACTCAAACATAGTGAGGATGTTTTTGATATCTTTATGGGTGTGGGTGTGTGCTTGTACGTGTGAGTGCTTGTACAAGTGTGTATGTGTGTGTGTGTGTGTGTGTGTGTGTGTGTGCATGTGTGCGTGAAGTGGTCCCATCTGTTTTGTTATTCCCAGAGAGATCTGTGCAAGCTTTCAGAATGCAGAAAACAATGAATCTTCACATGCAGACCGCGCACTCAATCAAACACCATTCAAACACTTTTGTGCCAATTAGCAATTAGCCTCCTCTTGCTCAAACAGCGTCGGTGAAGCTGATCCTGTCAGGCTGGCCCAGCGGCTCTGTCTCTGCTCAAATGGGTTTGAGGATCTGAACTATGTTTCGTTTCATAACTATATATGTTAACTGTTGTAATCTCATAAATATAACTCTATAATCTCATAACTATAACTATAATCTCATAACTAAAATTCCACTGAACAAACAGCTGGGATTATTTCGAAATGACAACAGAATAAGGCTGTCTGTCTAGCCGTGTGTGTTTGATTATTTCTTGTGCAGTTTCTTGGATGGATGGATTAGCTAGACTGTTCTCGGGAGCAAATATCTAGTTCCTAGTGTTCAAGAGAAAAAAAAAACAAGTACATGGCAAGACAGAGACTATTGTTGCACTGTTGTACCATTGAACTGTTGCTTTGCTGTTGTGATTACTACAATACTGAACATGGAACAACACTGCTCTTTCACATCCCATAACATCACTTAGCTAGCCTGCTAACTATAAACAGCCCTCAGCAACTTTACTACAAAGTCTGACTTTTCTCCAAGAAAGAGATTCTCCAAAAGCACTTGTAAAGCCATCTCCTGTGGTTTGGCAGCTTTTATCACGTGTTCTCTTAGTGTCAGGGACTTTTCAGTTGAGATTAGCAGCACTGTTGGGACAAGCCCTTCCCACGCCCCAAAACAACAGCACACCTCTCCAGCTTGTGTGTGTGAAGATCCTCTGTGAAGGATTCACACTCTCAGACAACAACTGGCATATGTGTGTGTGTTTGTGTGTGTGTGTGTGTGTGTGTTTGTGTGTGTGTGTGTGTTTGTGTGCGTGTGTGTGTGTGTGAAGGCTGACAGGACTATCACTCTTCAGCTTTGTGACACCTACCATCACACTACAAACCCACTGTATATCAGTCCAACCATCCTGAATAAGTCAGTATAAATGCTGTGTGCCTGTCAGTGGTGTGTAATCAAGTGTTTATGTCAGTATAAATGACGTGTGCCTGTCAGTAGTGTGTAATCATGTGTTTATGTCAGTATAAATGACGTATGTCTGTCAGTGGTGTGTAATCATGTGTTTACATCAGTATAAATGACATGTGCCTGTCAGTGGTGTGTAATCATGTGTTTATGTCAGTATAAATGACGTGTGCCTGTCAGTGGTGTGTAATCATGTGTTTATGTCAGTATATATGACGTATGTCTGTCAGTGGTGTGTAATCATGTGTTTATGTCATGTGCCTGTTGTTTTGAGTAGTAAGGCTGCACCTGTTATTTTGCTGTTCTTGATAAGCGTCTTATCAATCTAAATGAAGGTGATAGAAAAGTATCTCCTGTCTGTCCTGCTGTCTGTCCTCCTGTCTGTCCTCCTCGACTGTACTCTATGATCAGCACCCTGCTTATCTGTATTAACTTGAAATACATGACATGCTGTACACACACACACACACACGCAGACACGCACTCATGCACACACTCACATGTAAACACCCACGCACATAGACGCACATACATGCACAGACACACAAACACACCGACACATTTGCAGACACACACAGACAGACACTCTGCATACTCTGGCAGATTTTCAGTTATGTGACAAGTTTACCAAATCTGTGCAGTGTAATCTCAAAAAGCTGACAGTCACAAAATGGATCAGATTATTTTTGGATATTTCACTGTGCTTTTATATTGCTGCTCAAAATTCATGTTTTATTGGTCTGGAGCTATGAATGAAGCTTACACCTGTTTTCTATTCTGGGGCCACAGAATACATCCAGATACAGACGTTATGACATTATCATGCAGCACACAAGATGTTATGCTGAAAAACTCTGACAAATACAGGAAAGAATCATCACAACAGCCCCACACACCACACGCTCATCTCTGTAGCATTCATGGTTGCATGATTCCCAATATGCAGACAAAAACTATTTTTACAAACACATTCCAGGAATAAGGACTTCTCTGGTGGAATCACAAAGTTAGATTCTTTCTCTTCCAGTATTGTGTATTTTGACATGTTCCAAGTCCAAATTCAGGAAGTATAATCCTGGATCACTATTCGAAGCCTTCCCCCCAATCCCAGCGTACATGTGCTGGGTGAACACAGACTTGTTCAATGGGAAGTGATTTGGGTGTTTACATGTGGATGTAGTCTAATTAAACAGAATTCAGTCCTGTATTTAACCCTGTCTCCACAGTGCGGGGTAGTAATCACCCATTTGGTAGATTCATTTATAATAGTACAGATGAAAGAGTAATATATATATATATATATATACATAGATGCTGAGATGTTGTCCCAGCCATAGTTTAGAAGTCCTTGAATTGGTGGCATGCAAAGATGGAAGCCTACATTTGAGACTAATTACCATCTCATTTATATTCTGAGTGCCTGGGCTCTTAGGTAAAATCAGAATAGTAAACAAACACACACACACACACACACGCACGCACACACACACAAACACAAATGTGACTGAGAATTTGTGACTCTGTGGTAGGTCGTGATTTGTGTGGTACAGCAACTCTACAGTTGCTTCGCTCACAGGTATGAGTCAGTGTGTTTCAGCAAACTGGCGGAGATTGTTTATGCGTGATATTTAGCTGTGTAGCAGCGTTCAACTAATGGAGCACTACACCCAATAATGGAACAGCCAGAGCTGGACAGCATACTGAAAAGGATGAGGCAAAAATGTAAACAATAACATAAATAATAACATAAATAATGGGGAATAAAACAAAAGCATATTGAAGAAAGTGAAAAGGAAGGAGAGAAACAGAGAGAGAGAGAGAACAGGGGGAGAGAGAAAGAGGGGAGTGGGGACACTTCCCCTGCGGTGAGCATGTAGTACAGCAGTGTGCTCCTTATTTGAGATGACTAACATCAGGATATTGCTGAGGTAGAAGGAAAGACAGAGAGGCAGAAAGAAAAGAAGAGTCCTGAATAAAGAGAGAAAAGAAGAGTCCAGAATTAAGAGAGAAAAGAATAATCTAGAATTATGAAAAGAAGTTTACTGTTACTCACTTGTGTGCTGCTTCTGGAGATCAGTATGTCTGACTGATGATCGGCGATCTGGTCAGAGTTTTCGGTCTTCCTTATCAACAGAACACATTACACAGTAAAGCTCCCCTGTCTTCAGTTCTGCTCCACAGTCCTGTCCATGTGTAGAAGTGTTGGTTTTTAATATTCACTGTCACTCTCTGACACAATAAACCAAATGTACTCTGGTCCTTAATCCAGTTGAGCGTGGTTGACTTGTGTTTTTTCTGTAAAAAGGCTGTTTTAATGTCTCGTCCATACGTTAGTTTTATCTGTGCTGTAGTGTGTATTATTATTTATTTGTTTTAGCATTTAGCATTTGGTTCTAGTGTGTAGAGATAGTATGCTCTCTGTTGTAGTGTGTAGAGATAGTATGCACTCTGCTACAGTGAGTAGTGCTAGTATGTACAGTGATGTAGTATGAACTCTGGTTGGCTGGCGTCATTAGTATACACTCTTTAACATGTCATTAGTATTACACGCTGTAATGTGTAATGTTAGTATGTACCCTGATGTAGTGTGTAATATAAGTATGCATTCTGGTTTGTTGGTGTCATTAGGATACACTCTGCTTGTTCTGTTTAATGAGGTTGGATATGTGTAGTGTTTCAGGGGTGTATTGCTCACCTTGGTTACTGACCCTTTCGTTTGAAATAGCCATAAGTGTATGTTCGGATAAACGCAGCTCTTATTGATCAAGTGCATTGATTCTAGTGTGCATCATCAATGAATGTCATTAGTGCTGAGATTAGAAACAAGGCTGATTAGAAACAAGTCTGATTAGAGAGTGTTTGTGTGTACTGGTCTGATTAGAGAGTGTTTGTGTGTATTAGTCTGATTAGAGAGTGTTTGTGTGTACTGGTCTTATTAGAGAATGTTTGCGTGTACTGGTCTGATTAGAGAATGTTTGCGTTTACTGGTCTGATTAGAGAGTGTTTGTGTGTACTGGTCTGATTAGAGAGTGTTTGTGTGTATTAGTCTGATTAGAGAGTATTTGTTTGTACTGGTCTGATTAGAGAGTGTTTGTGTGTACTGGTCTGATTAGAGAGTGTTTGCGTGTACAGGTCTGATTAGAGAGTGTTTGCGTTTACTGGTCTGATTAGAGAGTGATTGTGTGTACTGCTCCGATTAGAGAGTGTTTGTGTGTACTGGTCTGATTAGAGACTGTTTGTGTGTACTGGTCTGCGTGTTTATTCATCACTGTGTGAGAGATGTGGACGGTGGCTCGTGCTTGTCCTGCTCTTGCATGTGTAATACAGAAGTGTGTGTGTGTGTGTGTAGGTCACCCAGGTTCCAGTGGAGTACTGTGAGCAGTATCACAGGTGTGGGGAGTGTCTAAGCTCAGGAGATCCACACTGTGGCTGGTGTGTCCTTCACAACAAGTAAGTTTATGTCTTTTACACACACACACACACACACACACTACTCGTGTGTCGTCATGTTCTAAACTTGATTATATAATCAGACATTTCATAGTGAAAATGAATATTCGATTGCAGAAAAAAACCCAGCAGCACTAACATGGTTGTGTGTCTTACGTGGGCCTCAGCTGCTGCTCTAACGTGGTTGTGTGTCTCACGTGGACCTCAGCTGCTGCTCTAACGTGGTTGTGTGTCTCACGTGGGCCTCAGCTGTTGCACTAGTGTGGTTTGGGGCTCATGTGGGTCTCAGCGGCAGCAGTTTATGTGCAGCGTGATGGACAGGAGTCATTCAGCATCACTCGATGACTCAAAATTAAATGTAGGTCAAGTTGACATGAGCGAATAATTCAACAATTATTCGTGGCAACAGTTATTCGAGTTCACAATTCTGTCACAGAGAAAGTGACCTGTACTCCATGTAGTTTTGGTCAGTAGACTGTAAAATTGTGAAAGTTTGCAAAGACGTGTGAAATTTCCATTTACCATTTCAGCTCTAGCAACCTGAGGGCACGTCTCAAAACGTCCCCAAATGACAATGACATCATGTCCACTAGCATTTTTAATGACATCATGTCCACTAGCATTTTTAATGACATTATGTCCGCTAGCATTTTTAATACCAGCTATTTAACCAAGTTTGGGACTTGCGTCAATAATGTAAGTAGCCTACTTGTCTGTTTTAAATAGCACTTTATTGTAAATTATTCCCCAGGGTAAAACATCTTTGCAGTCACATTTTTTGGAATTGTGTGCCTTACATTTATTTAAACAAAAATATAACACTGTACTGTACAATACTTTAAGCTACTGTACTGACTAAACAGATGTTGAAGGGTTGAGACAGTCCCTAGTGGTTTATTATTCATTCCCATTTCATAGAAAAGTTAGAAGACATGTTTATTTTTAAATAAATATGCCATATATAATTATTATTGGTATGGACATGAGTTGTTCAGACCTATGGGCTATGTGCTATGTGCTTTTTAGAAGCAATTATTGAATGTTTATTTGGCCACTTTTGCTGTTGCTAATACAGACAAACAGACACACGCACACGCACACACACACACACACACACACACACACATGCATGCATGTACACACACTAAATAGGACATTGCAATACTTATTGATTGTTAGCCAGATTCATTTTATGGACTCTGTTTCATAGCCCCTTATATTCCTTTGTGGTATAAGAGAATGCCTGATTATTTTCCTTTGGGCTTTGATTCCTTCAAATCCTTCAAACTTCCATCAAACCCACACTATGTCTTTGAAATGTAGTTTAAAACATGGATTTTTCTGAAAAGAATAGTATTTCTACCAACTCATATTTAAGTGATTCAGAACCTTCTAGATTTGGAGTGTCAGTTTCTATTCACTTTGACTGGAATTCAGAGTCAAGACAACTCAGACACTGCAGAAAGACTGCAGACTCTGCAGAAAGTTACAAATGTCTCATTTTAATCTCAGCTACTGCTGCAGAGTCCTGGAGAAAGTTTTAAATGTCTCATTTAAATCTCAGCTACTGCTGCAGAGTCCTGGAGAAAGTTGTTTATGTCTCATTTAAATCTCAGCTACTGCTGCAGAGTCTTGGATAAAGTTAGTTTCTCATTTGGGCTTCTCCTGCTGCTCCACAGGGCCAAGTGCTGCTTCAAACATGAATATTTTGTAGAAAAGCCACTAAAGAAAAGTGGGATATAATAAAGGTAATAAAGATAATAAGATAATTAACCAGTGATCAACCAGGTCTGTGGAAATGAACCAGTGATCAACCAGGTGTTTTCCAGGTATAACACGAAAGCCCTGTCTCATCAGCATGTTCATCAAACCAACCCAAAACTTCAGTCAAACACTGGAGCCTTGAAATAAATGGCTGCTGTTAATATAAGAAAATGGTGGATGCTGCATTTGCTGCTATTACCAGATAGACCAGAGGAGCTGCCATCTTGAAAAGGTCTAGGATTGTCAGTCAACACATGCCTATTATGAGTCTGCTCACGTCCCATCAGTCTTCACAAAATCTGCTTTGTTACAGACATCAGACATTTGTACATATTGAAAGTGATGTAAATGTTAATGTACATGCAGACTTGAATTTTTGACTGAGATGAACTGCTGGAAACTGACAATAAAACAGTGGAACGAGTTGTAGTCTAAACATAAGGTTGAAACCTTTAAATGTATCACATTTATTACACTAGGCAACATCTGATGTTTTTTCCCACATACTATAGGTGGACCTTTTTATGCTGAATTCAAATGTGTTTTTAGAATGTTTTTATTGTGTGTTTGTCATGGGTGTAAAAACACTCAGGATAAAGGAGGGACACATGAGACTCCAGCTGAACTAAAATGAAACTGAACATAAAAATGCCCTAAGCAGAACAACAGAAAGGCGACGACATCGGTGACCGACAAAGTCACTACGAAACAAAGTGACGTGTAAAAGACGGAACACACAGACACAACAGCACACGTGTGAACACAGACACAGCAGCACATGCGTGAACACAGACACAGCAGCACATGCGTGAACACAGATACAGCAGCACACGCGTGAACGCACAGACACAGCGGCACACGTGTCAACGGACAGAGACAGCAGCACACACGTGAACGCACAGACACAGCAGCACACGTGTGGTGCAGCGAGACACAAACACGTGAAACAAGACCACAACATCAACAAAGATCACTTCCAAAGCCACATAGCATAATGGAGGCCACCAGCAGGGGGCCACCATTACAGCTTGGGCTTTAAGTGACGGGACTTCAGTTTCAACTTAAGTGTATATTACTTATTCATAACAAAAGTTGTTACTGTTATTACACTTAAAATAGGTACAAACCTACTTCTAAATTGTGCAGCGTATGAGAGTCCTATATTTGGCCTCAGGAACATCTCTGTTCAGTGTGCAGTGGTAGTTTGCCAATACAGAGGGGCTACACTTTCCTCTGTACCACTTCTCCTTATTATATATAATGACACACGATTATACTTGAACAAATAAACTATGAGTGATAGAGAATTTCTGAAAACCTATTTGGGTTCAGTGCACAAAAATACACGAAAAACGGTTATTTGTTTTTTTTTGGTTTTTTTTTTTTGCAGGACGCAACATCCTGTGTTATTGATCTTCACGAGATGGGCCCTGCTATAATAGATTATCTACTTGACAACATGATCTCACATATTCAGGGTCAGTTGCTGATTTGCAGTGCTACAGTTGAGATGCTGAGTAAATCACTGTGTAGCTTCAGCTGTGCATGTTCAGTCTGCAGATCAGTTCCACGCACTGACCAGTGGCTGTTCTTGTTGAACTGGGAGGCTGGGGCCAGTGGCTCTGTTAGAGAGTTAGAGGGTCTGATCATTTATACCCTTCTACCTTAATTTTTAAAGAACGAATGCAATTTGAATGCATTTTAAAGAATTTTGTATTATTTATTGCTCCTATTTTTCAGAAATGGGTGGTGGAATTTTTTTTTCCAACATCAACTATGCAAAACAAATAGACAGTGACAGGAAAATCTAAACACACAGGCCTTCAGGCCTTCCAATAAACCTCGAAAGCTAAGAAGTGCAGTTTGCAGTGCTGTTGTTTTGGGTCCCCAAACATCCTAAGTAATCTGCTTCAAATAATTTTTTAACAGTAAAAAAGATGGAAGGCAAAAAATATGACAAATTATTCTGATGTCTTTATTAGTGTCACACTTGGCTTCGCCCCCTCCTGTCCGTAACGTCTTCTAGTTTGTTACCCAGCTCTCATTCTTGTAGTTCAGCTCTTTCTAATTTGTTTTGACCACAGTTTTGTATTTAAGTTCCTGGTTTTCAGTGTTTCCTGGTGGGTCAATGTTTCATATATGCATTCTTGCCTCATGTAGATCTGGTTGCACTTCAGTAAGGGTTGAACTTTCTTGTGTTATTCTCTGTTTCACTGTGTTCTTCTGTGTTTCATAGTGGTTGTGGTTTTTGTATATCTCTTGGTTTGTTTGAGTGTTTTGTATAGACGCATTTTCTTTGTTCTTAAGTTGTTCTACTTGTTTGTTCGTGTGTTTTACAATGTGTTAGGGTAGCACATTGTATGTAGCTTTCGCTGTATGTTTTTTTCTTAGCTCACCTTAGTTTTTCCTTGGCTGTCTGTGTATTGTTTATTCCTGGTCTCTGTTTAGTTTTATGTGTTATTCTCTGTCAAATGTTCCCTGGTATATGTTGGTTGTGATATGGTTACTTCCTGGTCTCACCATAGTTTAGTGATTTTGGTTATCCTGTTTTCTTTAGTCATAGTTTTTGATGTTTAGTTGTCAGGGTGTTTTCTTTGTGGTTTTGTTTGTATCTTCATTTTATACAGTTGTTTTGTTTTGTATATTATTTCATGAAGAATATTACTTTGAGTCCACCCTGTTCTCCTTTTGGTTATCGTTATTGTGGTTTCCTACGCACATAGCGTAGTACTGTCATTATGCCCTGTAAGTCGTGTGCCCTATGTCTTCAGGCTGCTAGCCTTGGTAAGGGCATAAGCCCGGTTAGCGCTGACGCTAGCTCTCTTCAGCATATGTGTCCGCTCCCTATGCTCATAGAGCCCCCGCCGTCACAATTAGTTGAAAAACAGGCAGGGCGTAGCCCCAAAATCCATTCTGTAGCTGGGCCTACTGTGTATCACAGACATGTTTTCACAGCTGTATACAGCATAACTGTACAATACATGTTGCTTTTCACACAATATACCTAACTGAGCCGTGACACTACTTTACATCGCCCTTGGACACCATCAGTGGTTTAGCAACAAATCATGTCATCACTGCATGCATTTCATTCATCCCATCATTTAGTTGGCTATATATTTCATATCCATCCATTTACAACCGCTTATCCGGGTCCAGGTCGCGTGGGTCAGTAGCCTAAGCAAAAAGGTTTCCCAGGTTTCCCTCTCCCCACCCACCTCTTCCAGCTGTTCTGGGGGGATATTGAGGCGTTCCCAGGACAGCCAAGATATATAATCTCTCGAGCATGTCCTGGGTCATTCCCGGGGTCTCCTCCCAGTTGGACATGCCCAGAACACCTCACCAGGGAGGCGCACAGGGGGCATCCGGACCAGATGCCTGAACCACCTTAAACTGGCTCCTCTCTACATGGAGGAGCAGCGGCTCTACTCTGAGCCTCTCCTGGATGACCTTACTCCTCACCTTATCTCTAAAGGAGATCCCGGACATCCTGCAGAGAAAACTCATTTCAGCCGCTTGTATTCACGATCTCATTCTTTCGGTCACTACCCAGAGCTCATGACCACAGGTGAGAGTCGGAACATAGATTGATTGAAAACTTTGCCTTTTGGCTCAGCTCTCTCTTCACCACAACGGTCCGGTACAGCGTCCGCAACACTGCAGCTGATGTACTGATCCGCCTGTGAACCTCCTGTTCCGTCCTTCCCTCACTCGTGAACAAGAACCCGAGATACTTGAACTCCTCCACTTGAGGCAAGAACTCACTCCCGACCCAGGGAGGCACTCCACCCTTGTCTGACTGAATATATTTTATACATATGCTTAATTCGAAGCCATATCCAGGCATAGAAATGGGAACAATGGGTGATGAACACAAAAGTTAATATAGAACCAACAGAACAAAACAAGCGTCCAAACTCAACAGAACAGAACCAGAACTAGTTTTTGGGTCTAGCAAAAATGACTAAATGGGAATGTATATGTGTGTTCCCTCCAATGTGTGAAAATCGGCCATCTCTAGACTGCCTGGCTAATTTTGGCAAAGTATGAAACAATATTTAACACTTTCCTGAGGCATTTTCAGTAAAGACATTGTCATGATTCCATATTTATGCTTAAATAGCACTTTTCATTCTGTAAAATTATCAGGTATTATATTAAATATAATAACACATACATCATACATTCTATAGATTTCATAGGGATTCTGTACCAAAGCCAGATTTTCACATATACATTGCTAGTAACACACATATAAATATATATATATACAAATATATATACACGTCACAAGTGAGGGACATGATGAGTGGATGGAGATAGAGCAAAGAAATAAAATAAAAGCACGTGGTGAAACCCTAGGCAAGAGCAGATACCACGTAGGGGAGAGACAGACAGGAGAAACTGTGACTCAAGTGACTCAAGCACTAACATAATCCCAACTGAAAAAGCACAGTTCCGCTTCAGCCAGCACAAGGCAGCATGTTTTCACATACGATTTGAAACCCTGTAAAAACCTGAGGTCCTTTTACACCATCACCCTACATCTGATGTGTTACTGAAAACGTTCCCATTCAACCAGCAAACGAGTCAACGGCTGAATGTAACGCCTGCGATTTGAAGATTTGATAATTATTGATTATAATTTATTTTTTTATTTATTTTTGTATTTTTGTGCTTTGCAACACAGCAGATAGCTTCTTCTCCTCTTCCCCAGATGATGTGTAGATAAAAAGTAAACTTGCTTTTACTTCCAGACAGTCTTCTCAACAGAGGCGTCACCTCCAGTTAGCTGAGGAGAAACGAGACGCTTAATTAAGCAAAAGCAGCATCGTGGCTCTGAAGATTTCCCATTGTCTTTTGAAACACTTCAAAGACCTGACTGAGTGGGAGCTGAGCCAAACGCAGCACTCTACACACGATCCTTCACATGCTCCACTGAGACTTCATTGGTTCCTCAACATGTACCCTCACGTTCCATAGTGTTTCCCTAGTGTTTATTGCTCTTAATGTTAATGTTGTCCATGTCTCCCCAGGGTCTCTATAATGTTGTCCATATCTCCCCAGGGTCTCTGTAATGTTGTCCATATCTCTGTAATGTCTCCAGTGTTTCCTTACACATTTTGCTCCCCTGGCCCAACCATTAACCTCAGAGTCCTTTCTGCATGTTCTCATCATTTCTTCTTATTGTGTAACGTTATGTGAGACTCTCAGGTATGGCCGACTCCACCAGTAGGTGATTACTTTCCTCTAGTATGTGAATCTCATTCAGACTGAACAGCTAATGTCTGTAGTCTATTCATTCGTCTGCATCAATCTCATCAACATTCCAATCCATTCATTGATCATTACATCCTGTAAAGCACGAGGCTGTAAATTGTTCCACTTCATGACACGTCAGGCTGTTCGTGTCTGACGGGAGCTTCGTTGCAGTTGGAACCCCTTTGTAAAACTCATGGTGGTGATATTTAATCAATAATCACTTTACTTGACTCAGTACGGTCGTCCAGTATGGTACACAGGGAAACCAGTGGACCTTTATATTATTCAGAGTTTGTTCATAAAAAGAGACCAAGTTGAATCACTTTGATTATTCAGGTCATGTCGAAAATGTTGAGGAATTATTACACGATAGCTCAGTGCTCACTAAAAACAGCCAGAAAACAATTATTGATTTAACACGTCCTGAAATGTGAAGCCAACGACAGTGTTTTGAGGAATATTTTTCAGGTTACCCATAGTAAACATTTGTTGAGAAGTTTACCCTTTCCTGAGTGTTGGCCAGTAGCCAGGTGTGCTAAGAGCTGAAGACAGACCTGTTATCCTTTTGTTCCCCGACAGCTAAATTGCAAAGTCTGCTCGGTGTGTTTCCGGCAGTTTTGACAGGGCTGTGTCATCTTTCTATGCACACAGAAAGCTTTACTGCCACATAATTACATTCTACTGAAGTGTTTATGACAGTATTTCTCCTTTTCACTCTGGCTGCCTCACCGTCATACACTCACTCCTCCCTCTCTCTCTTTTTCTGGAACACTTTCTTACACTCTACTTCACTTTGATCTCTCTTTCTGTCCTTCTGTGTCTTTAACCCTTTCTGGCCTGGTTTAAATGTTCTCGTTCCCTCGTAAATGGCAGACTGGTTTGGGAGTGTGGAGGGACCAGTGGGTCACACCAGGTCTGGAACAGGTGCTTTCAGACATTTTTATCAGGCAGATTCAGTCCTAATAATTGCTCGGAGATCTCTGGCTTGAGGATGGGAGAAGGTGTGGACTGTGTGTGCGTTTGTGTGTGCATGTGTGTGTGCTTGAGTGTGTGTGTTCAGGGACTCTAAATGTAATAAGAGTGCATGAGCTCTGTCTGATTTGGCACTGGTTGTATGCGTGGGAGCCATGGCAACCACTCTCAGGGTTCTATTTTGATTTAATGGCTTCGTGAAGCAATTACAGTCAAGATGTGTGAATGATTCTGAGAGAACTTGTTGGTGTTTTTGTGTGTCTGTTGTGTGTGTGTGCGTGAGATAGAGTGCATGCATGTATTTTTGCTTGCGTGTTTGTGTACTGTCATTGTCCAAAGCTGACACTTTGCTTATGCATAGGGTAGAAAGTTATGGCTAACACTCAATTATAAGACACTAGATAGGCACTGTAGTGCTGTGTATTTGTGTGTGTGTGTGTGTGTGTGTAAGTCACCTTGGAATCCGCAATACGACAGTCAGCACTTCAGAGCCACTTACCAGACTATGGTTGTTGACATTTTGTCAGATTGAAATTCAAAAGCCCTTTGATGTTTTTTTCTAACAAACATGCTTGTACACATGCACACATATACACATACACATCCACATGTTCACAAGCCTTTACTTTCACACATATACAAACGCATGCAGACACAAACACACACACAAACCCTAACCATAACACAACCCCCTCCACACACCCACGGGTCATGCTGTGTGCATAACCCCTCTCCTCTGCCCTCTCTCAGGTGTATGAGACGAGACAGGTGTCGCCGGTCTGATGAAGCATTCCGATTCGCCGATGTGATTGAGCACTGCGTCAAAGTCACCGCCCACCCTGACAGTGTGGCTATGTCGGAACACAGCGTACCTGTGAGCCTATGCCCCTTAACTCCCTCACATCGCCGAGCTTACACTACTGCAGTTTGTATTCTAGCATTTGGGAGGATGCTTGAACTACATTGCTGGGAACATTGATTCTCTTCTACATTTTTGTCTGTTTCCTTGTCTTTGTTATTACTATACCACACTTAAAGAACACATCATATAACAAAGTATGTAAAACAAATCTATAAAAGGAAAGAAGTGTAGGAAGATTTAGTTGTTAGTTGTTTACAGTTAAATTTTAACAGTGTTAACAGTTTGCTCTTCAGTGGTCCAGAATACAGTGGTGTGATGACAGTGTCTAATAGCAAGCTCGACACGGTCTATGGTTATGACCCATCAATATGTTTGGTTATTGTGTAACATGTCTGAAAATATTGATGAGGATAGGATATTGATTAGGAAGGCGTATTGATTAGGCTGAGGCATTGATTAGGGCCAGGTTCCAATCCAGACGTCCTGCTTTTGTGTCCCAGCTGCTTCTGGAACTCCGTAACGTTCCCGACCTCTCTGCTGGGGTCAGCTGTTCCTTCGGAAGCCTGACTGAGGTGGAAGGTCACGTCAATGGAAACAGAGTCATGTGTCTGTCACCGACCGCCAAGGATGTCCCGCTCATCCCGGCAGAGCGAGGTGCACGTGTGTTTTCATAGGACGTGATGTCCCGTTATCTCTGCGCTCTACATAGAGACATATAGACACTGTAATTTAAAATGAATTTCCAATACAATATTCAAATACTTGTGTTTACTTGTGTTTTATAACAAACTTTTAAAATGCTTTATAACATAATACTTTAATAATGCTTTATAACAATACTTTTAGAATGATTTCTAACATAAAACTTGTATACTCCTTTATAACAATAGTTTTTAAAATGCTTTATAACAAAATGCTTGTATACTTTAGAACATCTCAAAGGTTTTGTAACATAATACTTTTTTAATACTTTATAAAAAAATACTTTTATAACGCTTTATAGCAAGATGCTTGTATAATATTTTAGAACATCTCAAATCTATCTATCTATCTATCTATCTATCTATCTATCTATCTATCTATCTATCTACACACACATAGAGGTATTAAAAATTGTAGTGAAGTATACAAATTTCCAGAAACAGGACATTTCCACCAGAGGTCCTTCATCAGCTGTGCAAGCACATATATATAAAAATAAATAAGATTTTTATAAATAATATCTCACTCTATCTCACTCTTTATCTCGGTCCGTCCCAGACTGGTCGAGTGTGGAGTTGAGGGTGATCTCCAAGGAGACCGGTCAGACAGTGGCCAGCACAGAGGTCAAATTCTACAACTGCAGCATGCACATCATGTGAGTGTATTTTCCCCCAGCCCACCTTCCCATATGAAAAAAAAAACCCAAAAAGGCTAGAAATGTCTTTCTTAAATCAGATACAGATCAGATCTTAAATCTACATACTATGTTTTTTTATATGTTCAAGGGAATTTTCTTATAGAAAGTTTATATTTTAACAGTGTGTCATAGCATGTGTGTTACTCATTGTTTCATTGAAAAGTTGTACATTAATTTTATCTGATTCTGCCAAAGTACATATATGATCCCTTCATACTACTTATATTTTTTACAGCAGATTTAACGTTATAAATGTTTTGAAGATGAAAGTTGAGTGTTTGATCTTGCATACATTTATATGTCTTACACAATAGGACGATTTATTGCACTGTTTCTATATGAAACATATGACCAAATGCTTCATTATATTCACACAGAGAATGTAGGCACTTCTAACTCGTTGCTTGATAGCCTATTTAACATTTATGCCTGTTTCACGTTCTCCCAAACAATAGGTTCCTCAATACAAACCAACTACAAACTTTAGACATTGTAATAGCAAGAAATTAATAACGTTAATGAATATAACTGCTGTAATTGGATAAAACTCAAGCTACAAGAAGTATTAGAGACAACTAACTAACTTAAATATAAAGTTTATTCATACTTACTTGTAACGACTAAGTAGTAGTTGGTTGCCCTGTGAGAGATCCAGAGTAGTAACGGCGCGTGTCCAATTCCTCTCAACAGCAGATCGGCATGCTACTGTTTTCCCCTTATAAAATACCGCCTGTTCTCTCGTTCATTATTGGTCGTAATACTTATAAACTAGAGCTAGCTAGCTACCTCTAGATAACATAAATGCCAAAACCTAAAATGTACTGCTTAATGTTTGAAACTTAGGCCACTGATGCGCACTAGCCTACATGTTTGCCTCTACCTCTACCAACTGAATAGCTCAGTCAGGTGAATAGGTGAGGACTAACCCTAACCCTAACCCATAAATGGATTGGCACCCTTTACATATTTTTATTATCTGAACCTTCCAGATACTGATGACATTCAAATCTAAACACATAGGGTAGTTTTCCTATGGTTATTTATTATGAAGCTCTGTACTTTCTCACATGTATGCAGGCCATTATTTTATATGAATTACATAGGTGTGTAGGACATATACAGTATGTCTATATATTTATTTATAAATAATTTTATATGTGTATATTACATATATGTCTCACAGGACATACATTTAATATGTACTTAGAATGCCATATATTTAATTTATATGATTAGGGTAAAACTCATAATACTCATATGTAATTTTTAAAAAAACTTTTCCATATGGGTTCACACACCACATGGTATAACCCCCACACACCACATGGAATAACCCACACACACAACATGGTATTACCCACACACACCACATGGTATAACCTACACACACCATGTGGTATAACCCTCACACACACACACAACATGGTATAACCCACACAAACCACATAGTATAACCCACACACACACACCACATGGTATAACCCACACACACCACATGGTATAACCCACACACAGGTGTATTTTGTGTTGTAAAGTTTTTTTGCTTTTGTCTAATGTGTGTTGCTAAGTGTGTGTTGTGTTTTAAAGATGTGTATTTGTTGTGGTCTTAAGGTGTGTGTGGGATGTGTGTTTACAGGTGTTTGTCATGTGTGAGCAGTGCGTTCCACTGTCACTGGTGCAAATACAGAAACACATGTACACATGACCCCACCAGCTGCTCGTTCCAAGAGGGACATGTCAACGCGTCAGAGGTACACACTCCTACATCCACACACACACATGCATTTACACATGCGCATACACATGTGCACACACACAAACACACGATCTGCATTAGAATAATAGTACTCTCTACATTCATTTTCAATTTTGCCCTAACAAATTCTTTTGGACCTCTCAACCTTGCTCTTTGCCCTGTAGGACTGTCCTCAGTTGGTACGGTCAGGTGAGATAGTGATCCCGGCAGGTGAGGTGAGGCCCATTACGCTGAGGGCCCGGAACCTTCCACAGCCGCAGTCAGGCCAGAGAGGCTATGAGTGTGTGTTACATATCCAAGGAGCAAACCATCGTGTCACAGCGCTACGGTTCAACAGCACCAGCATACAGTGCCAGAACAGCTCAGTACGAGTGCTCACACACACACACGCACACGTATACACACACACACACACATGTGCGCACACACACACATGTGCGCACACACACAACACTCTTTTTTCATCTTCCTCCTTCACTCTGAATATGTGGGGGTGCTGGAAAGACAGTAGTTTGTTTATACACTCTCCTGTTTCTCAGTAACAGTACATTACTCTCACACACTATCAAATGATGAAGATCATAGCCTCTTCCTTCCTTTCTGCTCTCCCCTCCTGGATTTACTCCCCCTTACTCTCCCTCTCTCTCTCTCTCTCTCTCCTTCTCTTTCTCTCACCTTCTCTCTCTCTCTCTGTCCCGCTCTCTCTCTCTCCAGTATGTCTATGAGGGGATGAAGATCAGGGAGCTGGCAGTGGATCTGTCCATCGTGTGGAACAGCAATTTCATCATTGACAACCCAGAGAAAATTAAAGGTATAGCAACTATTGATTGCTCTCTTGTACACACATACACACACATTCGTACATACACACATGCACATGCGCACACACACACACACGCACACACACACAAACGTCCAGACACACAGGCAGAGCAGAGTAAAAGGCAGACAGACACTCTTCAGAGACAGTGAGACACTCTACAGAGGCACTCTTTAGAGACAGAGACATTCTACAGCGACAGAGACACTCTTTAGAGACAGAAACACTCTTTAAATACAGAGATACTCTACAGAGTCAGAGAGACACTCTTCCTGTAAGAGTGGACAGGAAGAGAAAGAGGTAGTGGGGAGAGAGAGAGGGTGAGAGAGAGAGCGAGAGAGACAGTGCGGGAGAGAGAGAGGGGAAGAGAGCGAGAGGGGGAGAGAGAGAAAGTGAGAGAGAGATGGGGAAGAGAGGGAGAGGGGGAGTGAGAGAGCAGGAGAGAGAGAGGGGAAGAAGGGGAGAGAGAGAGATATCACAGATAGCAATAGCTGTTTTGTGAATTGTGCAGTTATACTTCACCTTTGTGATCTGAAATGTTAATTTTTAATGTAAAAAGTTAAAACTCCAATTGATGACAAAAATCCAAAAAATGGCACAATTTCTTTTTCATGTATTGGCTGAATGGGGCTGAATGATCGCCCCAGGCCTTGGCTATCCCAGCATGCTCCTGTGCCGGTGTATGTGTCTCTTCATCTCCCCACGGTCCTCCCATATCCCATAGTGCACCTGTACAAGTGCAGTGCTCAGAGGGAGAGCTGTGGCCTGTGCCTGAAGGCGGAGCGACGTTTCGGATGCGGCTGGTGTGCTGCTGAGGGACGCTGCACCCTGCGCCAGCACTGCTCCTCCATTGGCCACACGCCCTCCACCCGCTGGTTCCAGAGGGCCACGCCTGGTAGCAAGTGCACCCACCCACGCATCACCCAGGTAAGGGGGGGAGGGGAGTGGGGGGGAGGATAGGGGAGTGGGGGGGAGGATAGGGGAGTGGGGGGGGGGTCTCTATGTCAGCACCTTGTTCAGTGCTGTAACAAACTCTGCACTTACAGTTTGGATGTCACCCTCTTGTCCAGGTCACTTAAATGTTAACTAACTTTGCAAACTACTCCCAATTATGATGCATGTTTGGTGAAATTACTGATGCATTCATAATCGGAAATTTAGAGCTAGCTGTATTGTGAGTGTAGGAAAAAAGATTTCATTGGAACATTAAAATTTGTTGATAACTCATGGTGTACATTTCTGTTATATTCCTGATACAACTGTTTGTGCATAATGTTTTGTTTCTGTTTTAAACTAGAGATCATCTGTCTCTCTCTCTCTCTCTTTCTCTCACTCTCTCTCTGTCTCTCTCTCTCTCTCTAGGTGACCCCACTGGCTGGCCCTCCTGAGGGTGGCACCAGGGTAACAATCCGGGGCATTAATCTGGGCATGTCTTTGTCCGAGCTGCAGGGCAGGGTGGAGGTTGCAGGCATCCCCTGTTATACCAGAACGGATGGCTACATCACTGCTGAACAGTGAGAAAACACACACACACACACACACACACCCACACAGGCACTCACACACACACAAACACACACTCACTCACTCTTACACACACCTCTCTCTTGATACCCACACTGTGCTTCATAATGAATTCCCTTTCCCCAGTTAGCCACTCACTGAGCTATTGTTACTATTGTTAGTGCAGGGTGAACAATAACCTGTGCACTGCAAGGCAAACACTAACCTTTACTGTACAATGTAATAAACCCTAACCTTTACAGTGGAATGTAAACAATAATAACTTTTACAGTGCAATGTAAACACTAACCTGTGTACTGCAGGATGAACACTAATCTAGAGAGGGAGAGAGACATGGAGAGAGAAGGAAAGACAGAGATGGAGAGAGACAGAAAATTGGAGAGATTTAGAGACAGAGAGATGGGGAGAGCGATGGAGGAGAAAGAGATTGAGAGAGATGGGAGAGAGAGAGAGAGAGAGAGATGGAGAGAAACAGAGATAGGGGGACTCGAGGCTGCACTGAAGCACTGAGATGTCAGTAATTGGAATTCGCTGCATGCTGCCGTGCTGGACGGAGGAGTAATTTGTTAGGTGTGTGTGCGTGTTTGTGTGTGTTTGCTTATGTGTGTGTGTGCATGACTGCGCTGTAATTCGATTGGGTCACAGCTGGACTTCATTTGTAGTTGACAGTAAAAAAAACACACAAAAAAGCCCCCAAAAAATGAAAGTATAAGACAACACAAGGACATGTCCCCAGAACACAGGCACATGTCCCCAGAACACAGGCACGTGTCTCTAGAACACAGAGACGTGTCTCTAAAACACAGGGACATGTCCCCAGAACACAGGGACACGTCTCCAGAACATTGGACATTTTTGTTGGCACATTAGGGCTTGTTACAGGCCAGGCAAGGGGTGGTGTGTGCAAACGTCCTGCCCACTCGCCGTCCACGCTCGATACGTCCTACAGGATACCATCTGATCTGGGTACATACAAACTAATGCAGCTCACCAGCTAAGAAGAGAAGATTCCCATGCTGATGTCCTGCTGGGAGTCGGTGGTCCCAGTTCGCTGGGCCAGAGCAGTTCCCTCAGGCACTGATTAAAGTACTGAGAGACTGAGAGCCTGCATGCTTCCCCAGTGTACGGTCCTCGTTTTGTGTGCTCTGAAAAACACAGATTAACTGTAATTTACAACCCTCTTAGAGGCCAGTGATGTAGACTCTGCACCTGCGTGTGTGTGTGTGAGTGTGCACATGGGACTGCTTCTCCTCCTGCTGTGATAATGTTCAGTTTCTAATCAATAGTGTAATCAATTAGTGTAAAGCAATATGTTACAGAGGTGATCAGAAGCTCATATTTGGTATTTGGAATGAGTATGAATTGGAGTGTGTGTGCACATGCATTTGTGTGTATGATTGTGTGTTTGAATGAGTGTTTGTGTGTATGTTTGTGTGTTTGAATGAATATTTCTGTGTGTGTGATGTTTGTGTTTGCATGAGTGTGTGTGTGATGTTTATGTTTTTGTGTGTGTGTGTGTATGTTTGAATGTGTGTGTGTCACAGCTGGCTGTACATGTCCATTCCTTCTTACTGACCCACAATGCTAAAAACTCTCTCACTGTTGCCATGGCAATTACAATGGTGTGTAGGAGTGAGACAAAGATGGAGTGAGTTGCTCTATGTGTGTTTGTGTGTGTGTATGTGCTGAGTAATATGAGATTTAGGAAGGCCAGATGAAGTAGTAACACTGTGTGTGTGTGTGTGTGTGTGTGTGTGTGTGTGCGCGCTTGCAGGGTCGTGTGTGAACTGGACTCTGCAGTGGATGGTCCTGGTCCTAGTCCTGGTCCTGTGCAGCTGTGTGTGGGAGAGTGCAAGCCAGAACTCCGCACACACTCCTCTCAGCTCTACACATTTGTGGTGCGACTCTCTGACACACACTCATATACACACGCAGAAACCATTACAATTCAAGTACAACTGAGTGTGTACATAATGTGATCTTAGGGTATACTTAATGTGAACTTAACGTGTGCTAAATTTAACATTTTCCTCAAAATACTGCCATTATGTTTACAGTTAGAAACAATACTGGTATACATACCACTGCTTAGTAAATTACGGAATTATTAATGTTTCCTTATCTGGATACTCAGACTACTACTGATCTAATTTACCATGAGATCTTGAACCCAAACAGAAGCCGTATCTGAGTCGAGAGCCCTTCATCTGTCTGTAATATCTGTAGTATCTGTAATATCTGTAGTATCTGTTATGTATGTAGTATCTGTAATATATGTAGTATCTGTTACGTATGTAGTATCTGTAATATGTGTAGTATTTGTAATATCTACATACAGAATAGTGTACAGAAGTGTAGGACTACAGGAAACATGATTCAACCATTTCCTGTCAAATTTGCATCAGGTTAGCCTCTCTGGATTGATCCGAATCACGTTCCTTGACCTTAGGTCAAAAAAGGTATGACATGAAGGGTCACTGACAGCTGCAGCGACCAACTGGACATTTTGTGTCACCAACTAGAACCCCAAGGTGCTGGGGCTGACCCCGGGGCGTGGCCCCGTTTCCGGAGGAACCAGGGTCACTGTGGTCGGGGAAAGCCTGGGAGCCGGCAGCAGTGTGCATGTGCACCTTGGCAACAACACCTGCGAGTTCTCCAGGTGAGTGAGTGAGTGTGTGTGTGTGTGAGTAATTTTAGAGTAAAACATTTAAATTTCTGTTTGAACCTACCCTGTTCATTTGGAGTGCTTGAAGAACACATGAACTGATACTGTAAGTGTAGTTCAGTCTTATCAGTAATATAGTAATGTAGTAATGTTGTAATGTAGCAGGACAGGTCCCCAGTCTCTATAAAAGCAAGTTCAGTCTCTATAAAGTCTAATCTAATGTGCTTTAGTTCAGTCATAGTTTTACACAGTGGAAATAAATGGCTAAATCTACAAGGTCTAATTAACTAAGATCCCTAGAAACAGTGTTGCTTTACAAGGTAAGCCGGTAAATAACACACACACACACACAGACACACAGATATATTTAGTGGTTGTTTTGTAGGTTATTCACAAAGAAAACTTGGATGACTGACATTACGTGCATAGAAGATATTTAAATGAGGGTTTTGTGTGTTCAGACCTCAGAGAGAAAAAGACATGAGGAAAAACAAGCAGTAAACCCATCTGTGGCACTGCTAGAGACGCCATACGCATCTGTGGCACTGCTAGAGATGTGTGTGTGTGTGTGTGTGTTTATTATTTAGTCCTGGAGGTTTCTGTGTTCTCCATTATCTTGGACTCTTCCTCACCACATCAACAGCAGCAATGAAACAGGCGGAGGATTCGGCCCTGCCCTAAATTTACATATACAGCCTCCATTTATATACTTTCAAGCTTGTCTGGTTGCTATGCGGAGACTAAATTAACATATACATTTACATTTTTGTTCACAGCATTTAGCCAACACTGTTGTCTCCAGTGACTCCTAAACACACTTTGTTGTTTTCATGGAAGAAATTATTATTCTACCACATCATCCAGGTCTAAGGATACCATTAAGGCAGAACTGTGTCAAAAACCAGACACATAAGGAACGTACATACAGAGTTGTTTTTAAATACGTGCATACACGCAATTAATGAATGATTAGTGATTCATGAAGTGTCTTGGAGTTGCTAGTGATCGTTGAAGTGGTTCTTGAAGGTGTGGATCGTCGGTCTGCATTTGAAGCCCACAAGGGACTTGGCTATACAGACGGCAGTGGGGGTTCGTGCCACTGTCTGGGTGCTAGTACAGAGTCTTGGTGTGCCTTCCCTGTCTCGTGATGCGTGGTGGTTCAAGACGAGGCAAGAAGGTTGCGTGATTCAGTGCAGGGGGAGATGAGGGCTTTCATGTTGGAAGGGACAGGTTTATTTTAGGCTTTGTGGGCGAGTGTCAGGGTTTTAAATCTGCTGCAGGCGACTACGGGAAGCCAGTGGCAAGATCACAGCAGAGCAGCGATGTGTGCAGACGTGGTTGAGGATCAGACCTGAGTCACCCAGCTGCTTCAGGATCAGCTGCAAACCTGATCAGGGCTCCAGAAACACTGATCCAGAAACACTGAGATCCAGAATCACTGAGATCCAGAATCCTGGATGCCCAAGGTCATGGAGCACCCCAGTCCACTCCAATGTCATTCCTTCCACCCATTGCCATATCAGGGCCTCCTTCCCAGATCAGTGGACAGGAGCAAACATGTGTGGATGAACAAAAACAACTGAAAATAAACATTGACAATGCTTAATAAATTAATTAAACTTAATTAAACTGTTCAAGTTCAGGGGAATTCTCACTACAGACACTGTCTAGTCATTACCAAATATGGCAGCTTCCATTAGGATAATTTTTATTAAGATAAAAAATTGAGATACTTCATTTTAACAATGTCTACCCTTTACACAATTTCAATGAAATGTAATTTTTCATTGAAATTCTTTCAGTCTGTTTCAGCACATGCAAGTTTCTCGTCAAAGCATGTCAGAGCTAACACACCTCCTCCATACCATGCTACATACATACATATATAATGTTATATATAACTTCCTACTCAAACACCACAGTAACCCTAACCACCTGCTTATAGACTTATTCAGATTCCTCACCAGACTCTCAGCTACAGTGTCACTGGGACCTCACACACCATTAGTGGCTAAACCATCTAAATCCCGGCAATATGCCAAACCACAGACACCAGAATTTATATTTAATTCTATTAAATAGGAAGGTGTGACTTCTCAATACTGTAATTAGCCTCCACCAGTTCTGTATGTAGCCCCATCACCTGCCTGGTATGATTTAATCCTGCACTGTATCATCCACCTATGCTCTTAACTGTTTCTTCCATAATATACAGCATCATTTCTCCTTCCATAACAAAATTCTCCTGCACAAGTTTTGCTTTAACAACTGACAAACTTCTAGACTTGCTACATTTAACCTTCATCCTTGCCCACCTAAGATGATCATTTTTCTCCCCTAGCAACTGCCGGGTACATGACACAGTAGTCGTCAGCGTCGTCATGCTGTCCATGTAAGCCCTAATTAGAGGAGCCTTAAGCCATTGTGAAGTCTTCCTCCACCTACAACCCACTTCCAGACCATATTTATTGCCTCCTTCAACACTGCAAATGCTAACGGTAAAATGTACCAATCAGCCATAATTCCCATTTCCAACCTCTGCCAGGATACTCTCTTTCATTAAAGCACCTGAACATCTTCAAATGATGCTTTAATCAGCCTGGGTATCATATGTGGTACGTGGAAGAATCCAAAGCCTTCCAAGAAAGGTTATTAAACCAAAGGCGTTAGCTAAATCGAAGGAAACCACATGTGGGTCCCTACACTCTTTCACCACTCCTGAATCTGATCACACTAAGCAGCCTGCTAACCCAGACACGTCTGCCTTTGCATTGATGCATCAATTCTTTTGTTTACTACTTCAAGTACGCTGCCAGTCCCCATGGTGGTACACTAAATAAGGTTTTAGGCTCTTTTTTAGGCTGTGTTGTGGAAATTTATTTCACGAGTTATAGATCCCAACCTCAGTGACCTGAAAGGTGGGTGTAGATATGGCTGTAAGGGTCTATTGGTCTATTGTCTGCTATGAATGAGTGGGCTTGCAAGTGAGTGAAAAGGAATGTATGCAAACTTGCATGTCTAGATCACGCTAGTAACACGGGCAGAGCTGTTACTGGCATTTTATTGGACAGAACATTGTCCAGGAAGGTGTCACAAGTACTTAACATTTTTTGTACTGCACTTGTAGATTAAAACAACTTTAGTAATCCTTTATAAATTAATAAATATTAATTACTGTCTTGAAAAGCACTTGCGCTAGCCTCAGACTGCTGTCTCAGAACATTTAGAAAAGGTTTTTAATCTCTGCTCATATATACAGTAATCCTGAGGCTTGAATACCAAGGTGTGTAATATCAGTTTCATCTACTCTCTGTGCATGATTAACTCAACTCAGAATCCACCCCAGTGTGAAGAATGGAATCCAGACATTGATTGTAAATGGATTTGTTGTATAATTACATTACTACTCGTTTCAATCATGCCCCTACATCAGGTACAATAATTATCAGCCCGAGTTGAATGCTGCTTCTTCCCTCTGTGTTTGCAGGCGTAGCTCCACGGAGATTGTGTGTTTCTCAGCGCCCTCTAGCTCTGGGGAGGGCTCTGTGCAGGTTAAGGTCAGTGTGGACCGGGCAGAGCTCAACAGCAAATTGAACTTTGAATATATCGAAGACCCCACAGTACACCACATAGAGCCTGAATGGAGCATCACCAGGTATCACACACACACACACACGCACAGAATCTCAATAAACTGAACATATTCATTGGACCCCACCGACGGACTGAACACAAGCGACATAAATACATGAGCTAACGACAAACCAAATGAGACACAGCTGGAATTAATTACTTATTAAGGGCGTTAACTAACAGACGACAATGAAAACGACACGTGGACATGAATGACAGGAGGGGCGGAGCCAACCAGGACAGCTATTAAGAACGTCACTAGTCTTCATCAGAGATGGCTCACTACTGTTAGTCACAGACATTTCAGAACAGACACACAGAACTAGATTAGGCGTTCTTTGTTTCTAGACAAAGCGTTCGTAGACGCTGCTGTTACCAGCTTTGCGTTCATATACTAGAACACCAGTAAGCACTGATTATGTTTCTGCTTAATGTCTTGTCTGTGATTAGATATGCTTAGACACTACCCTGGATGCAGGGTTTATTAAGGTTAATGCAGGTTAATGAACTGGATCTAATATTTTTCTAGATGGAAGCAAGTGTTTGACTTCACGGTTTGTGGTACTGCTATTTTTGGTGCTATTCGTTGTTTTTGGTTCTGTGGCTTTTCTGTTATACCTTAAATGAATATGAAGTGTGTGGTTAGATGGTACCTCAGAGAGAGGGAGAGTGGGTGAGAGAGACAGACAGCATAAAGAGAGAGAGTGTGAGACAGACATACATGGTGCGAGTGACTGTTGCAGGTGAGGAGTGATCAAAGTGCATTCTCCCCAACTCTGTGCCATCACCCTGGAGTGCAGACGTACTTCACGTGGCCTTTGAAGTGTGAGAGACTTCATCCATTTCAGCCCTGATAGTTACACCTGCCTCTCCTCCCCTCCCTCATCTCTCCTCACCTCCCTCCTCACCTCCCTCATCTCTCCTCCCCTCCCTCATCTCTCCTCCCCTCCCTCCTCACCTCCCTTATCTCTCCTCCCCTCCCTCCTCCCCTCCCTTATCTCTCCTCCCCTCCCTCCTCCCCTCCCTCATCTCTCCTCCCCTCCCTCCTCACCCCCCTCATCTGTCCATTTCCACTTCCTTCATCTCTCATCCCCTCCCTTATCTCTCCATCATCACCGACCTCATCTCTGTCCATCTCCCCGTATGTCTGACTTTCTGTCTGTCTTTTTATCTCCTTTTTCTCATTCCCTTCTGATGCTTTCTTTCTAATATCTCTCTCTGTCTTTGTCTCTCTCTTATCTCTTTCTTATCACTCTTTCTTCTCTCTCTGTCTCTCCCCCTCTCTTTCCCTCTCTCCCTCTCTGTTGTATTTCAGCTCAGTTCACTAAGCTTTGTTGGTATGAACATATTCATTTGCCATAGCAATCTTAATGCAACATGAATTAGCCATTACAATATTAAGGAAATTAAGGAACTCTACTATATGTTAATGATAATTAATGATAATTAACATAAAATGTTCTATTTATAATAATGAAATGAGCACACTCTCTCTCTCCCTCTGTCTGTCTCTCTCTGAAGCATTAGTCATTCTGTTCAGGGCACTAACAGCACTCCAATAGCACCAGCTAATTTTATTATCTTCAGTATTACATTTTACAGTACAAATCTAGTCATGTTAATCTACTGGTATTATTATCCAGATGTATTTTCATGACATTTATTTATTTCATCTCTCTCTCTCTCTCTCTCTCACACACACACACACACACACACACATTCATACATAAATATAGAGATAGTCAGTATTGCAGTGATATATACAGACAGGAGAGAGGTCCTTCATCAGCTGTGCAAACAAAGTGGTTTTTTTTTCCCAGATGGTGAAAGATGCCCTTTGCTCTGTTAACTATGTGTACCTCTGACACTGCCTTGAGATATTTCATTACAGCACATATATGTATATGTAAACTTGTGTGTGCGTGTGTGTAAGCTGCCACTGTGCTGATGTTCTTGGTGATTGGAAGCTCTGTGTTATGTTCTGGTAGTGGTCACACGGCCCTGACCGTGACGGGCACCAACCTGGACGTGGTACAGGAACCCCGCGTACGAGTGAAATACGCCGGCCACGAATCTGTCAACGTCAGTACCCAAACACGGCTGCTGTCTCCTCACAGGTTTACTCCTTGTTGTGTGGTGACAGGAACAGCCCTTCCTGCTTCCTCTCACACTCTCACAACACACTGACATTCTTCGCTATTTATGACCAAAGCTGTGTCACCTCACTGTAATCTATTCACACTTTTACCTCTTACTGTTACTAACTGACACACTTTTACTGGAAAACACCAGCATCAGTGTCAGATATTCACAAGTTCTACTCCATTATACAACAGTAATGATTTGTATGTAACCAGAAACTTTGTGATAAATCAGGTACTTTACTGATCCTGAAGGAAATTTAGCAACTAGTAGCAAAGATACACAGCAATGGAATATAGAAAAGGAGAAAAGAGACATAAACATTACAGAGATACATGGAATACCCACAGATCCACCAATTCCATCGTATACTGATTCAGTATAAATGTGTCATTTACATAATTACATAGGTGTGCATATAGGTGATACTGTACTTGCAATATAGTGACTAGATATGAGAATTCCAGGACACAATGACTTAATGAATAAATTAATCTCGGCTTCTCTCTCTCTCGTCAAATGAACCAGAATTGCTCAATCAAGCATAATATTATATGTAACAGAGAAGCAGATATAAGAATAGCCCTCTATGTTCCAGAGAAATTCTTTGTTTTTGTAATTAATGTGTAGTTATCTGTATATGTTCTGTTCTAGTGTTACATGTTCTGTTCTAATAGCTGTAGTATTAAAACAGGCTTCATGATGTTTCTCGGAGGACTAAGCCTCTCATTCTCTTCCTCCCATCCCCTCACAGGTCTGTAGAGTGGTTAACACCACCACCATTACCTGCTTCACTCCATCTCTGCTGGCTAACGATGCGTCTGGCCATGACTCCATGAAGCACGCTGATGAGTTCGGCTTCATCTTCAATAACGTGCAGGCCCTGCAGATCTACAATGGCACCAGCTTCGTCTACTACCCAGACCCATCGTTCGAACCACTCAGCCTGAATGGGGTGCTGGAACAGAAACCTGGCTCTCCCATTATCCTTAAAGTGAGAGCCAATCAGATCAGTTCTTCACTCAGCTGATGTCACAAAACTAAGACTTAAGTGATGTCTGTGAACCTGCTGTTCTTCAGTTATAACTGAAACATAAACAATATGCTTCTGATGACAATATTTATGTAATATGAAAGTATAATGATAATAAAGCAATATTGAACAGTAATATTGAACATAATACTTGCCAAGCTCACACAGTGTTATGTTTATTCTGTGTGTGTGTGTAGGGCAGGAATCTAGTGCCACCAGCATCTGGAGGGTCCAGACTGAACTACACGGTCCTGGTGGGGGACACACCATGTCCTGTCACCATCTCTGACACTCAGCTGCTGTGTGAGCCACCTGCTCTCACCGGCCAGCACAAAGTTACGGTACACTACCTCACAGCCTCACTATTACGCTACCTCACAGCCTCACTATTACACTACCTCATAGCCTCACTATTACGCTACCTCACAGCCTCACTATTACACTACCTCACAGCCTCACTATTACACTACCACCCCGCCTCACTATTACACTACCTCACAACCTCACTATTACACTACCACCCCGCCTCACTATTACACTACCTCACAGCCTCACTATTACACTACCTCACAGCCTCACTATTACACTACCACCCCGCCTCACTATTACACTACCTCACAGCCTCACTATTACACTACCTCACAACCTCACTATTACACTACCACCCCACCTCACTATTACACTACCTCACAACCTCACTATTACACTACCTCACCGCATCACTTTTACACTACCTCACCGCCTCACTATTACACTACCACACTGCCTCACTATTACACTACCTCACTACTTTACTGCCTTACTGCATTACACTCTGCCTAACTACCCTGTTCTCATGCTACTTTGTTAATCTCCTGCCTCACTAACCTACTGCCTCATTACGCAACTGCTTCACTCTTCTACTACCTCAGTACCGTACTGCTTCATTAGCCTAATGACTCAATATCTCACTGCCTCACTACATTAATCCTTTCCTGTCTTACTACCATACCATCTTACGGCTATATTTTTTCAATTCAATATCGATACAGTGCAGAAATCGTGGGACTTGGAACTACATCAGCAATGTACTGCCTCAGTTACTCACTAGATCAGTGCCTCCGTTCATCAGTGACTCAATACATCAGTGACTCACTACATCGGTGACTCACTAGATCAGTGACTCACTAGACCAGTGACTTACTAGATCAGTGGCTCATATCTGTGACTCTGCATCAGTGACTCACTAGATTAGTGACTCACTACATCTGTGACTCACTACATCTGTGAATCACTAGATCAGTGACTCACTACATCTGTGACTCACTACATCTGTGACTCACTGCATCTGTGACTTACTACATCAGTGACTCACTACATCTGTGACTCACTATATCTGTGACTCACTAGATCAATGACTGACTAGGTAAGTGACTTAGTAGATCAGTGACTCATATCTATGACTCTGCATCTGTGACTCACTAGATCAGTGACTCACTACATCTGTGGCTCACTATATCTGTGACTCACTACATCGGTGACTCACTAGTTCTGTGACTCACTACATCTGTGACTCACTATATCGGTGACGCACTAGATCTGTGACTCACTAGATCAGTGACTCATATCTATGACTCTGCATCTGTGACTCACTAGATCAGTGACTCACTACATCGGTGATTCACTAGACCAGTGACTCACTAGATCAGTGACTCACTACATCGGTGACTCACTAGATCAGTGACTCACTAGATCAGTGACTTACTAGATCAGTGGCTCATATCTGTGACTCTGCATCAGTGACTCACTACATCTGTGACTCACTATATCTGTGACTCACTAGATCAATGACTGTAAGTGACTTAGTAGATCAGTGACTCATATCTATGACTCTGCATCTGTGACTCACTAGATCAGTGACTCATATCTATGACTCTGCATCTGTGACTCACTAGATCAGTGACTCACTACATCTGTGACTCACTACATCGGTAACTCACTAGATCAGTGACTCACTAGATCAATGATTTACTAGATCAGTGACTCATATCTGTGACTCTGCATCAGTGACTCACTAGATTAGTGACTCACTACATCTGTGACTCACTATATCTGTGACTCACTAGATGAATGACTCACTAGGTCAGTGACTTACTAGATCAGTTACTCATATCTATGACTCTCCATCTGTTACTCACTACATCTGTCACTTACTAGATCAGTACTGCAGTACTGCTTCTCTAGTCCTGCACCTCCTTATCTCCACGAGTCAGTACCTCACCAGTCCAATCAGGCAGCTGTTGAAAGTTAGCTGTAACAGGGTCAAAAGCGAGGCAGGGACAATATGGTGGAGGGGCTGGTTCCAGATCAGCTGTGGCCGGGCTGATCTAAGATTAGCTGGGGGAATCAGCTTTTAACAGAATTGTTGTTTCTTTGCATAATTTTCAGACACAGCCTTCAAATATTGAATATTTGTTCCTTTCAAGACCTTTGAGAGGCATCTTACATGGGAGGTTTCTCCTTCTGTTTATGTGTGTGTGTGTGTATATGTGTGTGTGTAGGTCCACGTGGGTGGTCTTCACGTGTCTCCAGGTGTGGTACACATCCAGTCTGACAGCCTCCTCACGCTTCCCGCCATCATCAGTGCTGGGGCTGGTGGAAGCCTGCTCTTCATCATCGTCATCCTTGTGCTGATCGCCTACCGACGCAAGTCACATGAGAATGACCTCACTCTGAAACGGCTGCAGATGCAGATGGACAACCTGGAGTCCAGAGTGGCTCTGGAGTGTAAAGAGGGTAGGAGACACACACCTACTCACACACCTACTCACACATCTACGTGTGTGTGTGTGTGTGTGTGTGTGTGTGTGTGTGTGTGTGTGTGTGTGTGTGTGTGTGTGTGTGTGTGTGTGTGTGTGTGTTTGTGTGTGGGTGTGTTCAGCATTTGCTGAGCTGCAGACAGACATAAATGAGCTTACGAGTGATCTAGACCGGGCCGGAATTCCGTACCTGGACTACCGTACTTATGCCATGAGGGTCCTGTTTCCAGGCATGGATGATCACCCAGTGCTTCGAGAGCTGGAGGTGAGACAGAGAGAGAGAGACAGAGAGAGAAAGACAGGGGGCGCAATGCTACACTGAAGCACTTAGATGTCAGGAGAGCAAGACTACCTCTGTGTAAAATTGTTAATTATCATGTTAATGATTGTTAATTATTGGAATTCTTAGCGATTCATTACTTAATCCCACATAATCCAATAGTGAAAAAATCTAAACATTTGAAGACTAAAATTTTTAAATTAAACACAGACAATGAGCTATGTGAAGTTCGTGTCCTGTATACTGAATTATTGTATGTGTGCATGTGTGTGCGTGCGTGTGTGTGTGTGTGAGAGGTGGCGGGCTGTGGACAGCAGCGTGTGGAGAAGGCGCTGAAACAGTTTGCCCAGCTGGTGAACAATAAGACGTTCCTGCTGACGTTCATCCGCACGCTGGAGGCCCAGCGCTCCTTCTCCATGCGTGACCGCGGCTACGTGGCCTCACTCATCATGACGGCACTGCAGGGGAGGCTGGAATACGCCACCGACGTGCTCAAACACCTCCTCTCAGACCTCATCCTGAAAAATGTGGAGAGCAAGAACCACCCCAAGCTGCTGCTGCGCAGGTAAGGGATACGCACACACACACACACACACTTACACACACGCACACACTTACACACACACACACACACACACACACACACAGCAACACACAAGCTTACATACACACACATACACACTGATATCATTTTACTTTTTGTTTTGAATTGTGCCTTTCTTTCTACAACAACTAGTGTACAAATAACCTGTTCAAGAGAATTACAAGATAATGAGTGAAACAATGGAGACAGGTGGTAGAGAGCAAAATACATGAGAGCAAGAGACAGACAGGAGGGGGCAGACAGATGTGAGACAGATGGGAGTGGGGCAGACAAATGTGAGACAGACAGGAGTGGGGCAGACAGCTGTGAGACAGACAGGAGGGGGCAGACAGATGTGAGACAGACAGGTGTGGGGCAGACAGCTGTGAGACAGACAGGAGTAGGGCAGACAGGAGTAGGGCAGACAGCTGTGAGACAGACAGGAGGGGCAGACAGCTGTGAGACAGACAGGAGTGGGGCAGACAGCTGTGAGACAGACAGGAGTGGGGCAGACAGCTGTGAGACAGACAGGAGTGGGGCAGACAGATGCGGGGCAGATAGGAGTGCGGCAGACAGATGTGAGACAGACAGGAGTGGGGCAGATAGGAGTGGGGCAGACAGCTGTGAGACAGACAGGAGTGGGGCAGACAGGAGTGGGGCAGATAGGAGTGGGGCAGACACCAGAGGGTTTTCAGAGCCAGTGTGAAAGAGAGAGCAAACGAGGGATGTGCAGCTCATCAAACATTAACAACCAAACTTTTGTTCTCCCTCATAATTTCCCTCCTCTCTGTCCCTTATCTGTCTGTCTGTCTCTCTGTCTGTCCCTCTGTATCTGTCTTTCTCTCTCTCACACTCTCTGTCTCTCTGTCTGTCTGTCTCTCACTCTCTCTTTCTTCATCATGCGATGCCTCTGATATGTGAAATAGTTTATCAGGGGACACCTGAAGCTTTAGCAGTGTTTCAGTCACCCGTCTGGCTGTAGAGCGCTCCCCTCACACACACCATAAACACGTTAGAGTGGCAGTCAGCATTTTGGATCCCTACTTCAAAGTCATTTACAAGAAGGTAAAAGTGTGTGTGTGTGTGTGTTTTCTAGGACGGAGTCGGTGGCAGAGAAAATGCTGACTAATTGGTTTGCCTTCCTACTTCAGAAGTTCCTGAAGGTATGTGGGGTTGCTTAACGTGCAGGGTTTGCATGTGTGTGTGTGTGTGCTGCCTCACCTCAGTAAATCCATTAAAGTGCACATCCCAGGCTGTAGTGCTATTTACCCTGTCATGTTTACTGCCCTGCCAGACCCCACAATAGAGAGAGTTAATGTCTACAAGACAGAGCACATCATACCAGTTTTAGCATCACTGCACTTTGTACACCTGCATGTTCACAGGTTATTGATTATTGATATTTAAAACAGCTGATCACCTTCATACATTCCAGAATGCCTGACATTTGTCCTAAATCATGATTTGAATCAAGATCATCCAATGCTGGACTGATAAACATGCCTCGAATTAAATCTAAAGGATCAGTTAAGCAGCCCTATGACGCTGTTTCTTACCATCAAAGATCTGTTAGACACCCACCATCTGTTTTTTGAAGTTGTTATTATTTTTAATTAATATTAGTCATATTAACATTAGTATTAGTACGGTAGCCCATTTTTGACAAGTTTTTTGTGTTTGACAAGTGTGTGTGTATGTGTGTGTGTGATGTTGGTCCAGAACACCCCACTGAGTTTAAAACTCAAAGGCACACCAACTGTCGTTATGGTTTTTAATCAGTGGAACTAGGAGGTGTGTGTGTGTGTTTGTCTAATTTTCAGTCAAATGTTCAGTTAGAGAAAAATGTGTGTGTGTGAATGTGTGTGTCTGTGTGTGTGTGTGTGTGTGTGTGTGTGTGTGTGTGTGTGTGTGTGTGTGTGTGTATGTGTGAATGTGTGTGTGTGTGTGTGTGTGTGTGTGCGTGTGAATGTGTGTGTGTGTGTGTGTGAATGCATGACTCAATTATTTTTGTGTTTTGTGTTCGTGGACCAGATACGTGATTTTGGTGGTGTGTGGGTGTGTGTGTGTGACTAAAGCACAGATGTGAATTTTGTGTTGTGTTATAGGAGAGTGCTGGTGAGTCTCTCTTCATGCTGTAGTGTGTGTGTGTGTGTGTGTGTTTTCACAGGAGTGTGCTGGGGAACCTCTCTTCATGCTGTACTGTGCTATTAAACAGCAGATGGAGAAAGGACCCATTGACTCCATCACAGGAGAAGCACGCTACTCTCTCAGCGAAGACAAGCTCATCCGCCAGCAGATAGACTACAAGACCCTGGTGTGCGCGCACACACACACACACACACACACAATATCAGTCAAAGGTTTGGACACATCTGACTGAATGTGTGTTTTAATAGTGTGTTTGTTTCTAAGACAACTATATGTTGGGAAAGGTGTTAGCCTATATATGTGTAAAATGTAAAAAAGTTAGAATGTAAATATTTCATGCTCGCACAGGCTGGCTTGCTACACGCATTAGTCAGCATTTATAGGTTCACCCTGTAGAACAGGAGACACTGTAGTATCCTGACCCCAGGAAAACGCCTGCAGTTCTGTTAACACATGCATATTGTATATACAAAAAGCATCATTAGGGATTTGTCACATGGTCAAATATAATAACTGAATAATCCCATTTGATCCCTGAGCACCATTGCTGTTCCTGTATATGTGTGTTCTTCTCCTCTGTGTACAGCAGGCTCTTTCTCTCTCCCTGATTCCTACCCTCTCTTTCCTTCTTGTCTCTCTCTATTAGACTCTGAGTTGTGTGAACCCTGGGAATGAGAACAGTGCGGAGATCCCAGTGAAGGTGCTGAACTGTGACACCATCACCCAGGTGAAGGAGAAGATCCTCGATGCCATCTACAAGAACATCCCCTACTCTCAGAGACCACGCGCAGGAGACATGGACCTGGGTATGTGTGTGTGTGTGTTTATATAAAGAACATCCCCTACTCTCAGAGACCACGCGCAGGAGATATGGACCTGGGTATGTGTGTGTGTGTGTTTATATAAAGAACGTCCCCTACTCTCAGAGACCACGCGCAGGAGATATGGACCTGGGTATGGAACAGTGTGTGTGTGTGTGTGTGTGTGTGTGTGTGTTTATATAAAGCATGCATTATAACTCTGAAATGTCAGACAGATGGACTGGACAGGCTATTAAGCAGGAACATTCATTTGAACAAAATCTGAACAGCAAACAAGTGGATATGAAATGATATTTTGAAATGATATTTTTGCTCTTTTCTTAGGGATGTTGACAGCACATTCCTGCACTGACTGCTTTGAATCATTTTCTTGACAAAGTCAAAGAAGAAAAAGAGAAATCCTCGAGTAGACAGATAGATGTAGACAGATAGATGTATCTAATAGACATTTTCCCCATTTCAGTGATATGGGAAAGGAACTCTTAATCTCCAGGCTGAGAGAGAGGTGCAGCTAGATCAGGACACTGGATTATTAAGACCAGCTCGGGTTTACAGGCTTTTCTTCTAATGCGTGACTTTCTAGAGTGCGCAGAGCATTTTCCTTTTCTCCCTTTTCTGAGTGGCTGTTGATAGATTATTGATGTCTGCGAAGGGCAGACCTTTTTCAATTATTGAGAGCGCAAGTGATTGTTACAGGTTGGAGATGAATTTTGCATGTGCACACAATAGTCAGGCAGTGTTCCTATTCTAATGGGGTTTCTGCTGTGTGCTCTCTGCAGCTCAGTGTATGGGTAGATGGTCTTGTAGAGTCTTGATGTTCTTGACGTGTGTAGTGTCATAGAGTTTGTGTGTGTGGTGGGAGGGGTGTAGGAGGAGTTACAGTGGTGGGAGGGGTGTAGGAGGAGTTACAGTGGTGGGAGGTGTGTAGGAGGAGTTACAGTGGTGGGAGGGGTGTAGGAAGAGTTTGTGTGTGTATTATCTTGTGTCTGTGTATTACCCTTGTTCAACGTGTACTTGCTGTATACAAAAAGCTTCGAAAGTGAGTTTTTGTATCATAACCTTTTGTGTGTGTGCATTTGTGTGTGCGCGCGTGCGTGTGTGTGTGTGCGTGTGCGCTTCAGAGTGGCGCCAGGGTCGCACTGCACGTGTGGTCCTGCAGGATGAAGACATCACCACTAAGATCGAAAATGACTGGAAGCGGCTCAACACTCTTATGCACTATCAGGTGAGCACAGACGTCACCAGGCACTGCTAATGAGGCTAACGAGGCTAACGAGGAGTATAAGTCCATGCAGTGCAGACCTCATCTGCATATTGCTTGCTAACTCCTATTAATCCTGTCTAATTAGTGGTGTTAGCATGGATGAAATGTTCCTGAAGGTCCTACTGCACTGTTAATGCAGCACATTTTCAAATAACAAGCTAGAAAGAGCCAGTTCTGAAACTGAAATTCACTGAATTAATATATTAATTATTAAACAAATATAAAAAAATAATCTCCATGAAGGAAGCTGTATGACCGCATTCCATTAAAATAATAAATAGCTAAATACCAATATGTGATTCGCTGATCACTGTCAAACATTCCACAGTATTTTGATGAATCACAAATATCGCATGACTTATAGGTGTGTGTGTGTGTGTGTGTGTGTGTGTGTGTGTGTGTGTGTGTGTGTATGTGTGTGTGTGTTTTTGTGTGTGTGTGTGTGTGTGTGTGTGTGTGATCTATAGGTGGCGGATCGCTGTGTGGTGGCTCTGGTGTCCAAGCAGATGAGCTCCTACAACGTGTCCACATCTGTCAGCTTCCCACGGACCTGCAGCCGATATGGTGAGGACACCAAAAGGGTCCCCCTAACATTCACTACACTGATTGGGCCCTTATACTGAAATTGGTTGGAGTGGAGAGTATTAACTTATACTTTTGTTGGTAAACAGATGGGTGACGACTTTTCTTTACATCCACAGGGGAAACCAACACAACCCAGTAAATGAGAACTCTCCACTTCTAGGACCTTTTTGTTTTACTGAAATTCTTTCTCAGAGCAGATCTGTTCTTGACTTTACAAAAGCCTGCCACAAGGATTAGAAAGCATAGAATTATAAGAAGTATAATCTTGAACCCCGTCTCTAACACATAACTCTGGTGTTTTTATCTGAAAATTGTCTTCCAGCATCTGTACTAGTATGTTTCATTTGGATGTATATCTAACAGAAAAGAAAAGGTCTGTCCATACTCACTGTACTGTCAAAGCTACTCTGGGAGTCCATGTAGGTGGCAAATGTCTTTTGAAAGTATAATAAAGTAAGAGTTAAATGAAATGGGTAGGTCCTAGTTCTCTTAAACATGTGGAGGTCATTAAAAGGTCATCAGGAAGCAAGACAGGGGCCAAAAAGCAGGAGGCTGCTTATTCATCCTTTAGGTCACCATATATGTTGCTGTAGGCTGATCTGAGAACAGTTCTTAGAGGAATACACATAATAATCATATCACTAAGACATGCTCCTGTGGGCTGATCTGAGATCAGCTCTTAGAGGAACACACGTAATAATCATATCACTGAGATACAATAGATCCAAGCCATGAAGGCATGTCGATATTAGTAAAGGCTTCTCTGGTCAGTGGAGCAACTGTTGGAGAACATAACATGATCCCTGATGTGTTAAGATTCTCACTGCAGCATCTCAGACCTTCTGCAAAACTGAAACAAAGTGCTCTGGTAGGTCAGAGGAAAGCCTTGCAGTAATCTGTACCTGATGGATAGGTTTCTCACTAATCAGCTAAAGACAGAACACTGAGGATATATTTGGATATATTTCTGAAGTGATAAAATGCCATTTTGCAGATACTGTTTATATGACTCTTGAAGCTAAGCTCACTGTCAAAGGTCATAGCCAGGTCACACCCAGCTTTCTGGCACACAGTCAAGCCTTCATACACAAGTGTAACAGATCTGTGAATGCCACTTCCAATAAGGAGGAATTCAATTTTATCCTAACTTAACTGCAGGATATTATGGCACATCCGGGACTTAATGTCCTCTAAGCAATCCAGTAAAGTGTTGACAGGATCATTGGCAAGGGACACATGCAACTGTATGTTGACTGCACACTGATGGAAAGAAATATTGTATTTGTTGATTACTCTGGTGGCAGCATATAAAGATTACAAAGTATGGGGCCTAATATGAATCCCTGGGGCACACCACAGAACAGGGAATGACAGATGAAGACATTCCAATGGAAACAATATTCCAGTTCCAGAGAGACCAGCCCAATCATGTAAGCGATTACGCAGTATTTGACGATCAGCTGTATAAATGGCTGTGCTGAGATCTAAAGGAGCCAGTATAGAGGGCTCACCAGCATCCTGACTGATGCTGTATGGTCCAGGAACCCCAACATGAAAACTCATTTTCAAAAGCAAATTAGGTTTCCACCTAAACTTAAAAACAGGCTGAGGATGTTTGGTGTGAAGTGTCTCTTCTCTTCTTCACTGTTGGTGAGAACGTGCCACAGTCTTGTTTGGTAACCTCGGTGCACAGCTGAGAGCCCAGGTTACCCGGCAACCATAGACAGCGATGAAAATGATAAAAATCCGGCAGCACCCCAACTCTGGACTGTCTTCAATGAAACGATCGTAACACTGTTTTAGACTCTAGACATGTCCTTGCCCCCTGCCCACAGATACATGCGTTAGAGTTCCTCAGTGTAGTCTCAGTGGCTTTAAAACCTGGGTTCTGTTCCCTCGTTTATCAAAGCCTTACATGATCAGCTAGCCAGAGCTAAACCCCCATAACCCTGTTTTTGAATGATGATGAGGTTGTTTAATGTAAATGAGGAATGGTACTATGCATGGTATCACACTGTGCTCTATGGACAGTGCTCAGTTTGATGGCAGATGGCTGACGGGGCATGTGTTGCGTGTCCTGTAAGTTCTGTGTGGGTGCATGGGTAAGGAGCATAGTCTGTGTAGACACTGTCTGTATTCAATGTAATGTGTATTTTAACAGCAGGGACTGAATGTGTCCAAGACACAGGAAAATTAAGTCTCTCTTATCTTATTAACCAAGAAAGGACCTTTCCTGTGACCTCAGTGAGGTTGTCAAGAATGTATAATATGAAAGCGTGATCTGCTATGGTAAATACTGCATTTGGGTCAAGTAGAATTGGCAGACGCACAACTTTTAGTAAAGCTGTCTCTGTACTCTCGTATGGCCTTAATCCTGACTGAAATTTGCCATGAATGGAATTATTAAGCATGAGCAAGCTTAGTGGCTTCACCATAGCTTTCTTCAAAATCTTAGATATAAGTAGCAGATTTGAAATAAGGGGTTCTAGGCCTATAATTTGAAAGCTCACAGGATTTGAGATTAGGTTCCTTAACATGGCTTGATTACTCCTATCTTAAATTTCTAATTTTAACTGTAGCCAAAACTGATGAGTGTACTTTAATATTATTTCTGGTAAAATTTCTTTAAGTAACCTAGTAGCAATGGGATCATGGAAATAATTCTAACTAGCGCCATCTGCTGAGGTGGAGTAATACATTGCATCCTTTCTGCTGTTGCTGGGCTCAGTATTTACAACGCATGGGTAAGGTAGATTTGTTGGGTTTGACTGGTTTATAGTTTAGTTATTTTACTGGGATTTTTTTCTACTGTTTGCACTCAAACAGCAGATAAAAACAGAAAAGATATTGGATACGGGGTAGTAATCCATCTGTGTCCATCTGTGCTGGACAAGCAGACTGGAACATGTCTACTTTATTCAGATGCTTTTTATGTTCTAGCGTCCTGATGGTTTGTTTCAGCATATGTGTAGTTAGCATTGGTAGGTGTAGTTAGCATTAGCGTGTGTAGTTCTGTACCACACAAACCTTTGTTTTCAGTGGAGCAGGACTGAGTTCTTCTGCTGAGGTGCCAGTATTTCTAGTCAGAGTCACCTCATGTTAACAGGCCGATCATTTGGACGCCCTTTGTCTTCTGGGGCCCTGCGTAGCTGCTTCGCACTCTCGGCCCTGCCTACCACGTGTTCGGCACATGGTGGTGTTTTCTCCTGCTCTGACATCATACAGTGGTGTTTTCACCTGCTCTGACATCATACGGTGGTGTTTTCCCCTGCTCTGACATCATACGATGGAGTTTTTACCTGCTCTGACCATACGGTGGTGTTTTCACCTGCTCTGACATCATACGGTGTTTTCCCCTGCTTTGACATCATACAATGGTGTTTTCTCCTGCTCTGACATCATACGGTGGTGTTTTCACCTGGTCTGACATGCCTGACTGAGCTTGCGATAGCTTGCTGATTAGCTAATGAGTTGAATAAGGTGTGGTAGGTAACACCACTACACACGTTTGGAGAGTGTGGGATCATCTGCCCAAAACTGCCTCTGCTGACAGAGAGGCAGGTAATATCACTATGTATTATTCCTCTCTTCAGTCTTTTTGTTTTTGAGTCTATCAGGACCCCTTCTGCCTGTGATTTTGTCACTGTTCTTGTTCTCATTAATGAAGTAATTGCTGTTTCCCTCCACTGTGTGCACACGGCTGAATGTGGAACTAAACAGTTCAGTTTCTGTGTGTCTGAGAGCCACCGAGGGAAGTTGGAAAATGAGAAATGCTCTACTTTAAAGCCCGAGCTGAGCGTTAACTAGCACGGATATGCAGAACGACCTTGTCTCCACATGGCAACATTCGTTAAGTGGGGTGTAAGGATCTGTGGAATGACCTTCCTGGCTGCAGTGGCGTTTCTCCTGCAGTCCGAGTGAAGAGGGGGAGTTTAACCTGTCTAATCTGCAGATGAAAGCAGAGGTTAATTAGAGTGAACTGCTGTGTGTGCGCATGTCTGCGTGCATAAGTATGTGTGTGTGTGGTGTATTAGAGTGCTTATGGGTACTGTGTCCTGCTGTGTGTATCATTACCCTCTCCTCTGTCCTGGCAAACAGCCTGAGCTGGGTTATACTGCTCATGAGACGTGGACTGCATCACTAAGCCATTAGACGGGATGCTTTTTTTTAATCAAATCAGCTTTAGCTAATAAACTGACACAGTTCTGTCATTTTCTCATTATCCATCTAGTATCTTATGCTTTCTTAATATAGTTCTCTGTTAAACTTTTTTTCACTCACCTTTCCATCCCCCTTCCAGACACGGTTCTCCGCTCTGCATCTGCAGGAAGTCCAGAAAGCATGCGCTCACGGGTGCCGATGATCACCCCAGATCTGGAGAGTGGTGTGAAGGTGTGGCATCTGGTCAAGAACCATGAGCACGGTGATCAGAAAGAGGCCGATCGCGGCAGCAAGATGGTGTCTGAGATCTATCTGACTAGACTACTGGCTACCAAGGTCAACCCCCCCCCCAACAAACACACACACACACACACACACACACATACACACACAGAGCTTGTTACTGCACTTAATAAGATTAAAATCTCATCATGTGTCTCAGAATTATGACTCCTTCATTCGTTCAGAAGTTGATAAGTGGGTAGAAGGAGATAAAGGGGAAGGACATTGGATGTTGTCTGACTACAGCAAAATGTGGAGGCGTGCTGGAATAAAAATACTGCTTTCATGTCATCAGGTCATCAGTAGTTTCCTGAGCACCAACAGGATTTGCAGTCAGTCTGCTGCATAAGATCTCAAGGTCAACGCGTGCCCATAATAACGGACCATAATTGCTTGATCTTGTCTGTACTGCAGGGCACGCTGCAGAAGTTTGTGGACGATCTGTTTGAGACGCTCTTCAGCACGGTCCACCGCGGGAGCGCCCTCCCCCTCGCCATCAAATACATGTTTGACTTCCTGGACGAACAGGCTGACAGACACGGCATCCACGACCCCGACGTGCGGCACACGTGGAAGAGTAACTGGTGACGGACCACAGCGTCGCACGCGGGACACTGTGTCAATTAGTAGTGGGAAAGATCTTTAGTAGAGGTCGCAGTAGGGTCAGAGCATCAGAACTGTGATTGCTTACAACTGTAGACAACCACCATTACATTTACTTGATAAATGATCCTTAGGATTAGATAGAATGGCCACCTTTTGCAGGTGTACATAAATTCAAAATTTCCATAAATAAATATTTGAAGAATGAATGCTAAGTTGGCTAATATTTAATGAAAATGGTATAAATGGTAACTAGTTTGTATTATTTACTAGCCAAGTCATTTAAGCCTGAAGTTGTCATATAAATCAGTCGGTGTATTTTTTCTTTCGCTGTCCTTACACTTGTACTTTGCTGTTTATTTACCATTTATTTACGTACCTTCATCGTCAGTCTTCCTCTGAGGTTCTGGGTGAACGTGATCAAGAACCCCCAATTTGTGTTCGACATCCACAAGAGCAGCATCACAGACGCATGTCTCTCCGTGGTGGCCCAGACGTTCATGGACTCCTGCTCCACCTCAGAACACCGCCTGGGCAAAGACTCGCCCTCCAACAAGCTTCTCTACGCCAAGGACATTCCCAGCTACAAGAGCTGGGTGGAGCGGTAAGTGTGTGTGTGTGTGTGTGTGTGCATGCATAGTCTTACTGTACATTTGTGAATAAGATATGTCTCACAGCAAGATGTGATTATAGTGTGTTGTTGGCCACAGATTCACTGCACCTTGATAGCTGAATAAAATATGCAATCTCTTATATATAATCTTTCCTCTAATAGATCATTTCTGCTCTGTATTCAAGTTCCAAGCTGTGCAATGATCAAAGGTTTTTATTAGCCCTGCGTCTCTACGGTCCAGGGCTGTGGAGAAGGGTGAGGGCGAAGGAGCCTGTGATCTGTACATGTTCTTGTCTTCTATCAGGTACTACGCTGATATAAGCCGCCTTCCGGCCATCAGCGACCAGGACATGAATGCGTATCTGGCTGAGCAGGCGCGTCTCCACTCGCACGAGTTCAACATGCTCAGCGCCCTGCATGAGATCCACGCGTACGTCAGCAAGTACAGTCAGGAGGTGAGCTCAGGTCACACTAGTTACCATCAGAGCACCCAAATAACCCACATTATACATTAATGAATATTAATGACCGCAAAAGGGCCATGATGTCAGACGGCCTGGTCAGTAGATTCAGGATGATGCTGTTGGGATACTGGGTCTGGGTCTTCACTTGGTTTGCTGTTCATTACCATGTTGGCCTTGTGTCAAAATGCTCCAGCCATTGAGAGTTCCTCAAGGACATATGGATTTAGTACAGTTTCAGTGGGGATTCAGTGATTGTAGCCAAATGCTGATTTGTTGAGCACAGCAGGCGTGAAGAAAGTGGTAAGTAAATCCAGATCTGTCACTGCTCTGCTAAGAAAAACAGTGTTGTGTGTTTTATACACACTCCACTTTCTCGAGTCACACGACCTGTAGCTCTGTTTGTCTGAGTGATGTCATCATGTAGAAATACGAACTTATATACTACTATTATGGTAACCTTGCCTGAAACACTGAACATGCCAACAAAGGGTCGTTCTCCTTTAATAAACTGGGTTGTCCTCTCCTGCCCTCTACTGGCTGTATGCAGATAGTGGCAGCGCTGGAACAGAATGAGCTGGCTCAGAAACAGAGGCTTGCCTACAAGGTGGAGCAGCTCATCGCTGCCATGGCTCCTGAAAGCTGATCTGAGGTCAGTCTCCAGGACAAGTGGACACAGGTCACTGACTGATCAACAGAGTGAGCTGATCTGGCACCGGTCTTTAGGGCACAGAACCTCTTAAAAATGTCAGTATTCACACCATAAAGCGAGTGCAAGAGCCAATCTCTGGACTGTGTTCCTCGCTCACTCAGACAGTGCCATATACTGCATGATGTGAAGAATGAAAAACATCATAAACGTTAAAACTGCAACTTTTGTGGATATCCACCCCCACCCCGAAGATAAACTTAATCAACCTGAATGGAGGATAAGACAATAAGAAAATGTGAAGAAAAAAGAAAGAATGAATGAAAGCGATTATGCTAGTTATTGAAATATTAACGTGTAACACATTTTCACACATGTATTTTGTAATGAAGGGGAAGTTGGGCTTTCTGGGCTCTCTGGTTTGCATGGCGGATAGATGACCCTCCTTCCCTTCCAGCGGTCGTTGTGTTTGATTCATCGTGTGAACCGTGGCGTAATGCATGTGAGAGGCACAATGACCCTGGGGCGCCGGGAACCCTGTAGATCTGGCTACAAACTCATGCTGGCTATAGTTCAGCTGACCACTCTGCTGTACAACCAGTCAAATAAGCTCTTTGTGTTGAACATGGTTTTAGCTGAGGCTTAATGTCATGTATCTGAAAAGTGCAGGTTTGTGTTTAAGTATGTGTATGTCATTTGTTTACTGAAAACCCCTCTTGTCCAACCAGTGAGACGCAGGTGCGACTGGATGTTTTAGCTTCTGTGAATGTGAGTTCTTGCTTCTTGGTTGGATTTCCTTCCTCCTCTGGATTTTCCAAAAAAGCATTTTATTAATTTGGTGTGGTTTATGATCGAGTTTCTCAGACAAGTGAAAACTTAGGGCAGACGGGTGTTCAGTTCCAGTTACGTCTTACATTGTATGTGAAGCAAATGACGTATGGTGTCAACAGGCATTGTGTTGCTATATCAACAAGCTTCCCTTTTTCGACACACTCATTTTATACGTGAGTCTCGTCAATGTTCAAAAAAGAAAAAGAAAAAACAAAGCATGAAATACATCACTTTGTAATAAACCTGATTTCCAAAGTTCTCTCCAATATTTATCTTTAGTCAGTCTTCAAGTGGAGTATTAAGATTTGCAGTCTTGCAAGTAAACACAACCTCACATGTAGCTGTATAATAATATGAAACTTCATTGCCATCAGCCACATAGACAATTATACATTTTGTCTATTATCTTATAAGAGTATAAGATTATAAGTGTAAAGATGCTCTGCTTTTACTGCAGAAGTCATTCGATAACACTTAAACATTCATTTTTTAATTAACTAAGTTCCAGTTGAATTTAAATTATTGAATGCATGAAGTATTATATGTCCTTGTATTTTGCACATTCTTAATCATTATTTAGATTTGTTCTCTTCAGTCTGTTCATGTTTCTGCTTGAAACATAAGCAGATTCACTATGTTTTCATGGTTAAGTTCTTGGGCACATGGGTTCCTTTAGATCTGAAAAAAAACAAAAGTTCTTTTCCTACTGCCATAAATTATGGTATCATTTAAAACAAACAAACTGTACAACCTTTGATGTCAGTTTAGAGTTCGACACAAAATGCTGTTTTATGAATCAGCTAAAAGTGACTGTACTGGTGTAAGAATTTTGTTTCTTTTTTTACAGCTAAATATTATTGTGTATTTAAACTGTAAATAGTAAACATTACTATTTTGCAATGATTCACTTTGTACTGTTGTAATAAATTAATAAATTATGTTAAAACATATTCCATTTCAGCAGTCTTTAATCACAGTGTGCCGCCTCCTCATCCTTACAAAACGCTGGGTCACAAAATTAGTACATTCTGTTACTTTTCCAAATGTTTTTTTTTTTTATCAATTTCCTTTTACAGATTTACTTAAACCAATGAAACAGATAAATCTGTATCATCAAACAAGATTCAAATCCATAGTCCCATCATCCAGATCTTCCCAAAGCTACAGTTTTACCAGTCATCAGTTGGCAGAAGTGTCTGCAGTGTCTGCCTTCGGTCTGTTCCGACATCACATCTGCTATGACGAAGAGCATTCTGGAACAAATCCAGACATGCAGCAGAAAGGGTAGACATGAGTCTGCTGTCAGTTTTCATGCATCTCACTTTAGCGTGTCAACATTATAGCTATTATAAATGTATACATATACATATATACCACATGTACACACATATACAGCCAATACACACAGCCGATGAAGGACCTCTGTCAATATAGTTTTTACTACACTACACCCCTATGTATGTTAAAGTGCACACAGTACACTGCAATTACTCACCTGGAATCTTCATCAGATGTGTGCATAAATATATATATATATATAATATGGGGTTCACAATGTGATTTTCATGCAAATTTCATCTTAGCCATCTTGGTCACATATGGCAGAGATATGGCATATGACATATGACCCACACTCTCACACGAGTGCATGCAAAAAAATAAACAAGCTCCCATATGAATCGCCAAACGTGAGATTTATAATAGCTATAATGTTGACACGCTAAATTGAGACACACTGCGGGGGCAGTAGCCTAAGCAAAGAGGCCAAGGTTTTCCTCTTCTAGCCCGTAACAGCGGGCCCTGTACCCTATACTCCCGGAGCACCCCCCAGAGGAATCCCAGAAGGACAGGGTTGAATACCTTCTCCAAATCCACAAAACACATGGGGACTGGTTTAGCGAATTCCTGTGCACCCTCTAGGACCCTTGCAAGGGTGAAAAGCTGTTCCAGCGTTCCACGACCAGGACGAAAACCACATCGTTCCTCTTGTAACTGAGATTCGACTATCGACCAGACTCTCTTCTCCAGTACCCCTGCATAGACCTTATGGGGGGGCTGAGGAGTGTGATCCCCAAATAGTTGGAGCTCACCCTCCGGTCACCTTTCTTTAAAAGGGGAACCACCACCCTGGTTTGCCAGTCCAGAGGCACTGCCCCTGATGTACACGCAATGTTGCAAAGACACGTCAGCCAGGACAGTCCCACAACATGCAGAGCCTTAAGGAACTCAGGGCAGATCTCATCCACCCCCGGAGCCTTGCCGCCAAGGAGTTTCACAACTACCCTGGTCACCTCAGCCCTAGTGATGGGCAAACCCCCGTCCGAGTCCTCCAGTTCTGCTTCCACTGTGGAAGGCATGATGGTGGGATTGAGAAGATCCTCGAAGTATTCCTTCCACCGCCTAATGACATCCCCAGTCGAGGTCAGCAGATCCCCAGCCCCACTGTGTCAGGAACCGCTTTCCCCTCCTGAGTTGCCTGACGGGTTTCCAGAATCTTTCGGAGCCGATGGAAAGTCACTTTCCATGATCTCACCGAACTCTTCCCACACCTGAGTTTTTGTCTCTGCGATGGTCAAAGCCACGATACGCTTGGCCCTCCTGTACCCGTCCGCTGCCTCCATAGTCCCACAAGCCAACCAGGCCTGATGGGACTCTTTCTTCAGCATGACAGCCTCCCTTACCTGAGGTGTCCACCACCGGGTTCGGGGATTGCCACCACAACAGGCACCGACAACCTTACGGCCACAGCTCCAGTCCGCCGCATTGACAATGGAGGCACGGCACAAGGCCCACTTGGACTCAATGTCTCCGGCCTCCCTCGGGATGTGGTCAAAGCAGGTTCCTCTGCAGGTAACCTAACCCTAACCCTCACAACACGTTTATATTAGGGGTGGGACTTTAATGCGTTAATTTCGATTAATTAATTACAGGGAAAATAACAAACTAAAAAAATTAACACATTTTAACACATTTAATGCATGAGACACTTGTGAGATACTGATTCATCATTCAAACTTTAATATTTATCATGGTAAATATTGAAATGCGATTAAAATGTGATTAATTTCGATTAATTAATTACAAAGCATCTAATTAATTAGATTCATTTTTTTAATCGAATCCCACCCCAAGTTTATATATACTAAAAAACTAAAAAAAAGGTTAAGTAAAAAAAATCAAGTTAACGAATATACAATACATCTACTACTACCCTTTCTCTCTCTTTCTATATATAGTTATATATTTTTTATGTACTGTGCGTGTGTGTGTATATATATATATATATCCCCTACAGTAGCTGTAACCTTAACAGTCTACAGAAACTCAAATAGCCCAGTTGCACTGCAAAAACCCAACAGGTGGCTATATTTACATTATCCTCTAGTAGGTGGTGGCGTGAGTGACAAGTCTGTTCGGACCAAACTGCCCAAGACAAGTGTCTGTGTAATTATTTTGGTATGCCGTCAAGATCCTCAGACCTGCCAAAATCAGGTTTGGTTTCAAGCAGGAGGTTGAAGGGGTTGTCTGACTCAGCTGTCGGCCTAAATAATACACTGCACGTTATTACTGATCCCATTAACCTTATCTTTAAGGTTCTTATCTGCTCTTATCTGTGCATATGTAATTTAATGACCATTGCACATTCAGCATATACTCTTTTAATCAGGAAGTAGTTTAAAAGAAATCATAATAAAAAAAAATTCCCACCTGCTTAAATTGCAGTAGGAGGATGAGTGAGCACTGACCTGTATATGCCCTTGGGTGGCATGAATTGTTCTACTGTCCTAATTACATAGTTTTAGTGTACAGGTTTACTGAAGAAAAGAATGGGCTGTATTACTGGGGGTCAGTTCCTGTGCAACAACATGAACTTCGTCAGTGATGGACCAGGCCAAAAATCACAGTGAAAACAGTCTAAAAGAAGATAAATGATTATATGGAAAATTAATACAGAGAGGATGGGTAAATATAACATTTTATTATTGTATGTGGACAAGCTGAACTGTTCATAAGGATAACAAAACAACTCTCACCAACATCTGATCATGTTTTAGTTACGAACATGCAGTTTGCCATATTTACAAACATTGAAACCTAAGGTCTTGCACAGTAATATGATACTAAAAATACAATCTGTGGATATTTAGATATTTATAGAAGCTCTACTTTCACAACATTACACATTTATAAAATGACTGGAATTATTGTTTATTACTATTATTTATTATTTTTTACTTACACCATTTCAGGCCCTTGCATTAAACTCCTTTGCCTGTAGAAAGAGAATAGAAGTAAGAACACTCAGATTTAAACTCTCATCTGGTTTCTGGAATTACACTCAGATAACAACCAAATTCTAACACAAGAAATTTCTAGTCAACCCCCTGTCTGAATGAAATGTTTTTTTCCCAGATTCCCTGTATTGCACACCTTAATTAGTTGCCTAGTAAACCTTTCTTTGAGCTGGGTTTTTCTTTTTATTTGTTTTTTTGTATATTAGCACTGGGCACCCTTTTAGAGCCAGAGGACCACAGAGATGACTTCTCTAATATTAATAACAATTCTTGGCTTGCCAGAGTTCTGCAACAGTATCCCAGAGGCATGTGAGGGCTCCCCCATGGCTAATCCATGCTTTAGCTCCAGGATGTCATATGAGATGTCTCTCGTCTTAGCAACTCCAGGACTGTAGATATTTTTTCCTACACTACCACCCTACACTACACTATATGCTGTAAAACATTTGATTTGTAATTGTGCTTAATGAATATGAAAAACGTCAAAAATTAAATTACACTTGACATATATGACGGCACATATAAGACTCGTCAACTGCACACTGATCCTAAATATCACACCCCAGGAAAGATTCAAGTTTTAGATATGAGTAATATGAGTTGGTTAAGGTATTGCCTCCGGGACCTTTGAGAACAACGTCAAGGAAAAAGTCTTGTGTTAAGTTCCCTTGCTGTCAGTACATCTTGGGCCTGGCATGTCCATCTGACTGTCATAAAAGTTATTATTAAGATGCTTGCCTTGCATATGCCTTGAAACTGAAGACCAGTGGCATCTGACAGCTCCTCCACTGCCACGTTAGGCATTGTTGAAGCGCTATTGAGCTTAGTTCAAGTGGAACAATTATGCTGAGACCAAGGACATGTACTTCCTTAGTGTAAACTTACTACTAGCTTGAAAAGTTGCAGTATTACAATAACACAGTAAATTATTTGAAACAAGATTAATGTCTGAAATACAATATTTACATATTTACCTTAAAATGACCTGGGCTACATTGTTTATATGTTTACTAGCTGATTCCAAATGTATTATTTGGAAGATATATAATGATGCAGCTATGCCTTGCTTATGGTAATGGCAACACTAAGAAATTTCAGCTACTCCAAGATTCTTCATGCCCATCCTGAGCTCAGACAGATTAAGGGTGAGATTGACAGGAAACTCTCTGAGAAGGATGAGGAGATTGAACAGATCAAGAGGAACAGCCAGAGGGTGATTGAGTCCATGCAGAGCACTCTGGACTCTGAGGTCAGGAGCAGGAATGATGCCTTCTGTATCAAGAAGCTATGTTAGCCAAACCACCAGGCTGCTGAGTTCCACAACCAGCTCAGGAACGTTCAAAGACAGCTCACGGTAGGTTTTAATCAACATTAAAGAAAACCATCTGAGATATGAATGAGTGCATACACTGTATTCTGCATGATTTCAAATTAAGTATATTTACATCCTTTACATGGCTCATACAATATATGATGGCATAAGAGTTGGCAGAGGAGCTGAAGGCAGAGCATAATGATAGTGGAAGACCTGCAGCACCGTCTGGATGAGGCTGAGTCTAGCATGAAGGGTGGAAAGAGACAGCTCCAGATCTGGAGTCTAGGGTATGTTTTGTTTTCTTATATTACATTATACACTATATTGCCAAAAGTATTTGCTCACCTTGCCTGACTCACATATGAGCTTAAGGGACATCCCATTCCTAATCCATAGGGTTCAATATGACTTTGGTTCACCCTTTGAAGCTAGAACCGCTTCTGGGAAGGCACAAGGTTTAGGCACAAGGTGTGTTTATGGGGATTTTTGACCATTCTTCCAGAAGCACATTTGTGCAGATGTTGGACAAGAAGGCCTGGCTCTGAGTCTCCGCTCTAATTAATCCCAAATGTGTTCTATAGGGTTGAGGTCAGGACTCTGTGCAGGTCAGTCAAGTTCATCCACACAAGACTCTGCCATTCATGTCTTTATGGACACTGGTGCAGTCATGTTGTTCCCACAAAGTTGGGAGCATGGAATTGTCCAAAATGTCTTGCCCAGCTCCTGAAAAACAACCCCAAACCATAATCCCCCCCCACCAAACTTTACACTTGGCACAATGCAGTCAGACAAGTACTGTTCTCCTGGCAACCTCCAAACCCAGACTCGTTCAGCAGATTGCCAGATGGAGAAGCACAATTCGTCACTCCAGAGAATAGGCCATAGGCTGTTGTTGCTGTTAAAGGAGTTCAGTTACCAGGAGCAGCATATATTTAGTATTATGAATCTGAATATCATAAATATGACTAGACCAAACAAAACCTAAAGCAGTGGCAATAACCTTGCAGACTGAGGAGGACATGAAGAACTTGATCAGACTGCAGGATCTTGTGGACAAGCTGCAGCTGAAAGTGAAGGCCTACAAGAGACAGGCTGAAGAAGCTGTACGCTTGCCAATGTATGCTGGGCATCACATTTATAGCTCCTTGCTAACATAAATTCATATTTTACAACATATTAGTGGTGCTAACTGGAGTGTTTATTGTTCCTTTACCAGGAGGAGAAGGCCAACACTCACCTGTCCAGGTACAGGAAGGTACAACATGAGATGGAGGAACCCAGGAGCGTGCTGACATTGCTGAGTCTCAGGTCAACAAGTTCAGAGCTGGAATGATCAAGCAAAGTCATTATTCTCCCAAACTGATGTTGACACTTAAAGAATTGTTAGATTATCTTTTGTAAGATTGTTTCTTATTGTCTTCTTATTGTCTTTTTCTGATATTGGACCTATTCAGGTACAGTACTGATAAGCAAGAAAAGTTATTTAGATAAACTCCTAAACATCGTATAACAAGTATTACGTAATTGCCATGTTAAAACATCAGACATTTGAGAACCAAAAAGTGATGATTATGCTAAGAGCTGAAATACTTCACATTTGCAGAGGGCAGTGAACGGGTTCCTTATATGAAGAAATCTAAGGTGTTTCTTTAAGGTCAGTGTAAAGTTGTCAAAGTAGACAAGCCCTCCTTAAAAGGGTTCAGGTTTCATAACCTAATGGAAGAAATGTTTATTAACTGTGCAGTTATTTATTATCTGATCTAAATCTATACTTCCTCATAAAGGTCACACAAAAACATACCAGCAACTGCAAATGACAAAAAACACAAACACATTTATAAAAGTATCTATTCTATTTAGGCTATCACAAAGAAGCTTCATTATACCATGAAAATTACAGATAAGTAAATAAGTAAAATGGTATCTTCACATTTTCATATAGTTTGTATTATACACAGCTGAGAAAGCGTGCATCTGTGAAACAGAAGCTGGAGTAAGTTCTTCCTCACAATCAGAAGTGCACTCATTTTCACATTGGACCCTGATAAGAACATTCTACTAGTATTATTAAGATTCACTCTGCTAATATATGAATCCAGTTAGTCATTTGAAACAACGTCTGAACTTTAACTGCCATGTAAGCATCTTCTACTACATTTTGGGGGTACTACATTTTGTGGTAAGCCCCACTCCTTATATGTAAGAACATTGTGTTATGTTATTCACACAATTTTTACAAATAAATGTTGGAAATGTGTATAATTTCACTTGAAATGTAACTATCATCGGCAATGTATGTTTTTGGACTATGGAGATATCATATATTTAGAAAATGCTTGTCCTGATCATGAAAGAGAACACCAGTAACATTAAACATCGCTCCTCACAGCCAATTTGTGTGTCATCCGTGCCAAAGCCTAACATTTTATTTTATACGCTATTTATGAAACCTGTGTGTAACTAATAACCAATCACAAATTCCTGTCCATGTTATACACTATTCTCAAAAAACGTTAATTATTTGCATATAACTACCTCATTCTGAAACTACCGTTAATAACACAGAATGCAGTGAAAGTATTGTAATAAAAGTATAAATTAAATAGTAAAGTATGTACTTTAGTATGCACTGATTTTTCCTGTTAAAAACAATGACTAATATGCATAGCAATTAAATGTTTATATGCTATCACAGTGTAACTGTATAAATTATCCTGCTGAGAAGCATCATGTACAACAGTAGAATAACACAGACGTCTCATTAGTATTGCTACTTGGGGCAGAAACGCATTGCGTCCACATGACCATATATAGCTAGAAATGTCTGCTGAGTCAGCGGTACTGGTGCTATAAATGAGGCTTCCCCACGGCTGGAGGACGCTTCAAGCACCCTGCAAAGGTGAGAGAGTTTTCACTACAATAAACTATACTCTGCTTTCACTACAATAAACCTTTCATGTCTTTCAGATTTTGAGATTTCAGATTTTTTGTTTCCCCTATAATGATGGATGATGGACTTCAGGACAACTTCATAAAATATCTCAATTCTTTTTTCCAGTGTCCACAATCTGCCAGCAAATCTGACACTTCTTCCTCTTGGCATCAAACAAGGTACAACATAATAATAACAATAAAAGTACAACAACACAATAATAACAATAAAAAACAACAATAAAACAATAACAACACTAAAACAATAAAATACATAGCAATAAAATAACAAAACAATAATATAATAACAACACTAAAACAATAAACAGCAATAAAATAAAACAATAACAACATAATAATAACAATAAAATAACAAATAATACTAACAATACAATAATAACAAAAAAATAATAAGGGTGATTTGTTAGCTAAAATATATTTATATTAAACTTTTGTGTGTGGTGTATGTATGTTTGTTTCACTTGTGTAATACAATACAAAGATATCCTAAATAGAAATTGTAAATAGAAATCGTGAATAGAAATTATTTTATGTAGATGTACATACATATACTCCCCTGATTAGAAAAAAATAGAGGTTGGGGGAAAAATAAAAAACTGTCTTCCAGGGTGAAATGTATAAAGTATGTACATGTTTGACTCCACAGTAAAACACCACCATGGGGGATGCAGAGATGGAATGTTTTGGGCCGGCGTCCATTTACCTCCGCAAGCCAGAGAAGGAGAGGATTGAAGCCCAGAACAAACCTTTTGATGCCAAAACAGCATATTTTGTGTCAGAGCCTACGGAGATGTACCTCAAGTCTACACTAAAGAGTAGAGAAGGTGGCAAAGCCACTGCTGAAACACTGTGTGGCAAAGTAAGTGAGAAGAAATAATATGTAGTTTCATAATCTTAGTGATGGCACCGTAATTACTACCTACTAATTAGTGCAACTGCTGAATATATATTAATTTTAATTTGTATTATACTGTGTTATTTCCCAGACCCTCACAGTGAAGGAGGATGAAATCTTCCCCATGAACCCTCCCAAATTTGACAAAATGGAGGACATGGCCATGATGACCCACCTCCATGAACCTGCTGTGCTGTATAACCTCAAAGAGCGTTACGCAGCATGGATGATCTACGTAAGCTTAATAAAGACATAAGATTATGGAGAATGAACGTGAAAGAGTATATTGTCATGACAGAAGTACCATTTCTCTGGACTCTCCT